>JAZHEH010002196.1:0-125513 GCA_036589455.1 Ateles fusciceps
GCTACACAAAACAAGCAATGTAATGTTATGTCTATGCACCTCTACTTGGTTCAGTTAGTATTGTCTTGGTTACCAGCAAACAACACTGCGTCGAAGTCTGCAACAGAACAAGGGTGCAGCCCTACGGCTAGAGGGCCTCGCTGACCGCCACCGCCACGCGGACGAAGTGACAAGCACAGCCGTGTCTGCTACGGAGACACCAGGAAGAGATCCCGGGGAAAGCACCTAAGAAACCCCCAGGAGGCAAGCTCTCGGTCTGCTTTGAGCGCACCGCATTGTTCCCCCGAGGGGGTGCACCGTTCCTGGCAGTACTGCAACGCCAGGTCGATGCGTGGAGTGGACGGAGCGAGCTCCTATTCCATCTCCCGGCTCCAAAAATCCGTTAAATACGTCGTCCTCGGGTAGAGGACGTATCAGCGATTAAACTGATAAGAACAGATACTACACATAGCTCTTAGCCCGTAGGCCGAGAAGCGATAACCACCGCCGCCACGCAGGCCACGGTACACATTCCTCCACTCACCCTGAGCTCACGGTAAGAAAAGTCAGCTTCAAGTCAAGAAGCCCTCTCTTCCCTACCTTCACACGGTATACTCCTTGTTACAATTGGCAACACTGCATACGTAATAGTGTTCCAAGTTTGGGGGAGATAGTTACTTTCTGGTTTTGCTCCCATAGCTCCCGGGTGAAACAGCCATTTGAAATTTGCATGACCCGCCCCACAGGCGCCGAGCTCAGCGCTTCTTAATCCCTGGGATCGCCTGAAAGCTCCTTCCACTTCTAGGCCATTCAATAGGAAAAGCCCAAAACGAAAAAGACAAGAGTTCTAGGAGGCTTTTCTTTCCAACATCTCTCTTTCTCTCTTCTTTCTCTAATTTCATCCCTTCCCCTCCCCTCCATTCCTCCTTTTCTCTCTCTCTCTCTCTCTCTCTCTCTCTCTCTCTCTGTCTCTGTCTCTCTCTCCACCCCCCCCTCGGTCTCTCTCCCTCCCTCCTTCTTTTCAGTCCAGACCTAGCTGGCTTCCAACAGTTCTTTACACAGTATTATTATTTTTTTTTTTTCCACACATACGTGTAAAGATTCGTTGGTTTCTTGCAGGAGCGGCCGCGGGAAACGGATCTCTCGAACACCGAATAAAGGAGGGAGGAGTTTATTCGGCCGGGAGACCAGGCAGCAATTTGTCAAAAACCCAGCTCCTCTAACAAACGAAGTTTCTGCCTTTATATAGGTTTATCCTTTAGATGTCACACGTGGAAGAATCTTAGGTTCACAGTTTTAGGACTCACGTGTGAAAAGGTTTTGGTTTACAGTTTCAGGAGTCACATATGAAAGGGTTCCGGTTTACAGTTTTAGGACTCACACGTGAAAAGGTTTCTGGTTTGATCTTGTTTTAAGTCAAAAGAGTGCCTTCTGGAGAGTTTCCCCAAGGCCTAGCCTGTCACCTATAGGAAGGTACAACCGGAGGCGCCGGTGGGTCAACGTTTTCTTCTATTGAAATGCGGCATGATAGTCAAAGGGGAAGTTGATCTGAGAAGCCTGGGTCTCCCTCTTGAGGGTGAGCACCTACCTGTGCTGCCACCCCCCGACGTCGCCTAGCTGGACTTGCTTCGTCATATGTGTTATAGACATGTGATGACAGCTTTTGCGTCGCTGAGCACAAGGAGACAGGTACTCAGGTCTCCGACCCTCTCACCAATTCTCGACCGTCTGGCCCGGCGAGTTTTCTAGGAGTTGAGGGCGCAGCCCCCCCGGGGAGGAAGCGCTCCCTCCCACAGGTTGGAGGCCTGGGCGGAGCCTTGGGAAACCGGCCGCTCCGCTTCGTGTGTTTTGCTGCGAAGCCGCCTCTGCCCGGGAAGGAGGCGAGGGGCCTGGAACGCAGAGGGAACCGCCGGTTGCGAAGCCCGTGGGGGCGCCCGGAGGACCGAGTGGCTGGAGCGGCGCGGGGCGGGGGCCTGGACGGGATGGGCAGGGGTCCGGGAGGTGACCCCGGAGGGCGTCAGATCTGGTGGGGCCTCGTGGGCTCCCCTCCCTCGGAGAGGGCGCGCTGAGGGTGGGTGGTGGCGCCCTGAGCGCGACCACCGCCTCCCTGCGAACGCGAGACTTCCAACCAGCTCCTGGGGCCTGGGCAGAGAAACGGGAAGGCAGCGAGGGCCTGGGCCCGGGTGGGGCAGTGCGGGGGCTGAGAGGTGGCCAGATTCTGGCTGTACTTTGAAACCACAGCTGACGACCTCTGCGGAGAACTGGGATGGGGGGGCGAGAGAAAGGAGTGGAGGGTGACTCCAAGGGTGTAGGCCCGAGCGACTGCCGCATTCACATTTGGGCGAGGACTCGGCTTGTCAGTTCAGGGTTAGGGGGCTGGGGGGTTGGGGGTAGGGAGTGGGGGGAGGGCACGGGATGTCCCGATCGGTTTTGGAGAGGACGAGCTAGAGAGGCGGCAAGTCAGGTGGCCAAGCAGAGGTGTCAGCCAGGCCACTGGATGTGCCATTCTGGACTCCAGACGGGAACTCTTTGGAGACCATGAGCCTGGAGGAGCGCCTTCGAAGGAGAAAGGGTGTCAGTCCGCAGGCATGAGGCCCAGGAATCAGCCCCGGGGCGCTCCAAAGTCAAAGACGCGATCCTTCTGCCTCAGCCTCCCTAGTAGCTGCGACTACAGGCGCGCATCTCCATGACTGCTTAATTTTAATGCTTTGACACGAAGTTTTGCTCCGTCATCTTGGCTCACTGCAACCTGCGCCTCTCCAGTTCGAGCAGTTCTGCCTCAACCTCCTGAGTAACTGGGACTACACGCATGTGCTACCACGTTTGGCTAATTTTTGTGTTGTTAGTAGAGACGGGGTTCACCATGCTGGCCAGGCTAGTCTTGAACTCCTGACCTCAAGTGATCCGCCCGCCTCAGCCTTCCAATCTGCTGAGATCGCAGGCGTGAGCCACTGCGCCAGGCCCATATGCCTTTTCTTCCTTCCTTCCTACTTCCTTCCTTCCTTCCTTCCTTCCTTCCTTCCTTCCTTCCTTCCTTCCTTCCTTCCTTCCTTCTTTCTTTCTCCTTTGAAAAGAGAGAGTCTTGCTCTGTCGGGATTTTGGCTCACTGCCACCTCCACCTCCTGGGTTCAAGCAATTCTCCTGTCTCAGCATCCTGGTAAGAACAGATGCTACACTTGATCATAGTCAAAAGGCGGAGAAGCGATGCTGTCGCCTCGGTCCCCGCCGTCACCGTCCCCACCGTCATCCACCTTCCAGTCGCGGTGAGAGCCCCAGCCTCGCTCCTTGCCTCATTCTCTTTGTCTCATCCACATCACTATTCGCGCCATTACGCACTCGGGCTGAGTTTTTATTCTCCATGTTTGGAAAGAGAAATCTTATTCCCTTGCTATTCCCGCGTTTCCGGGCTTTCATTTCCAAGTTGCATGCCCCGCCCCTTCCCCCAGGAGGCGTGATCACCTCGTTTGACTCCACCCCCTGACCGCCTCCGCTTGAAAGGCAGGGGCTCCGCTGGCGGCGACTTCCCTTTTCGTGTCAATATAGACCAAACGACAGAACCGAAAGAGACTGGGGGCGAAGGCAAGACGGTTCTGTGGAAAAGACCCGTCGGCGAGAGAGCGGTCCACGTTTCCCTGGAGAAAGACGTGGTCGCAAGGCGTCGTCATAAGAGGAGACCAGGCTGCGCTGGGTCTTCAGTTCGTCACCATCGCGTGGGAAGACCAGCCTCGTACCTGCTGACGAGGGGCTCATTCACCTCTGCCAGGCAGGAGGCTGACCACCAGATACTGGTTGTAGGGACGCGGTGCGTGGACGGTGAGGGCCCAGCAACGATTCTCCCCAGGGCCTGTGCCTCCGGTGGCATGTAGGCACGGACCGTGTCCTGTGCCGCGTAGGGAAAGCTGCCTCTTCTCTTGAGACGGGGATTCCTCTCACCTCCTCCTCCTCGCCTGGCTATTCCTGACGTAGGTTGTCAGGACTCCGCTTGGGTGTCACCCGACCGGGAAGCCTCCCTTAATTAAGGGCCAACCGCACCGCCCCCACCCATATGTGACCGGCAGCCCTCCTATGTATTTCATCGCACCCCGTTATTTCTATCAAGGACTCCACTCACCACCCTTCTGGGCGGTCCTTTATCTCCCCTTCTGAAATTCCATCCCTGAGGGCTGAGACCCTCAGCAACACTTATGACGGTTTCCCCCGCGCTAGTCTGGTGCCTGGAGATTGGAAGACGCTCAGTAAACTTTTGTGGAGCGAAGAAATGGCGGGTAGGCCGTGATAAGCCAGACAACACTCAGACAGGAGGCAGTTAGGAGGCTGTTGGCCCTGGCAGGTGTGAAGGGGGAAGATAGATCGGGCTCGGGGTGGCACGACACCAGAGGACTGGAGTGTCTGCCGGGTGCCCGGGGGGGAAGATGGGCGTAGGGCCCCCCAGCAAGGTTGGGCAAGTCTCTCTGAGATACACACTGCCCTCTGCAGCTTCTGCATTCACCTTTCCCGTCCTCCTTCCTAACACGACAGTGGAGTTGGGAGTTTATGTCTCTTTTATTTGATTTCAGAAAAGCAAGAAGGTATCATAGATCCCATAGCGACACTCAGCTAGTCACGCTCCCCCTGCAGGTTGCCTGTTGAACAAACAACCCGGTCAAAACATAGAAACTGTGCCCATCCCACTGCCAGCCTCGGGCTCAGGGCTCTAATTCACTCAACAGCCTTAAGAGGTGGGCATTGTTATTAGCCACAGCCAGGATTAGGGTGAGGCCGGTCGTCCAGGTCTGAATTTCAGAAGGGGTTTCTCCTGAACCCTTCAGTAATCAAAGAAAATAATACTGCAATGCAATATATCTTCTGTCAATTACTAGATAATCAAGACATTTTTCTGGATTGCTGAGTCTTTTGGTGCTCCCTGAATTTTTATTTTTTCCGTCTCGGCAAGGGTTTCACTTTACCCCAATCTCCACCCCGTCGTTGTTATCTCCATTCTATTATCCTGTGAAGTGCAATATGGCAGCCACCCACCTCAGCCTCCCAAAGAGCTGGGATTATAGGCGTGAGCCACTGTGCCTGGCCTATGTATGCATGAATGTATCTATCTCTCTATCTCGATCTATCTTTTGAGATGAGGTTTCCCTCTGTCGTCCAGGCTGGAGTGCCCTGTTACAATCATGGCTCATTCACCATACATCAAGATAAATGCCAAGGGGGTCAACGATTTCCAAGTGAAAATAAATGGAACTCTAACAGTACATAATTGTCAGGCGCGGTGGTTCATGCCTGAAACTCCAGCACTTTTGGAGGCCAAGGTGGGGCGGATTGCTTGAGTCCAAGAGTTTGAGACCAGCTTAGGCAATATAACATGACCTCGTCTCTACAAATAAGCTTGAAAAAAAATGATAAAACAGTCCAGCCTGGGCAACCGAGCGAGACTTGCCTCCAAGGAAAAGAAGAGAGGGGAAAAAAGCCAAGAACAGAAGTAAAAGGAGCATGAGATAACGGGGAAGAGCAAGCAAAATTGCTTGCTAGTTTCCGATGTGACTTTGTTAAGGTTTTAACTGTGGGGGTGGAAAACTTGCCTGTATACCCGATTGTCCGTGTGTGAGGTTACCAGCAAACAACACTGCGTCGAAGTCTGCAACAGAACAAGGGTGCAGCCCTACGGCTAGAGGGCCTCGCTCACCGCCACCGCCACGCGGACGAAGTGACAAGCACAGCCGTGTCTGCTACGGAGACACCAGGAAGAGATCCCGGGGAAAGCACTTAAGAAACCCCCAGGAGGCAAGCTCTCGGTCTGCTTTGAGCGCACCGCATTGTTCCCCCGAGGGGGGTGCACCGTTCCTGGCAGTACTGCAACGCCAGGTCGATGCGTGGAGTGGACGGAGCGAGCTCCTATTCCATCTCCCGGCTCCAAAAATCCGTTAAATACGTCGTCCTCGGGTAGAGGACGTATCAGCGATTAAACTGATAAGAACAGATACTACACATAGCTCTTAGCCCGTAGGCCGAGAAGCGATAACCACCGCCGCCACGCAGGCCACGGTACACATTCCTCCACTCACCCTGAGCTCACGGTAAGAAAAGTCAGCTTCAAGTCAAGAAGCCCTCTCTTCCCTACCTTCACACGGTATACTCCTTGTTACAATTGGCAACACTGCATACGTAATAGTGTTCCAAGTTTGGGGGAGATAGTTACTTTCTGGTTTTGCTCCCATAGCTCCCGGGTGAAACAGCCATTTGAAATTTGCATGACCCGCCCCACAGGCGCCGAGCTCAGCGCTTCTTAATCCCTGGGATCGCCTGAAAGCTCCTTCCACTTCTAGGCCATTCAATAGGAAAAGCCCAAAACGAAAAAGACAAGAGTTCTAGGAGGCTTTTCTTTCCAACATCTCTCTTTCTCTCTTCTTTCTCTAATTTCATCCCTTCCCCTCCCCTCCATTCCTCCTCTCTCTCTCTCTCTCTCTCTCTCTCTCTCTCTCTCTCTCTCTGTCTCTGTCTCTCTCTCCCACCCCCCCCTCGGTCTCTCTCCCTCCCTCCTTCTTTTCAGTCCAGAAAGCAATACATGTTGTGTGTGCCTTGGTTGGATTGCATATTGTTCTGGGGTGATCTCAGGGTTTACATTCCCTCCCCAGTTTGGAGACAGCAGAGGGGGGGAGGGACCTTAGCTACGGTTGTGGCCTAGGGTCTTCACTTGTCTCCTGGGGCGCTACCCCAGAGACATGTAGAGCTGTGATCAATCAATGTGATTGACCCAGGATGGGGGAGGCTGCACTGTGGGCCCAACCTGGAGGGGCCCTGACGTGATGAGCAAGAGGGGGTGGATAGGACCTGTGGGAGACAGACTGGCCTCCTCTCTTTAAAGCAACTGCAGCTTGCTGGAGCTGTGGATAAAGCACTCAGGATCTTTACTCCTTCCCCAGTTTGAGGGCAGAAGAGCAGTTCCACTGCAGAGGCAGTGGCAGAGGGGGCTTTCGGTTGCCCCTAGGAGATCTACCTCCAAGAAACACAGAGCTACTGCTACTGGGAGTGTTGAGCCACGGGCTAGATCAGCTGCACTGCTGTCCTAAGGTAGGGTCTCTGCTTGTTGGGGAACAGGGTGTCCAGGGCTCACAGGGAGGAAAGACTAGGGCTCCTCCCACGTGGTGACTGTGGTATGCTATAAGCTTGTGTGAAGCCCTCGAGCCCTTTGTTTCTTCCCCTGACTGAGGGTAGCAGGGGACAGAACTGCTGCCGTGGCAGAAGCAGAGGGGCTGTTGGTTGCCTCCAGGAACTTCTTCCAAGGGAAACTCAGAGCCACTACCAGCAGGTCTGCTCAGCAGTGGGTGGGGCAGCTGTTTTGCAGTTGTGATCCTAGGACCCTGCCTCGTAAAGAGTAGGGGATGAGGACTCCCAGGAAAGGGGACTGGACTCCTTTCCACATGGTGGCTGCAGTGTGCTGGAAGTGCCAACACAACAACTAGGCCCTTTGTTCCTTCCCCAGCCCGAGGGTAGTTAGGGTGATACCACTGCAGCTGCAGTGGTGGAAGGGTTGTGAATTGACTCTGGGATTTCCTACTTGGAGAAATGCTGAGCCACCTCTAATTGAAGTGTTCCAGGTGGGGTGCAGGGTAGTTCTGCTGGAGTCCCAGGTTGGAAGGCCTTGCCCAGTGAGGAGAAGTGAGGGACAAATACGTATGGGGAACAATGTGGCCACTTTTCCATGGGGTGACTGCACTGTGCTGAAGGTCTGCACCAGTCCGTAGTTACCGTGGACTCTTTAGAGCTTGAAGGTAGCAAAGGCAAGGCTGCAAGAAAAGCAAAGATGGTGGCCTGCTCCTCCTTCTTTGAGCTCTGTCCCAGGGAGCTGCAGAACTGCCACCAGCATGAGAACCCCAGTGAGGGGGGAGCCTGGAATGCCTGGTTGGGGAGGTCCTGCCCAGTGAGAAGAAACAGCCACACCCTAGTTGCCTGGGCCTCTCCGAGCATGAAGGCTGTGAGATTGCAAAGATGGCAGCCCACGCCTTCCTCTCGGGAGCTCCATCCCTGGGAAGTGAGGAGCTATTACTAGCCCAAGAGCCTCACTAGGGGGTGACTAAAGTCCCAGACCAGTGTGTCTTATCCTGCAAGACTTGCAGACCTTCATTGTTCAGCCCCCTGGATTCAGAACCTTTCTTAGGGGTGTATAAGGGAGGCTTACCTCCCCCTTTAACAGAGCTGCAGCTGCTAATGCCAGGATGCCTGGGGATCCAAGGCTTCTGGGACTCTGCATGTATGTGAGTGTGGCACTGCCCAGTCTCCACATAGTTCTGTGTGTCAGTCTGAAGATCCTGGTGGAGTGGGCTCACAAGGGGATCTCCAGATTTTAGGGTTCCAAACATCTGTGGAAGAAATGTGGATTCCTGGGGTTTCTTATTCACTCACCAATTCCCATGGAGGGGGAACCTCCCAGGTGGACGGAGGTCCTGTCTTCTCTCTATTCTCCATGAGTCGATTTGTTTCTTTGATGAATTTCAGTGTGTTCACTTGCATGTTTGAGTTGAAGATGTAGTGTTTAACTGCCACTGTTTCTTCTCTTTGTGAGTGTAGCATACACTAGCTACTTCTAGTCAGCCATCTTGTCCTTCCCCCTCATTCTTCATAGGGTTTCATCTCTCTGTTTATATTACTCATTTGTTCTTAAATGTTGTCCTTTTTTTCCACTAGAGCCCTTATCATATCAGTCTTGATAGTTCCAAAATTTCTGCCATATCTGAGTCAGGTTCTGATGCTTATTTTGATTGACTCTTGAGACTGTATTTTGCCATTTAACATGCCTTCTAATTTTTTGTTGAAAGCTAGACATGATATATTAGAGAACAGAATCCAAAAATTCAGCCTTAAGTATGAGGTTTTATGTTTTATCTGTCTAAGAATCAGGCCATATTCAATATTTGTTATAGTTATAGATGTAAAGTCTAAAATTTCTTATGCTATCCCTACTTTCTCCTATTCTGTTGTCTTTGGTTTCCTGGGAGATGACTTTTTATATATGGTCTGATACTTAACAGTTGTTCCAGGCTGTAATTTCCTGTTACTAGACGTTAGTTTGATTAATGTAGTGGTAAGCAGTGGGTACAGGGGGACATATTCTATTGTCTTATGATTAGGTCTTAGTCTTTTAGTGACCTAATGCCCCTGTGCTGCAACCTTCACAAGTTTTTCTCAGTTTTTTCATTTTTTTTTTTTAGGATGTTTTTAACTACTTTATTGAACATGAGTATCAACACATATAACTTTCGAATAACAAGAAATAGTATTCAGAATTTTAAGTTGTCCTAAAATTAGTAGTAATTTCCTTTATCTTGCTTTAAAACCTAAGTGTTTACTTTGTACTATGTTCATTTTTCTGATAGTTTGCTTGATAAGTATTCTTTTTTTAATTATTCATTTATTTTACTTTCGGTGCATACCATATCTGGCATTCTCCCATGTTATCCCTTCCCTTCGCTCCCCTCCCTCCCCCCACCCCCCCATTGTCTCTCCCCTACCCACCACCAACTGTCCCTGTGTGTGATGCTCCTCTCCCTGAGTCCACGTGTTCTCCTTGTTCGACACCCACCTATGAGTGAGAACATACGGGTGCTTGGCTTTCTGTTCTTGGGTCATTTTGCTGAGAATGATGGTTTCCAGATGCATCCAAGTCCCTACAAAGGACACGAACTCATCGTTTTTTATGGCTGCGTAGTATTCCATGGTGTATATGTACGATATTTTCTTTGTCCAGTCTGTCATTGATGGGCATTTGGGTGGTTCCAGGTCTTTGCTATTGTACACAGGGCTGCAATAGAAAATATATGTGCATGTGTCTTTATAGTAGAACGATTTATAGTTCTTTGGGGTATATACCCAATAGTGGGATTGCTGGGTCAAATGGAATTTCTATTTCTAGATCCTTGAGAAATCGCCACACTGTCTTCCACAATGGTTGAACTTAATTTACACTCCCACCAACTGTGTAAGAGTGTTCCTATTTCTCTACATCCTCTCCAGCATCTGTTGTCTCCCGATATTTTAATGATCGCCATTCTAACTGGCATGAGATGATATCTTGAGTGTGGTTTTGATTTGCATTTCTCTAATGACCAGTGATGATGAGCATTTTTTCATATGTTTGTTGGCCTCATATATGTCCTCTTTTGAAAAGTGTCTGTTCATATCCTTTGCCCACTTTTGAATGGGGTTGTTTGGGTTTTTCTTGTATATCTGTTTGAGTTCTTTGTAGAGTCTGTATATTAGCCCTTTGTCAGATGGATAGATTGCAAAAATTTTTTTGCCAGTCTGTGTCTTTTGATTAGGGTGTTTAGGCCATTTATATTCAATGTTAATATTGTTATGTGTGAATTTGATCCTGCCATTTTGTTACTGGCTGGTGTTCTTTCTCATTAGTTGACTCATTTTCTTCATTGCATTTTTGGTCTTTGCCAACTGGTTTGCTTTTGCAGTGACTGGTACTTGTTCCTTTCCATGCTTAGTGTTTCTTTCAGGAGCTTTTGTAGGGCAGGTCAGGTGGTGACAAAATCTCTCAATAATTGCTTGTCATAAAGGATTTTATTTCTCCTTCACTTATGAAGCTTAGTTTGGCTGGATATGAGATTCTGGGGTGAAAGTTCTTTTCTTTAAGGATGTTGAATATTGGCCTCCACTCTCTTCTGGCTTGTAGAGTTTCTGCCGAGAGATGTGCTGTGAGTCTGATTGGCTTCCCTCTGTGGGTGACCTAACCTTTCTTTCTGGCTGCCCTTAGCATTTTTCCTTCATTTCAACCCTGGTGAATCTGACGATTATGTGCCTTGGGGGTTGCTCTTCTTGAGGAATATCTTTGTGGAGTTCTCTGTATTTCCTGAATTTGAAATTTGGACTGCCTTGCTAGGCTTGGGAAGTTCTCCTGGATAATATCCTGGGAGTGTGTTTTCCAGCTTGGATTCATTCTCCCCCGTCATATTCAGGTACACCGATCAAGCATAGATCAGGTTTTTTCACATAATCCCATATTTCTTGGAGGCTTTGTTCGTTTCTTTTCACTCTTTTTCTCTTGTATTGCCTTCTCTTTTTACTTCATTGAGTGGATCTTCAATCTCTGATATCCTTTCTTCTGCTCGATCGATTCGGCTATTAAAACTTGTGTTTGCTTCACGTAGTTCTCGTGTTGTGTTCTTCAACTCCATCAAGTCGTTTATGTTCTTCCCTAAGCTGGTTATTCTAGTTAGCATTTTGTCTAACCTTTTTTCAAGGTTTTTGGTTTCTTTGCATTGAGTTAGAACGTGTTCCTTTAGCTCTGAGAAGTTTGTTATTATCCACCTTCTGATCCTGTTTCTGTCAATTCTTCGCACTCCTTCTCAGTCAAGTTGTGATCCTGTGTTGTTGAGGAGTTGTGATCCCTTGAAGGAGAAGAGGTGTTCTGGTCTTTGGTGGTTTCACCTTTTTTGTGCTGTTTTTTTCCCATCTTTGTGGATTTACCTGGCTGTGGTGTCAGAGAGCTGCTTGATGAGGTCGTTTGTCTGCCTGTGGGGGCGCTACTGGGTTTCTAGGGACTCCTTCAGATTACTAGGGAAGCTTCCTATGTCGTTTTTGTTTTTGCTGGGGAGATTAGGCCCGCCTCTTCCCCTGACCTGTAGGTGCTGCTGGGTTGTCAAGAACGCCGTGCTGTTGCTACGTAGGCTTCCTGTGTTTTTGGTTAAAACATGTAGCCCAGTCCCACTCCTCTAGTGGTGGGTTGTGCCCTCCTCCACTGGGCTGGATCATTCAGGGTTCCTCTCAGACTGTGGCACTGGCTACGCAACCCACTAGAGTCAGAGCTTCAGCCCTCTGGGGTTTGTGGAGGAGGTTAGGGATCTGCCCAGCTGCACCCGGCAGTCTCCCCTTTTTTAGTTTCTCCCTCTCCGGTCATGGGATAGGGGCCACCCAGCTGCTCCCGCTTACAGCTCCCTCTCTCTCTCTCTCTGGGCGGGGGGAGGGGGGTGATAGCTCAGTCTGCAGGCTTTTATTCAACTCCGCACTTGTAATTCCTGGCACTTACCGGCAAAGATCCCCTGTTCTGTGTATTGCTGAGGCTTTGGGAGAAGCGCTGTATCTGGACCGAGCGCCAGAGGTGGAGCCTCCAACTCGCTGGTCAGATGCACTTTTGGGTAAAGCAGCACCCCTCCCTGCCTCGGTCTCCCTGAGTGGGCTTTGCTCACCCTCGGACCAGACCCGTTGAAATGCACTGGTACCTCGGTTGGAGCTAGGAGACCTCTAGGTTTCTGCGTCTCTTTCATTGGGTGTTGTGCGCTGGAGTTGTGTCTAATCCACCATCTTGGATCCTAGTCTTTCTCAGTTTTTCTCTTCCCACTAGGTGATACAGGAATCCTAGAAGGGGCTGAAGTTGGTTATTTTCCTTATTCCATATCAGGCTAATGGGTATTGGTACTGGGTATTTCCTTTCTCTACAGTCAGATAGGCATTGATAAGCCCAATTCAGTTGGATCTCTGGTAAAATATTTCCCTTTAGGGAAGCAGGGATTTGTTAAGGAGAGCAGAATACCCTGGGCATATTTCAAATGGTTACTTTATCCCACCCCCACCCCCAACCACACCCCCACTGCCAACCCCTGTCTTCTTGCTAGAAATATGAGGAGACTTTTTAACCAATCGTTATGTTGAGAACCTCTCAGGGTCCTGGAGGCAAAACTCACAAATATTTGGGAGCCTCTCTGAGATGAACCCCCAGAGGTTTTAACTGTAAAACTAGTCCACATTGAGCCCTTTTGGTCCTGAGATTCTGATATCAGCAAGCTGTGGTTTTCAGTGTCCACTTTTTTCTCAATTTTGGAGCCAGTGACTTGTCCTGTGACCTCAATTTTCTGGTGGATCTAAGAAGAGCTGTTTACTTTGTTCAGCTGTTTTTCTTATACTAACAATGAAAGTAATGACTTCCAAGTGCTTTACATTTCAGACTGGAAATCGGAAGTCTCTGTTTTATTGATTTTTTTGAGTTCTCATTTATGCTTCTGAACATTTCTTGCTAGAGGTTATCTTACTTATAAGTTCCTTACTCATAGTGCCATGTAGGAGCCATAATATCATCCTTAGAAAAAACAAGTTTGAGAACAGCTTTTTCTTTGTATTCCTTATCAATAAGAGATATAACAGAAGCACTGCCCAATATAATTTTAGCTCTTACATTTATGCCCTTCGTATATTTGGAGTTAATTTTTATATATGGCATGAGGTAGAGTCCAAGTTGATTCTTTTACATGTAGCTTTCTAGTTGTTCCAGCCATATTTTTTTGAAGACACTCTTTCCCATGTCATGGCCTTGGCACCACTGTTGAAATTCAGTTGTCCACAGATGTGTTCATTTCTGGATACTCAATTCCGTTCCATTAATCTACCTATCTGTCCGCATGTCTGTACCTCCTTGTTTTGGTTATTGTAGCTTTGTAGTATGTTTTAAAATAGGTAATTGTGGATTCTACAACTTTGTTTTTTTCTTTTTTAAGATTGTTTTGGGTATTTGAAGACCCTTGCAATTCCATATAAATATTAATATCTGCTTTTCAATTTCTGCAAAAAGGGGCTTTGGAGTTTTGATAGTGATTGCACTTGTCCTTAAGGGTTTTAGCAAGAACTATATAGTCTATGTTCAGTTTGATTGTGAGGCTTTTGTAAATTTAGCAGGTTACATTGTGAATGATGTGATTTCATAAGCAAAGTCCCTTTTTGCCACATAAGGTAACATATTGACAGGTTCCAGCTATTCAAAAATTGACACGTTGTGGGGGGTGATATATTATTCAGTCTACGATACTACTTACAGTAAAGGCAGTGGTCATAGAATCAGGCAAGTTATATATGGGTAAATAAATGTGGTAAAATAGGTCATCCATATTTTGCAGAAACTGAAATTCCAGTGATAAACATGAGGTACAGACTTTTAAAATTTTACTACTTTCATAGACTCTGTGTATCAGTGATTCACAACGACCATTTTTATATGTTAGTTGGAAATAATTCATCATTATTAATCCTTGTTGGGAGAAGTTCTGTTAATTGTATGTTTGGGAAATGCTATTATAGTTTGCTGTACACAGAATATTACCAGTTGATGGGCATTTAGGTTGGTTCCAAGTCTTCCTATTGTGAATAGTGCTGCAATAAACATATGTGTGCATGTGTCTTTATAATAGAATGATTTATAATCCTTTGGGTATACGCCCAGTAATTGGATTGCTGAGCCAAATGGCATTTCTAGTCTCAGATCCTGTAGGCATCGCCACACGGTCTTTCACAATGGTTGAACTAATTTACACTCCCACCAACAGTGCAAAAGTGTTCCTATTTCTCCGTATATCTCTGGCTAAGAAAATGTTGCACATATACACCATGGAATACTATGCAGCCATAAAAAAGGATGAGTCATATCCTTTGCAGGGACGTGGATGGAGCTGGGAACCATCATTCTCAGCAAACTAACACAAGAACAGAAAACCAAACACCACATGTTCTCACTCCTAAGTGGGAGTTGAACAATGAGAACACATGGACACAGGGGAGGGGAACATCACACACCAAAGCCTATCAGGGGGTAGGGGGCTGGGGGAGGGATAGCATTAGGAGAAATACCTAATGTAAATGACGGGGTGATGGGTGCAGCAAGCCACCATGGCACATGTATACTTATGTAACAAACCTGCATGGTCTGCACATGTACCCCAGAACTTAAAGTGTAATAATAAAAAATAAAAGAAAAGAATACTAGCAGTTATAACATCTCTTACAAAACATTGATAATAATATATTTATTTTCCCATACCTAGTTAAAAATTACAAGTACCTTTTTCCTAGAATAAAGGGTTTAGGAAGGACGCAGGAAAGAGGGGCTATTGCTACTTTTCAAAGGACTCAGTAGACATTAGGAAACATATTTAAGCAGTCAGTATACTTGTAGAAAGTTTATTGAGTTTTTTCCTAACCATTTTGTTTCTGTACACTAGTTTATCACAAAATAATACTTATGAGTTTACCTTTCCTCTCTGAGCAATGAACAAACAAGCTTAAGGTATCTAAGCCTTAAAAATTGGCCTTGGTACTATTCTCTAAATTTGAAGTAATCTCCTTGTTCTTCAACAAGGTCTTGTCTTGTCCTAAGTCTCATAAGTCTTAGGATTTGGGGGCACACAGCAGTGAGTTTAGGGTTGAGTGAGTACGGACTGACTTTGTGATATGCTCGGTATCAATATATCCAGCAATTTCCCAAGTAATTCCCTAAAGAAGAGTTCTGGTATACCTTCCTACTCCTAAAAATCAGACTGTTTTTCCTACTTTCCTGTCGTTGTAACAAATTACCATAAATTTGATTGCTTAAACAACATATTTATTATGTTAATATTCTAGATGCCAGAAGTTCAAATTTAGTGTTGCTGGGCTGAAGTGAAGGTATTGGCAGGGCTGGTTCCTTCTGGAGGCTGTGAGGGAAATCCATTTTCTTGCCTTTTTCAACTTCTGCCTGTGTTCCTTTGCTCATGGTCTCTTTCTCACATAATTTCAACCTTGGATTTTTTTGTCCCATCTCCTTCTGTCTTTGACCTTCTACCTCCTTTAAATGACTCTGATTACGTTAGGACTAACTGCATAATCTAGGATAGTCTTCCCATCTCAAGATCCTTAACTTAATTATATGAGCAAAGTCGCTTTTTGCCATAGAAGGTAACATATGACAGGTCCCAGGGATCAAAAATGGACATATTGTGGAGAGGAATACATTATTTAGTCTACTATACAACTTACAGTAAAGGCAGTGGTCACAGAATCAACCAAGTTATAGATGGATAAATAAATGTGGTAAAATAGGCTATTCATTGAGTTGTGGGAACTTATATAAATATCTTTAACACGCTTGCTTCCAGTTATTGCCATTTTACCATCTATGATTCACATGGGTATATCATAATAAAGGGAAAATTGATGAGTATCAAACACTCCAGATTTCCTTACCAAAAGGAGGTTGTGAAATTTGACAGTTCCATAAATTTTACCTTACAAGTGAATTAAAAAACAACTTGGAAACCTGTCTTGTGGTAGAGTTCCTATAAATATGATGGAAGTTCATTTGAATACCCTCTTTACCATGTTAATTTTCTGTTATGGGCTTTTCCACAATGACTGCAACATTTTACATTTCCAATACGGTTCCAGTTTCTCCATATTCTTACCAATGCTTGTTTTGTTTTCTGTTTTTTAAAATTAATATACTGATCATAGGAGGTGTAAAGCAGTATTCCAGTGTGGTTTTGATTTGTATTTCTGTAATGATTAATGATGTTGAGAATCCTTTCATGTGCATATTGACCATTTTTATGCCATTTTGGAAAAATATTTTAAGTTTTTGCCGATTTTTAAATTGGGCTATCATTTTCTGCTGTTGAGTTGTAGGATTTTTTTATATTTTCTGGATATTAAACCCTCATCAGATAAACTATTTCCAAGTGTTTTCTCCCATTCTGTAGGTTGTCTCTTAATTTTCTTAATGTTGTCTTTTGATGCACATTGTAAACTTTTTTATGAAGTCCATTTAATCTATTTTTTTTTCTTTTCTTGATCTTGCTTTTGGTATCATATCCAAGAAACCTTGCTTTTGGTATTATATCCAAGAAACCATTGTCAAATCAGAAGTCATGAAGGTTTATCTCTATGTATTTGTATTAGTCCGTTCTCACACTGCTATGAGAAACACCCAAGACTCGGATAATTTATAAAGAGGTTTAATTTACTCACAGTTTCACATTGCTGGGGAGGCCTCAGGAAACTTACAATCATGGCGGAAGGCAAAGGAGAAGCAAACACCTTCATAGGGTGGCAGGAGGGAGTGAGTGTAACCAGGGGAAATGCCAGACATTTATAAAGCCATTAGAACCTGTGAGACTCACTCATATCACGAGAAGAGCATGGGGAAGTTGCCCCCATGATCTAATTACTTCCACCTGGTCCTGCCCATGACATGTGGGGGTTATGGGGATTTATGGGGATTACAATTCATGAGGAGATTTTGGGTGGGGACACTGCCAAACCATATCACTATTCTTCTTAAAGTGTGATACTTTTAGCTCTTATATTTATGTCTTTAATGTATTTGGAATTAAATATTACATACGGTATGAAGAGGAGTCTAGCTTCATACTTTTTATTTCAGCCAAATATTCATTATATTAAATAATCATGTAAGTTATATACAATAAAGTCTTGTCCATTCTATGGTATGATACCTCAGTAGATTAACCAAGTCCCCAAAATAGGAAGGAAGAAAACTATTGTATCCACTGGAACTGCCAGATGAACAGTATGAAGCCTTTTTACATTAGCTTTTTTCACTTAGTAATGTACATTTAAATTTCATCCAGGTCTTTTCATGGCTTGATAGCTCATTTATTTTTAGTGGTGAATAATATTCCATTGTCTGGATGTACCACAGTTTATCTATTAATCTAGTAGAGGACATCTTGTTTACTTCCAAGTATTGGCAATTATAAATAAAGCTGCTAGAAACATTCATGTGCAAGTTTCTGTGTGGACATACGTTTTCAAATCACTTGAGGGAATACCAAGGAATTCCATTTCTGTATTATATGCTAAGAGTATGTTTAGTTTTCTAAGAAACCATGACCATCTTCCAAAGTGGCTATATCATGTTGTATTCCTACCAACACTAAATGAGTTTCTGTTGCTCTACCTCCTTTCCAGAACTTGGTGGTACTAGTGTCCTAGATTTTTGACCATTGTATTTATAGTGGTATCTCACTGTTGTTTTAATTTGCATTTTCCTGATGACATATAATGTTGAGCATCTTTTCATATGTTTATTTGCCGTCTATATATCTTCTTAGGTGAAGTGTCTGTTGAGGTCCGTAGCACATTTTTTAATCATGTTGTTTGTTTTCTTATTGTTGGGTTTTAAGAGTTCTTTGTATATTATAGATAACAGTTATCATAAATGTCTTTTGCAAATATTTTCTCCTGGTTTGCGGCTTATCTTCTCATTACCTTAACAGGGTCTTTCTCAGAGTAGAAGTTTTTACTTTTAATGAAGTCCCGCTAACCAATGCCCTCTTTCATGAATCATACCTTTGGTATTACATTTAGAAAATGGTCACCATACACAAGGTAATTTAGACTTTTTTAAAATGTGAACTTCTAGGAGCTACAATTTTGCATTTTACTTTTAGGTCTGTTATCCATTTTGAGTTATTGTTTGTGAAATGTGTAGAGTCTGTGTCTAGATTTTTTTTGCATGTGGTTTTTGAGTTGTTTCAGCATAATTTATTGAAACGATTCTGTTTTTTCTATTGTTTTGCCTCTGCTGCTTTGTTAAAGATCAGTTGGCCATATTTACATGGGTCTATTTCTGGGCTCTCTGTTCTGTTGCATTTATTTGCTTGTCCTTTTGTTGATACTACACTGTTTTGATTACTATAGTTTTATAGTAATTTTTAAAGTTGGGCTGTGTTGGTCCAACTTCATTCTTCTCCAACAGTGTGTCGACTATTATGGGCCTTTTTCCTTTCCATGTAAGCTTTAGAATCAGTTTGTCAGTATCTACAAAATAACTTGCTGTGATTTTGGTTGGGATTGCATTTAATTTATAGATCAAATTTGGAAGAATTGATATCTTGACGATGTTGAATCCTCCTATTCATATACATGAAATATCTCTGCATTTATTTAGTTATTTCATTTCCTTCATTGGTGTTTTGTATTTTCACTTGTATAGATATTGTGCATATTCTGCTAGATTTATACCTAAGTATTTCATTTTTATGTGATAATGTAAATGTTATCATTTTTAAATTACAAATTCTACTTTTTCATTGCTTGTATTTAGGAAAGTCATTTTTAAGATATATTAATCTTGTATCCTAAACCTTCCCATAATTTACTTATCAGTTCCAGAAGTTTTTTTGTTGTAATCAATTCTTTCAGATTTTCTACATACATGATCATTTTATCTGCACACATGATCATTTTATCTGCACATGAAAACAGTTTTATTTCTTTCCCAGTAAGTATAACTTTAATTTCTTTTTCTTGTCTTTTTTTGCATTAGATAGGACTTCCATTATGATGTAGAAAAGCAGTGGTGAAGAGGAAATATATGCCTCATTCCTGAGCTTACTGATAAACTGAGTTGTCACCATTAAGTATGATGGTAGCTGTAGGATTTTGGTAAATGTCCTTTATCAAGTTGAGGAAATTCTCTGTTTTTAGTTTGCTGAGACAAATTTATTCTTTTATCTGTGGATATACAGTTCTTTCATTACCACCAGCACATGTAGAGAAAGGACAAGAATTTTAATAAATGGTGATTGAGTCCTATATTAGTTTGTTTTCATGCTGCTGATGAAGATATACCCAAAACTGGGAACAAAAGAGGTTTAATTGGACTTACAGTTCCATATGGCTGAGGAGGCCTCAGAATCATGGCAGGAGGCAAAAGGCACTTCTTACACAGCAGTACCAAGAGAAAAATGAAGAAGTAGCAAAAGCAGAAACCCCTGATAAGCCCATCAGATTTTGTGAGACTTATTCACTATCACAAGAATAGAACCAGAGAGACCACCCCCCATGATTCAGTTACCTCCCCTGGGTCCCTACCACAACACGTAGGAACTCTGGGAGATACAATTCGAGTTGAGACTTCAGTGGGAACACAGCCATACCACATCATTCTGCCCCTGGCTTCTCCAAATCTCATGTCCTCACATTTCAAAACCAATTATGCCTTCCCAACAGTCCCTCAAAGTCTTAACTCATTTCAGCATTAACCCAAAAGTCCACAGTCTAAAGTCTCACCTGAGACAAGGCAAGTCCCTTCCACCTATGAGCCTGTAAAATCTAAAGCAAGCCAGTTACTTCCTAGATAAAATGGGGGACAGAGGTATTGGGGTAAATATAGCTGTTCCAAATGGAGAAATTGGCCAAACAGATGGGTTATAGAGCCCATGCAAAGTCCAAAATCCAGTGGGGTAGTCAAATTTTAAAGCTTCAAAATGATCTCCTTTGACTCCAGGTCTCACATCCAGGTCATGTTGATGCAAGAAGTGGGTTCCTACAGCCTTGGGCAGCTCTGCCCTGTGGTTTTGCAGGGTACAGCCTCCCTCCTGGCAGATTTCATGGGCCAGCATTGAGTGTCTATGGCTTTTCCATGCACACAGTACAAGCTGTCAGTGGATCTGCCACTCAGGGTTCTGGAAGATGGTGGTCTTCTTCTCACAGCTCCACTAGGCAGTGCCTCAGTAGGGACACTGTGTGGGGGACTCTGACCCCACATTTCTCTCCCACACTGCCCTAGCGAAGGTTCTCCATGAGGGCCCTGCACCTGCACCAAACTTTTGCCTGGGCATCCAGGCGTTTCATACGCCTTCTGAAATCTATGCAGAGGTTCCCAAACCTCAGTTCTTGACTTCTGTACAACTACACACTCAACACCACATGGAAGCTGCCAAGGCTTGGGGGATGCACCCTCTGAAGCCACAGCCTGAGCTGTACGTTGGCCACTTCCAGCCACAGCTGGAGCAGCTATGACACAGGGTAGTAAGTCCCCTGGCTGCACACAGCATGAGGACCCTGAGCCCAGCCCACAAGACCACTTTTTCCTCCTGGGCCTCCAGGCCTGTGATGGGAGAGACTACCAGGAAGTTCTCTGACATGGCCTGGAGACATTTTCCCCCATCGTCTTGGGGATTAACATTAGGCTTCTTGCTACTTATGCAAATTTCTGCAGTTGGCTTGAATTTCTCCCCCAGAAAATGGGATTTCTTTCTATCATATAGTCGGACTGCAAATTTTCCAAATTTTATGCTCTGCTTCCCTTAAAAACCTGAATGCCCTTAACAGCCCTCTTGAATGCTTTGCTGCTTAGTAATTTATTCTGCCAGATACCCTAAATCATCTCTCTCTGAAGTTCAAAGTTCCACAAATCTCTAGGGCAGGGGCAAAGTGCTGCCAGTCTCTTTGCCGAAACATAACAAAAGTCACCTTTGCTCCAGTTCCCAGCAAGTCCCTCATCTCCATCTGAGACCACTTCAGCCTGAATTTTATTGTCCATATTGCTATCAACATTTTGGGCAAAGCCATTCAAGAAGTCTCTAAGAAGTTCCAAACTTTCCCACATGTTCCTGTCTTCTTCTGAGCCCTGTTCCAACCTCTGCCTGTTACCCAGTTCCAAAGTTGCTTCCACATTTTTGGGTGTCTTCTGAGCAATGCCCCACTCAACTGGTACCAATTTACTGTATTAGTTCATTTTCATACTGCTGATAAAGACATACCCGAGACTGGGAAGAAAAAGAGGTTTAATTGGACTTACAGTTCCACATGTCTGGGGAGGCCTCAGTATCATGGCAGGAAGTGAAAGGCACTTCTTACATGGCAGCGGCAAGGGAAAAATAAGGAAGAAGCAAAATAGCAACCACTGATAAACCATCAGATTTTGTGAGACTTATTCACTATCATGACAATAGCATGGGAGAGACCGGCCCCCATGATTCAATTACCTCCCCGAGTCCCTCCCACAACACGTGGGAATTCTGGGAGGTACAATTTGAGTTGAGATTTGGGTGGGACACAATCAAACCATATCAAGTCTCGTCAATGGAATGTTAGTGGAAATGATGTGAGCATTTCCTGACCATGGATTTTAAGAAGGAAATGAACTACCTCTACTCTCCTTTTTCTCATTTGCTGGCTGGATGCAGGCTGTGATAAGGCCCTATCATGATGAGGCAGGAAGTGATGGTTAGTTAATGAGAAACCCCAACAAAAGGGAGTGTAGATTTCTCACTATTTTTTCCATTATAGAAAGCAATTCAACACTCCATTAATTTCTAATATTTATTGGCATTGTGGATATTCAGGTTTTGTTCTCCCTGTAAAGCTAGTTAGCTCTCCTTACCAGCTCCTATAGTTCTAAAAATCCTCAAGGGGTATTTTCCATGTCCTAATTTTTGGGGTTTTCCTGTGATTCTTCCAGTTGTTGCTGCCATTCTAAGCTGTATTGCCAGGCACTTAAAGTCCTCTAACTATTCCCTCTAATTTTCCTAACCCTGTATATACACAGGGTTTTCATGATGTCAGAGCTGAGTAGTAGTCAAAAGCTTAAAGCCATGTTAGAAAGAAGGATATTTTCCTCTCTTTAGGTTATGCTTTATTAATGGGATCTGCACACTGGAGCATTATAGAGTTTACTTAAAGACAGTTATTTCTGAGATATGTATAAACCTGCCTTTGCTATGACAGGTAAACAGTTGAGGGTTTGTGTTGGAATAGGCACAAATAGGAGTTCTATAATAATTTCAGTGCTTCTGTTAAAATAGCTATATTTCCCTAATAGCAAGGCATTGTTTATGGATAGGGTTCTTGTGCCTGACTTGGTTTTTCTTCAAGATTAATTCTCTTGAAGTAGACCCCACCCCAAATATGACCTGAAAATATTCTTGGGTCAGGCCTCCCCACAAGTTCTGTAAATGTTCCCTGTCTTTAGTAGTGGAGGCAGGCTGAGATCTTTCCCAAAGTATTTTCAGGCTACACTGAAAACAGACATCTGTTGGACCAATTTCACCATGTAGTTCACCAGACCTACCTCAGCCTAGTTGTTCCTGACTACAGGGAACTTTAATTTGTGTGTATAACCCTTGAAACTCTGGGATAGAAGAAGGGGATACATTATAAGAAAACATGGGGTTTGGCTTAGCCTTGACCAAAAGAGAAGTCTCAGAAGGAAGGTTTGCTTGAGGCCCATAAATGACAGTACAAAGGCAAGTGAAACAAAATAGGCAGAAACAGGCCCATGACCATGGTGATTGAGACGGACAAGAGGAGAACAGGGAAGTAATATGCTGGTGTGCAAGTTCATGAACATGCATATGAGTGGTGGGTGGGATTTGGAAGAAAACAGTGAGTATGATGAGTGACCACAACTGCATCTGTATCGGACTTAATGCTTATTATTTGACTCTGATACTTAGATTTCAGGGGTAAGTCAGGGTTACACAGGTGCTAGCGTAAGCACTGAGGAGTACAAAGATGACTGTTGCAATTTATTGAACTGGAATCAATTATAGGAGGAAATAGTGCTTAGCACTCAGAATATCTTATTTCAATCTTTTATTTGCTCAAAGACTTTAAAGATAATCTATTTGATACATACACATAAAAAGCTAACACATGAAAAGTTTAAATTAGGGCCTTTATCACTTCAATACATGTTAACCAATACAAGACCATGTTTTCTAGGAGAAATGACAACAAATTGTCCAACACACATTTTAAAGTTTCACACAGTAAAATTTGTCAGCTTTTGGTAGGACCATTCCACTGTCGGTAAATATCTTGGAAAAAGACTCTAGCATCTCCAGAATTACCAGAGAAGCTTGTACTAGTGTAATTTTGGACATACTTATAAAACAGTGAAGGGGATTGGTGGATGTATTGGTGAGATGAGCCCTAAAATATTTCTCAGGGATGGAAGCACAGGTAAAGAAAGGCAAGGGGAATAGCTTTCATCAGGATGGTGAGTGTATTCTGTTCCTACTGCTACTATTGTTACCGACCAACACAATGGGTGGGTTCAGTTGCCTGACATCAACCCGGTGACCACAAGCAAGGATTTAGTAGGGGGATTTATTACTTGTAACAAAGTAATGAGAACACCAGGGATAGTTCCCAAAACAGTGTCTCCCTAAGATGGGAGCTGGGTCAGGTTTTCATGAGCATATAGTATTGAGGCCTGATGGCATTGGATCATACAATGAGGTGATGCTGGGAGGCATGATCTGACTGGACCCTGTCATGCAGTGTCTACTTCTTAATTCAGCCCTGTTCCTCATTCCAAACACTTACTTCTCCCTCTGATTCCACGCTTGGATCGTCTGGGGATGCTGCTCAGGTAACATGATCTGAGGGTTCCTGACAACTGGAAGACAGTGCACAACTTTGTTACTTAAAAGTTAAACCAGATAGGTCTGGGGCTGCTACCCTGTAATCAATTGACACACATGGAATGGCTTAAAATAATACAAATATATTATTATCGTGCAGTCCTGGAGGTTGGAAATCTGCAAAGGGTTTCACCACACTAAAATCAAGATGTTGCCAGAGCAGTTATCCCTCTGGGATTTCTCGGGAAGAATCTGTTTCGTTGTCTTTTCCAGGTTCTGAAGACAGCCTGTATTTCTTGGATCTTGGCTTCCTTCCATCTTCAAAGCCAAGAATGGCCAGTGTAGACTTTCTCATGCTGCTTCAGTCTGACATTGAGTCCCTGCCTCCTTCTTCCACATCTAAAGTACCCTTGCAATTACATTGGCCAAGATAATCTAGCATACTCTTAAATTCAGCTGATAAGAAATCTTAATGCTTCTTTGCCAGGTAATATAAAATGGTACATGTTCTGGAGAACAGGGCATGGACATCTTTAGGGAACGTTGCCTGCCAAACACAATGAAGGTAGATTTCAAATGGACAGCAGCAGTAACCACATGAACTTGGTGTTGAACCACACTGCTGTCCGTCCCATACAGGAAGCAGGTGAAGGAAGGGCTCAAGAGTAGAGGACAGATGTGGGGTGAAAGGAGAGGCTACAAAAGGAGCCAGGTTGCTTTCTCTCAGGGAGGAGGATTCACGGTGGAATCCTCTTTTGAGAATGACTGCTGAAACAGCAGGTAGTTATGGCAGGTGGCTGAGATCCAAGCTGGTTCGAATGCCAGCCACATTTCCACACTGCCAAATGTCATGGCAAGAGAAGACTTGACAGGGGACCGAAGAGGAGCCAGGATCTTCCCTACCTGGTACCATCAAAGAGGGAGGACTGTTATGACCTCCTGCGGGTCCTGACAGGGAAAGGCCCTCTTTTGCGGGTAACTGTGGGGGATGGCACAATGCCAACGTGAGCCAACATTTGAAATGAGAAAAAGTGGTGTGGCATAAAGAAATGAGTCTGGTGCACAGACCAGTGGTTGATTTCCTAGGGTTAGAGGTCTAGCTCTACCTTCTTTTACGGAAGGAGCAGTGGTGAGGCCTTGATGGGAGCCCCTTGCCCTGCAGTTCACTTAAGAGCAGGTGTACCTTCATCCCCTGCGTGACTCTTATCGAGCAGGGAAAGAAACGCTCAGGACCACCCTAGAGTCCCGGGCCTATATGGCCTGAAATCGCCTCTCCCCTCCCAGACTGCAGTGCTGACGCCCGATCTCCCATTAGCATACAGGAAGGGGGGTGAGGAGACTGGGGGAGAGGGAGGGGGCAGACACCCAGCAGTCCTTGTCGGGGGGCGGGGTTGCAGACACACCAAGGGGCGGTTTGGTATCCATCCGCTGCTCCCTCCAGTGCGGCTCTTCCCGACCTCCCGATCCTGTCCCCGCCCCGGTCGCCAGCCGCCCGCTGGTCGCACAAATTTAGCAGCGCCAGAAATATGGTGGTGGTCGCCACGTTAGGGTCCGCGAGGGCCTCCTGACGCAGCCTGGTGCCAACACGCACGTCCAGGCTGGGGCTCGTCGTGGCCCCGCCCACCTCTGGGTCGGAACTACGGTGGGCCTGGGAGGGGGCGTCCAGCCCTTTCGCGCCGTATCCCCTCCGCCCCCCTTTCCCGGACACCCTTGCGGCGAGCTGTTCTTGCCGCATCCTGCGCAGCCCCTGCCTATTTTGCGCAGAGGCGTGGGGGGCGGGACGCCTCGTTGCCTTTCGGAACGCGGGGGAAAGCGGTGGGAATCCCAGTGAGGAGCCGCCAGAGGAGAGCTGAGGAGAGGAGGGGGAGGCCGACAACTCGGGCCCTGGGCCTCTGAAGGCAAGTGGGGGGTGCGTGAGTAGGGGGACCAGGGTGCGGGGGTGGTCTGTCAGGGTGTCCCGGCTGGCAGCCTGCTCCGCGGACCCTGGCAGCCTGGCAACGAGGAGACGATCCGGTTGGAGCCAGGCGCTGGAGAGAGGTGCGCAATGCCCGAGACCCCTGGCGATGAGGAGGCAGTGACTGGTGCGGGCCAGGCCGGGCTGGACCAAGGGCTGAGGGGCTGACTTGGGAAGCACCGTGAGATCCTCTGGAGGAGAACCGCGCTGACCGCTTCCCAGCCAGCTTTGCAGGCGCCCGCGCCCCGCCCTCGACGGCATCTGTGCCCAGAGAGGGCTGGGGGTAGGCTCCTGCAGGAGAAATGGTGGAGCGGAGCGGGAGCCCTTGTGGGGTTCGCCCAGGGAAGCCATTGGGGGGTATCCCAGCTCTGTGCCCAGCCCGCGGGAGGTGGGCCACCTTCCCTACTCCGGACCCTGATTCCGGAAAGGGGCCTGTGGGGCCCCTGTCCTGGGTGCCGTCCCACAGGCTCCAGGTTGATGTCAAAGTCTTCTGTCTGCGCGGTAGGTCTTGCGCATTCTGACAGGCGACACTGAGCATCTGTAGAGGAGAGGCTTGAGATAAAGCAGGAGGAGGAATACAGCCTGGATTTCTGGAGGTGTGTGGGGGATGGGGGGTGGGTGCCAAACACTTAATGGGGACCAGAATCGGGGTGGGGGACTGCGACCAGAGCAGGTCAGGCATCCAGGAGCACCTCCTAATCTTTCCTTCTCTAAAGGCCTTCCAGGTGCTTCCCCCCACCTTCCATCCCCCACCTGCCTCCTCCACCGTCCTAATCTGGGGGCATGAAAGGGTGGGCTTTGGAGGTGGGGGTGATGAGGGAGACATACTGACAAGTACCAATTCACAACCTGCTTTCTAGAATATGCGGCGCCCTCCCCCATTTTATGCTGCGCAGAGCCCAGGGGATGTGGCGCACCTAGTGGTGAATCCTCAGAATTGAAGAAGGGAGTAATGGGAAGAGTTTGACGTCAAGAGGAGTTGTTATCTCTGGAACCTTGAAGTAGGGCCTAAATGAGACGAGAATATTCCACCAGGAAAACCCCGAATGTTGAAAGACAGATATTAATAATATGGGGACTCTTATCCTTGGTGTTGGTCTGCCACCCCTCATTTCCTGACTGTCTTACCTTTTCATCTGTTTGTCCATAGGCCTGCTTCAAGGCTGGTCAGTTCTGCAAGAAAGGCAAGAGAGAGGAGTCTGGCTCACACCTCTGGAGGTTGGTGAGGAGGGGGAGGGAGCAATGCAGGGGACAGTTGGAGAGAGAGAGCATGGCAGGTGGCTTTGAGCCCAGTGGGTGCACACCTACTTCTACTCTGCTGGGTTTGCACAGTGCCAGCATCCTTTTTATTTGTTGCAGGAGACAGGAGATAGATGTAGGTTGGGTTGTGACTCAGAAAAGACCTGAGAGCAGGGACCAGGAGACGGGAAACAATAGACACATTGAACCCTTGAACGGGAAGAGAGATATTTGTCACAGGGGCCAGAGTACCTGCCTATCTACCAAGTACTCAGACCCCATTCTCTCCTGTATGTTTACTTGTCTGTAGGACCCCCTTCTGTCAGCTGTGGGGCTTGACACCACTTGCACAAGAAAAGGAGGGGAAACTGCACCACATCGGTGAAGGTTGGTATGAAAGCGGGTATACTTTTGGGTTGGGTAGTGGAGACCAGCATGGGTTCGGGAGTGATTAGGGTCCAATCTGGGGGCTTCTCAGCCCCTCCCATTGCCAACACACTTTCCCAACATTGCTGGACCTGTTTTGTAGCGGGTAGCTGAACCAGAGAGACTTTCTCAAAGCCCAGCCGTCCCCACCTAGCATTCTCACTGTGTACGTCTCTGCATGGGGTGACACAACTGGAAGAGACTCAAAAGCCCCGTTTCATTCTCTCTCCCTAGATCCACCTCCAGTGGCTGCTCAGCTGGTGGTGGAGTTGCTGCTGACAACCACCCTCAACAGGTCTACACCCATCCAGGAAATATCTGTCTTCCTCAAGCTTGGTTGTGCCTGTTCTATGCTCTGTCTGTATTACTGAATTATTGAGTAAGACTGTGTTTGGGAAGGAGGCTGATTTACTACTGGATTGGATATTGACTCTAACTCTTGTTTCCAAGCTTATATCCTCAATCACCTAAAGATCAGTGTGTAGAAACAAACCGGTGACAGATCTGTGGTTGTGGTTTAGACTGGGGTTGGAGTATATTACTGGAGTTTCTTTGTAACTTGTACCATGACTGGGGCAGAGATTGAGTCTGCTGCCCAGGTCAAGCCTGAAAAGAAGCCTGGGGGAAGAGGCTGTAGGTGGGGCTGAGAGAGAGAATGATGTCCCACTAGTGGTCAGACCCAAGGTTAGGACCCAGGCCCAGATAATGACTGGGACAAAGCCAAAGAATAAGTCCAAGGTTATGCCTGGAGGAAGCACCAAAGTTGAGACAAGTGCAATGGGTGGGGCACGTCCTAAGAGTAAGGCCAAGGCAATACCTGTTTCACAATTTAAGGATGAAGCCCAGATGTGGGCTCAGACTGAGTTTGGTGCTGAAACAATGTCTAAGACAGAGAGAAACTCCCAGACTAATATCATAGCCTCTTCACTTGTCGGTACTGATTCTGTGTTGGTTGCTAAAACGAAGTACCTGTGTGAGGATAGAGAACTGGTTAATACAGACACTGAGAGCTTTCCTGGAAGAAAGGCTCATTACCAAGCAGGATTCCAGCCTTCTTTCAGGTCAGAGGAGGAGACCAATATGGGGTCCTGGGGCTGTCCTAGGTCTACATCCAAACAAGAAGCCTCTCCTAATTCTGATTTCCGATGGGTAGAAAAATCTTCTGTGAGTTCCTTGTTCTGGAGTAGAGATGAGGTCACTGAAAGATGTCATCCTAGGAACAGGGTAAAAGACAATACCAGATCCAGGCACATGGCCAATCAAGAGGCTAATACCATGTCTAGGTCCCAAACTAACCAGGAGCTCTGTCTTGCATCTAGTTCTGGTTCTGAGGATGAGTCTGTTACGACATCCTGGTTCTGGGCCAGAGATAAAACCAATACCTGGTCTGGGCCCAGGGAAGATCCTAATAGCAGATCCAGGTTTAGGTTCAAGAAAGAAGTCTATGTTGAACCCAGTTCTGGGTCTGAGCGTGAAGACCATATGGAGTCTTGGTTCTGGGCTGGAGAGGAGGCCAAATTCAGGTCCAAAACCAGAGCTGGGAAGGAGGCCAATACCAGGGCCAGGCATAGGGCCAAGCGAGAAGCTTGCATTGATTTCATGCCTGGGTCTATAGATGTGATTAAAAAAGAGTCCTGGTTCTGGCCTGAAGAAAATGCTAATACCTTTTCAAGTCCCATGATCAAGAAAGAGGCCAGGTCCAGAGCAATGGCAAAGAAAGAAGCCAAAACCAAGGCCCGAGCCAGGGCCAGGCAAGAAGTTAGGTCAGAGGAGGAAGCCCTCATTGGGACCTGGTTCTGGGCTACAGATGAGTCCAGCGTGGCAGATGAAGCCAGCACTGAGTCCAGTCCACAAGTGGACGATGAGTCCATAGTTGGGAGTTGGTTCTGGACTGAAGAAGGGGCCAGTATGGGGACTGGGGCCAGCAGTAAATCCAAACCAAGGACTGAGGGGGGAGCCTATTGGTGATTCCTTATTTGGGGGCTGGGGAAAAGACCAGTATGAAAACTGGGGCTGAGGCCACCTCTGAATCTTTACTAGCAGCCGATGATGAACAGGTCATTATTGGTTCCTGGTTCTGGGCTGGTGAAGAAGTCAATCAAGAGGCTGAGGAAGAGACCATTTTTGGGTCTTGGTTCTGGGTCATTGATGAGGCCAGTGTGGAATCTGGTATTGAGGTCAGCTGTGAGTCCAGGCCAAGGTCTGAGGAAGAAGAGGTCATTGGTTCCTGGTTTTGGTCTGGAGAACAAGCTGATATAGAGGCTGGGATTGGAGAAGAGGCCAGACCAGGAGCTGAAGAAGAGACAATATTTGGGTCCTGGTTTTGGGCTGAAAACCAGACCTATGTGGATTGTAGGGCTGAAGCTAGCTGTGACACCATGCAAGGGGCTGAGGAGGAGGAGCCCATTATTGGGTCCTGGTTTTGGACCAGAGTAGAAGCTTGTGTGGACGGTGATGTCAACAGCAAATCTAGCCTGGAGGACAAGGAAGAGGCCATTATATCATCATGTTTTGGGGCCAAGAGAAGAGGTCAGTATGAAGCATGGGACTGGTGTCAGATGCAGATTTATGGCAGGGGCTGAGGAGACTAGTAATAGATCTTGCTTCTGGGCAGAAAAAGAACCCTGTACGTATCCTGCCAATGGAGGAAGTTGGAAGTCTAGACCAGAGGAGGAAGACGACACTGTCGATTCATGGTTCTGGTCCAGAAAATACACAAAGCCAGAGGCCATTACAGGGTCCTGGTTATGGGCTGCAGAAGAAAGTAATACAGATGGGACTGGAGAAGAGGCCAAGTTACTGACTGAAGAGGAGACCATGATCAATTCCTGGTTCTGGAAGGAAGATGAAGCCATTTCAGAGGCTACTCACAGAGAAGAGTCCAGGCCAGAAGCTGAGGAAAAGGACATTATTGGTTCTTGGTTCTGGGCTGGAGAAGAGGACACACTAGAGCCAGCTGCCGAGACTAGAGAAGACAGGCTAGCAGCTGAGAAAGAAGGTATTGTTGGGTCCTGGTTTGGGGCCAGGGAAGAGATCATTACAAGAGAGGTTGGGTCTTGCAGCAAATCCAGTACTAAAGCTGAAGAGGAAGAAGTCATTATTGGGTCCTGGTTCTGGGAAGAAAAGGTCAGTCTGGAGCCAGTGGCAGGAGCTGGCTTTGACTCAAAGCCTGGGACTGAGGAGGAAGAAATCACTGTTGGGTCCTGGTTCTGGCCTGAAGAAGAAGCCAGTATAGAGGCTGGATCTCAGGCAGTAGAGGAGATGGAGTCAGAGACTGAAGAGGAAACCATTTTTGGGTCCTGGTTCTGGGCTGGAAAAGTAGTCAGTGTAGAAGCAGGGATATGCTGTGTATCCAAACCAGAGGATGATGAAGAGATGATTGTTGAGTCCTGGTTCTGGTCTGGAGACAAGGCCATTAAGGAAACAGGAACTGTGGCCACCTGTGAGTCTAAGCCAGAAAATGAGGAAGGGGTCATTGTTGGGCCTTGGTTTGAGGCTGATGATGAGGTGGATAACAGGACTGACAATGGAACCAACTGTGAGTCCAGGACACTAGATGATGAAGATGAGGCCATAGTGGGGTCCTGGTTCTGGGCAGGAGATGAGGCCCATTTTGAGTCAAATCCTAGCCCTGTGTTCAGGGCCGTTTGCAGGTCCACGTGTTCAGTTGAACAGGAGCCTGATCCTTCACGCAGGCCCCAGAGCTGGGAGGAGGTCACTGTTAAGTTCAAGCCTGGTCCATGGGGTAGGGGTCGGCTTCCCATCTATAAGCCCCTTTAGATTTCCAAAAGAGGCAGCATCTTTATTCTGTGAAATGTTTGGGGGCAAACCCAGGAACATGGTACTTAGCCCAGAAGGGGAAGATCAGGAATCTTTGCTTCAACCAGATCAGCCTGACTCTGAGTTCCCATTTCAGTATGATCCTTCCTACCGGTCAGTCCAGGAAATTCGAGAGCATCTTAGGGCCAAGGAGAGTGCAGAGCCTGAGAGCTGGTCCTGCAGCTGCATACAATGTGAGCTGAAAATTGGTTCTGAGGAGTTTGAAGAACTCCTTTTATTAATGGATAGAAATCGGGATCCTTTTTATTCATGAAATATCTAAAATTGCAATGGGTATGAGAAGTGCTTCTCAATTTACCCGAGATTTCATTCGGGATTCTGGTGTTGTCTCACTTATTGAAGCCTTGCTCAATTATCCGTCCTCCCGAGTTAGAACAAGGTTTTTGGAAAATATGATTCGCATGGCCCCAACTTATCCAAATCTAAACATGATTCAGACATACGTATGTAAAGTGTGTGAGGAAACCCTTACTTGTAGCTTGGATTCCCCAGAACAGCTGTCTGGAATAAGGATGATTAGACATCTCACTACTACTACTGACTATCACACACTGGTTGCCAATTATATGTCTGGTTTTCTCTCTTTATTAGCTACAGGCAATACCAAAACAAGGTTTCATGTTTTGAAAATGCTACTGAATTTGTCTGAAAATCTTGTCATGACAAAAGAACTACTCAGTGATGAAGCAGTGTCAGAATTTATGGGCCTTTTTCACAGGGATGAGACAAATGACAATATTCAAATTGTTCTTGCAATATTTGAGAATATTGGCAACAATATCAAAAAAAGAAACAGTGTTCTGTGATGATGATTTTGATCTTGAGCCACTTATTTCTGCATTCCACAAAGTTGAGAAATTTGCTAAGGAACTTCAAGGCAAAACAGACAATCAAAATGACCCTAAAGGGGACCAAGAAAATTAGTAATGGTTAATCACTGGCCTCAGATTGTCTTTATGTTCCTGGGTTATGATCCTTGAGTAATGCTTTGGTTTTAACAGTTGGTTCTGTGTTGCAGTGTATATGTTTAATGCTGACACTAACTTTGTCCAACTTTGTCTGTAAGCTGGAGCATTTTTCTGATGCCAAATGAATATTAGAGCTGAAAACACATTTGTTTATATTTGCCTTGTCCAAATTGTGATGTTCAGTATTTGAGCTTATAGTGAACTGAGCATTCATAAATAAGCAACCCTTCTGATTTCTGTTCTACTGTATATCTATCTGAGTGTTGTTTGTGTTTCAATAAAGTTCTATGTTAAAGTTGGCAGAAATCACCCTTCTTCTTGAACTTAAAATACAGACCCAATGATAACACATGAGCACACATAGAGATAATTAATATATGAATAATTGTTTGTTTCAAAAGCTTTTTCTCAGCTTTAAACACAAAAATTACCATGGACTGCTATGTAGGGCATATTTCAGAGAAAAAGAAGCTACTTCAGTTGCTTCAGAGAAGACTCTGAAGTTTGGGAAAGAGGTGGTATAAAAAAAAAAAAAAAACATGGAGCTGGGGAAAAATTTTCCTATGGGCATGAGGTATCCAGTTTGCCTACAGTGAGTGAGAGGAATATATTGAGTAACAGAAGATAATGTAAGTTTCAAAGAGCTGAGAATTTGCATTTTACAGATCAAAGTACAACTGCTGCTCCCATACTACCTAAAGGGTAAAAGTAAGACAGGAAAGCACAGGAATGAGTGAGTCAGGGAGACAATTTAATCATAATGGTACCATGGTAAGTGTTAAGGCAACATCATACAGCCATTAAATGTGATGATGTATAGGGTTTAAAATTAGGAAAAGCCCTAACACTTTCAATATTTCATATAATAGAGAAGACTTGGTGTCATACATAGGAAGTATGATCCCATTTAAAAAATAAATGTGAGTAAATTGACCAAACTCATGTTAAGTGTATATTATTTAATTACAGAAAATTCTACAATGATATAAAATGTATCAAAGGAATAAAGAGGTAAGAGAGACTACAACTTCAGAAGAACCGGCTTGTTAAATAAAAACAAAAAATTATTTAAAGGACCAAACTGCAAAATTACCAAAGTTTCTGAGTTCATCCCACTTGTAGTTTTACATTTAAAAAGGTTGCAACATATGTTCAAACAGTAGCAAGAGACAAGGATAAAGTCGGTTTGAGGAGGCAGTCCAGGATAATGGGAATTATGCAAAGTTTTATTTTCTAGGAAAAAAACTAGATACAGTGACCCTTTTACATTTCGTTTGTCTCCGGTTGCAAAGTGCTTTTTCCCACCTGATCTTATTTCTCATTACTTACTATTTCTGGTTCATTACAAATGATATAAATTAAATTCCAATATGATGTTAGTTTGCTAAGGTTTCCGAAAGCAGGGCAACATGGCAGTTTTGCCCCTCTTCACAAATCAGAAGTTTTACCAGGGATCATACTGGTGGTGCAAATTGGAGTTTGTTTGTTTTGCTTACCAGCATTTTTCAGAGACAGATCTTGCGTGTGTTTACTATGACGCTCTAGTCGTATACAAAATATTACAAATCACTTCATCTCCCAAATCCTCATCGAATGTTCCTTTGCCAGCCGAGTGGTCCTCCGGAGCAAAGCCCGGCCTTCCTTCCAGCTGTCTGGGCCAGGAGCTTCAGGGTCTTCTAGCAAGCACCCCAGAGGCAGAAGACTGTAATTCATTGTAAAGGGCTGCCGCAAACAAGCTGACTGCGCAGTCACGTGGTGGGGGGGGGCGGGGGGGGGGGGCTGACGGTAGGTCATGTGACCGGGGTCTGGCTTGGGCCGGCCAAGGGAAGTGTTTTCTTACACTCAGAAGTACAGGAAAGGCGGACTACACCTGTGCTCCGCAGAGCGGGAGGTGGAACGGCGGGATGTTAAGGTGGGTAAGTGTCTCTCGCCACTGGATCAGCCTGAAAACTAATTTCCCAGGCGACCGGAATTACGGCATTCGTTGGTAGAGGAAGCGATTCCTCAGCCAACCGCGAGCGGCCTAGCCGGTCTGTCTTTGTCCGGGAGCTAAAGAAGCAGAAAGTCGACCTGCCCGAGGCGTTCGTGGAGAGAAGCAGCGGATGCTATTGGAGGAGGTGGGTGCAAGGACAGCAGATGGCATCAGTGAGAGCCGATGGCTGAGACTAGATGCGGGTGCAGGTAATACCTCGGGTCCGCCAGCTCTCTCCTGCCTTCTCAACACCCCAGTGCTCCCAGCCCAGTGCCCCGTGTTTCTATGTGTGGGTGGGAGAGGTGGGCATATGGATGCAGTTGGCTTCAGGGGGAGCCCGGGAGAGGGGGAAATGGTAACGTGACAATTCGTGCACACCTGTGGTGCTGGATCAGGAAAGGTAGGGGTGGGGATGGGAACCCTGGGCTATGCTACTGCAGTCTTCCTCCCACCAAGTCAGCACTCACTCTGCTCTCTGTCTTCTTACTGGTAATAGTCAGGCCGTGGGGGATCGCCAACACCAGCTCAAAACTGGGGCAGGGTGGAGGAGGGCAGGAGAAGGAAACATATACATCTGCCTTTTGCTCCAACGCTCCAGCTGGCTGGGGATGCAAGAGAGGAATGAACCTCAATCTGGGCAGTTCTAGGAAAAGGAGAAAGAGACATAGACTCGAGGGGGAGGAAACCCAGATGCTCTGGGCCCTTTACCTAGGATTTCTCATTAGGATACTCCAAGGTTCTCGACCCCCAAGGGGATTCCTGGATCTCAGCCCCATGCAGCAGGATCTCAGTCCCACTGAGGGATACAAAGTGGGTTGCTGCTCCATGTGACACTCTCTCTCCTTGCTGTCTTGGGCCTCAGAGGAGGGTCTTTCTGGGGACCACCTACAGAAACTGCTTCATGGATAGTCTCATAGGTTTCCCTCTGCATACCCTTTGCTCTCTTGTGTTGTGATCTCTGCTCATTCCTTAGGGCATGTTTCTTTGGTCCCATCCCAGATAGCAGCCTTGTGATAAGTCCTTGTCCTCTTTCACACTGTGTATCCTCCTTTCCCCCTACCCCATGATCCACTTGGTACCAAGTGAAAGAAAATGGTTCCTCTACTCACAATACTTCTGGCAAAGAATGTGTGGATTTCTCACACCAAGCAATTCTCCTATTGTTTGAGGACACCAGCTAGGTATCCTACAATTTGATTCAGTTCTAATACTGCCCAGAGTTAGGGCAGACCTCTCTGGTTAGGGGCTCATTCCCTTAAGACTGCCTTCTCCCCACTTCAGACAAAAATCACAAGTAATGGATCTCCAGGTTACCCACATTTCCGTCTGACTTACCTACTGATTGGGAGTTCCCACAACCCCCTCCTCAGGCTCAATAATTTGCTATAAGGGCCCACAGAACTCAGGGAAACACTACTTCCTATTACTGGTTTATTATAAAGAATATAAATTAAAATCCAGATGAAGAGGTACATAGGGCAAGGTCCAGGAAGGGTCCCAAATTCAGACACTGCCATCCACGTGGATTTGGGGTACGCTACTTTCCCAGAATATAAATGTGTTCACCAAACTGGAAAACCTCAGACATTTAGGGTTTTTTTTAGAGGTTTCATTACATAGACACGATTGATGAAATTATTGACAATTGTGATTAGCTCAGTGTCCAGCCCCTATCCTCTCCTTGGAGGTCAAGGGGTGAGGCTGAAAGTTCCAACCCTCTAATCATGTCTTAGTGGAGAAGTGCAGGAGGGGGGCAACATGGACATTTGCCTTTTGCTCCAAGGCTCTAAGTGGGTGGGAATGCAAGGGAGGATTGAACCTCAATTTTCAGCTCTAGGGAAGAAAGGAGGAAACAGAGACTCAAAGAGGAGGGAAACTATATGCTTTGGGTTCTTTACGTAGGAATTTTCACTGGGATACTCTGCGTTTCTCAAACCCCAAGTCAATTTCTGGATCTCAACCTCAGGCAGCAGCATCCTGAGGATCTGCTCTGGATATGAGGTCCTAAAAGGACCCAGTCTCACTTTGCTCTCAACAGTTCCCTTCCATCTAATGACAAGGGTTGCTGCTCCATCTGATGGCCCCTCTTCCTAGGTATCAGAAGAGGCCTCAGAAGAGGGTCTTTCTGAGAACCACCTACAGAGACTGTCTTACAGATTCCCCTCTGTAGACCCTTTGCTGTCTTCCTTGTTTCTGTTTTATGGCCAATGCTTTAGACTTGGTGATTTGCACCCATTTTATGGCCAATGCTTTAGACTTGGTGATTTGCACCCATTCTTGGTGACACTTCCTTGTTAGTGTTGAACCCTTTGGTCGTAGCTCAGCTCTGTGAGACAGCCACATGATACCAAATTCTTTTAGGAGAATGCATTAGAAAAAATAAATTATATTAGTCCTATTAACCTCTATATTTGTGCATCTTACAGATTTGAAGCCAATTCTTAAATGTCTTCCACATTCTTTTTACAGCTGAATAGTACTTTATTGTGTCACTACCATTATTTAATCACTTTCCTATGAGTGGACATTCATTTCTAATATTAAACTATTACAGACAATACTGGAAGGAACAACCTTGTGCAAATATACAGTATTTTTGTATGTTTGGATGTGTATCTTCACAGATTCCTAGAACTGGTGCTGGTAGGTCAAATAGTAAGTGCATATGTGTTGTTTTATTAGGTATTCTCAGATTCCCCTCCAAAGGGCTACTATAAGTATTTACTGCCACCAGCAGTATATGTGAGTGCCTGTTTTACCACAGCCTTGTTAATCAGTTTCTTATTATTGTTTTGACATTTATAGAGTATCTGATGATTTAACCTCTCTCATTCCTGACGTTACTAATTGTGTCTTCTCCTTCTCCCTCTTTTTAAAAATTTTTCTGCCTAGGGGCTTATCAATTTTATTGACCATCTCAATGAACTATCGTTTAGTCTTACTGATTTTCTTTATTGTTTTACTGTTTTCTATTTTTTTGGTTTCTCCCTTTATATTTATTATTTCTTTTGTTTACTTGGTGTTTAAGTTACTCTGCTTTTCTGGTTACCTAAATTATAAACTGAGGCCATTGATTTGAGACCTTTCTTCTTTTCTAATCTAGGCATTTTAGTGCTGTAAATTACCCTCTAATACTACTTTAGCTATATCTCACAATTTTTGATGTTTTTTGTTTTCATTTTTCTTCAGTTTGAAATTACTTACTGAGTTATCTTTATCTTTGAATTTGTTCTTTGGTCCAAGAGTTATTTAGATGTATGCTGTGTAGTTCTCAAGTATTTTGGGATTTTTCAGTTATACTTTGTATTACTTGAATCCTTTTAATTTATTGAAGCTTCATTTATGGCCCAGAATATGGTCTATCTTGATAAATATTCTATGTGTACTTGAAGAGAATGTGTATTCTTCTGTTATTGTGTGAACTGTATTGTAAATGTCAATAAGGCCCAGTTGGTGCAGAATTATTTTATTTTATTTTGTTTTATTTTTTAAGTTCCAGGGTACATGTGTAGGATGTGCAGGTTTGTTACATAGGTAAACATGTGTCCATGGTGGTCTGCTGCACCTATCAACCCATCACCTAGGTATTAAGCCCGGCATCTATTAATTCATTTTCCTAATGCTCTCCCCGCTTGCTGTCCTCCCTCAACAGGCCCCAGTGTGTGTTGTTCCCCCTCCCTCTGTCCATGTGTTCTTTGTTCAGCTCCCACTTAAGTGAGAACATGCAGTGTTTGGTTTTCTGTCCCTGCATTAGTTTGCTGAGGATAATGGTTTCCAGCTTCATCCATGTCCCTGCAAAGATCATGATCTCAGTCCTTTTTTCAGGCTGCATAGTATTCCATGGTATACATGTACCACATTTTCTTTATCCAGTCTGTCACTGATGAACATTTGGGTTGATTCCATGTCTTTGCTATTGTGAATAGTGCTGCAATGAACATTTGTGTGCAGGTATTTTTATAATAGAATGATTTCTATTCCTTTGGGTATATACCCAGTAATGGGATTGCTGGGTCAAATGGTATTCCTGGTTCTAGGTCTCTGGGGAATCGCCACACTGTCTTCCACAATGCTTGAACTATTTTACATTCCCAACAATAGTGTAAAAGCATTCCTATTCCTCTGCAACCTCACCAGCATTTGTTGTTTCTTGACTTTTATAATCGCCATTCTGACTGGTGTGTGATGGTATCTCATTGTGATTTTGATTTGCATTTCTCTAATGATCAGTGATGTTGAGCTTTTTTCCATGTTTTTTGACCGCATTTATCTTTTCTTTTGAGAAGTGTCTGTTCATGTCCTTTGCCCACTTTTTAATAGGGCCATTTGTTATTTTCTTGGTAAATTTGAACTTCTGTAGATTCTGAATATTAGACCTTGGTCAAATGGATAGACTGCAAAAATTTCCCCCCCATTCTGTAAGTTGTCTGTTCACTCTGATGGTGGTTTCTTTTGCTGTGCAGAAGCTCTTTAGTTTAATTAGCTCCCATTTGTCAATTTTTGCTTTTGTTGCATTTGCTTTTGACATTTTTATCATGAAATCTTTGCCCATCCCTATGTCCTGAATGGTATTGCCCAGATTTTCTTCTTGGTTTTTATGGTTTTGGGTTTTACATTTAAGTCTTTAATCCATCTTGAGTTAATTTTTGTACATGATGTAAGGAAGGGGTTCAATTTCAATTTTCTGCATATGACTAGCCAGTTTCCCCAGCATCATTTATTAAATAGGAAATCCTTCCCCCATTGCTTGTTTTTGTCGAGATTTGTCAAGATCAGATGGTTGTAGATGTGCAGTCTGATTTTTGAGATCTCTATTCCGTTCCATTGGTCTATGAGTCTGTGTTTGTACCAGTACCATACTGTTTTGGTTACTGTAGCCTTGTAGTACAGTTTGAAGTAGCGTAATGCCTCCAGCTTTTTTGATTTTGCTTAGGATTGTCTTGGCCATACTGGCTGTTTTTGGTTTCATATTAATTCTAAAGTAGTTTTTTCTAATTCTTGTGAAGAATATAAATGGTAGTTTAATAGGAATAGCATTGAATCTATAAACTGCTTTGGGCAGTATAGCCATTTTCACAGTATTATTAATTCTTTGTATCCATAGCATGGAATGTTTTCCTATGTATTTGTGTCCTCTTTGAGTTTTTTGAGCACTGGTTTTTAGTTCTCCTTGAAGAGGTCCTTCATTTCCCTTGTTAGCTGTATTCCTAGGTATTTTATTCTCTTTGTAGCCATTGTGAATGGGAGTTTATTCATGGTTTGGCTTTCTGCTTGTCTGTTGTTGGTGTATAGGAATGCTTGTGATTTTTGCACATTGATTTTATATCCTTACATTGCTGAAGTTGCTTATTAGCTTAAGAAGATTTTGGGCTGAGGTGATGGGGTTTTCTAAATAGAGGATCATGTCATCTTCAAATAGAGACAATTTGACTTCCTCTCCTCCTATTTAAATACCCTTTATGTCTTTCTCTTGGCTGATTGCCCTGGCCAGAACTTCTAATACTCTGTTGAATAGAAGGGGGAGAGAGAGTGTATTCTTGTCTTGTGCTGGTGTTCAAGAGAAATGCTCCCAGCTTTTGCCCATTCCGTATGATATTGGCTATGAGTTTGTCATAAATGGCTCTTCTTTCTTTTTTTTTCTTTCTTTCTTTCTTTTTTTTTTTTTGACGGAGTCTTGCTCCAGGGTGGAGTGCAATGGTGCAATCTCGGCTCACTGCAAACTCTGCCTCCCAGGTTCAAGCAATTCTCATGACTCAGCCTTCTGAGTAGCTGGGACTACAGGTACCTGCCACCATGCCAGGCCAATTTTTGTATTTTTAATAGAGATGGGGTTTCGCCATATTGTCCAGGCTGGTTTCTAACACCTGACCTCAGATAATCTGCCTGCCTCGGCTCCCAAAAGTGCTGGGATTACAGGTGTGAGCCACTGCATCTGGCCATAAATGGCTCTTATTATTTTGAGGTATGTTCCTTCAGTACCTAGTTTCTTGAGAGTTTTTAATGCAAAGCGATGCTGAATTTTATTGGAAGCCTTTTCTGCATCTATTGAGATAACCATGTGGTTTTTGTCATTGGTTCTGTTTATGTGATGAAATATGTTAATTGATTTGCGTATGCTGAATCAGACTTCCATCCCAGGGATGAAGCCAGCTTGATTGTGGTAGATAAGCTTTTTGATGTGCTGCTAGATTCGGTTTGCCAGTATTTTAATGAGGATTTTTGCATCGATGTTCATAAGGGATATTGGACTGAAGTTTTTTGTTGTTGTCACTGGTGTATCTCTGCCAGATTTGGGGTATCAGGATGATGCTGGCTTCATAAAATGAGTTAGAGGGAGTCCCTTCTTTCAGTTGTTTGGAATAGTTTCAGAAGGAATGATTCCAGCTCTTCTTTTACCTCTGGGTGAATTCAGCTATAAATTTGTCTGGTCCTGGGCTTTTTTTTTTTTTTTTTTTTTTGGTTGGTAGGCTATTTATTATGGCCTCAATTTCAGAACTTGTTATTGGTCTATTAAGGGATTCAACTTCTTCCTGGTTCAGTCTTGGGGGAATCTATGTGTCCAGAAACTTATCCATTTCTTCTAGATTTTCTAGTTCATTTGCATACAGGTGTTTATAGTATTCTCTGGTAGTTTTTTTGTATTTCTGTGGGATCAGTGGTGGTATTGCCCTTATCATTTCTGATTGTGTTTATTTGAATTTTCTCTCTTTTTCTTTATTAGTCTAGCTAGTGGTCTCTCTATTTTATTGACTTTTTTTTTTTTTTTTTTTTTTTTTGAGTAAACCAGCTCTTGGATTCATTGATTTTTTTTTTTTTTAAGGGTTTTTTATGTCTCTATGTCCTTCATTCAACTCTGCTCTTGGTTATTTCTTGTCTTCGGCTAGCTCTGGGATTTGTTTGCTCTTAGATCTCTAATTCTTTTTGTTGTGTTATTAGGGTCTTAATATGGGATCTTTCTAACTTTTTGATGTACACATTTAGTGCTATAAATTTCCCTTTTTCTTCAGTATTTACAAAACATTTAATAGAGTTTTATATTACAATGTTACATTTTCTGTAGTAACTGCACCACATAATTCTAACTTTTTTTTTATGTATATTTTATTGTGTTTTACGTTTTGGGGTACACGTGAACATGCAAGATTGTTGCATAGGTACACACATGGCAGTATGGTTTGCTGCCTTCCTCCCCATCACCTATATCTGGCATTTCTCCCCATGTTATCCATCCCCAACTCCCGATCCACTGCTGTCCCTCCCATAGATCCCCCCCACAGACCCCAGTGTATGCTGCTCCCCCCCCCCGTGTCCATGTGTTCTCATTGTTCAACACCCGCCCATGAGTGAGAACATGCGGTATTTGATTTTCTGTTCTTGTGTCAGTTTGCTGAGAATGGTGGTTTCCAGATTCATCCATGTCCCTACAAAGGACACGAACTCATCATTCTTTATGGCTGCATATTATTCCATGGTGTATATATGCCACATTTTCCTGTCCAATCTATCATTGATGGGCATTTGAGTTGGTTCCAAGTCTTTGCTATTGTAAACAGTGCTGGAATGAACATTTGTGTGCATGTGTCCTTATAATAGAATGCTTTATAATCCTTTGGATATATACCCAGTAATGGGATTGCTGGGTCAAATGGAATTTCTGTTTCTAGGTCTTTGAGGAATCGCCACACTGTCTTCCACAATGGTTGAACTAATTTACACTCCGACCAACGGTGTAAAAGTGTTCCTATTTCTCCACATCCTCTCCAGTATCTGTTGTCTCCAGATTTTTTAATAATCGCCATTCTAACTGGTGTGAGATGGTATCTCAATGTAGTTTTGATGTGCATTTCTGTAATGACCAGTGATGATGAGCATTTTTTCATATGTTTGTTGGCCTCATATATGTCTTCTTTTGTAAAGTGTCTGTTCATATCTTTCTCCCACTTTTGAATGGGCTTGTTTGTTTTTTTCTTGTAAATCTGTTTAGCTCTTTGTAGATTCTGGATAGTAGACGTTTGTCACATGGGTATATTGCAAAAATTTTTTCCCATTCTGTTGGTTGCCGGTTCACTCTAATGACTGTTTCTTTTGCTGTGCAGAAGCTCTGGAGTTTGATTAGGTCCCATTTGTCTATTTTGTCTATACCTAGTTTATTGAGAGTTTTTAGCATAAAGCACTGTTTAATTTTGTCAGAGGCCTTCTCTGCATCTATTGAGATAATCATGTGGTTTTTGTCTTTCCGTTTATGTAGGGGATTACGTTTATAGACTTGCATATGTTGAACCAGCCATGCATCCCCGGGGTTGAAGCCTACTTGATCGTAGTGGATAAGCTTTTTGATGTGCTGTTGCAATTGGTTTGCCAATATTTTATTGAAGATTTTTGCATCTATGTTCATTATGGATATTGGCCTGAAGTTTTCTTTTCTTGTTGAGTCTCTGCCAGGTTTTGGTATCAGGATGATGTTGGTTTCATAAAATGATTTGGAAGAATTCCCTCTTTTTGGATTGTTTGGAATAGTTTCAGAAGGTATGGTACCACCTCCTCTTTGTATGTCTGGTAGAATTCGGCTGTGAACTCATCTGGACCTGGGCTTTTTTTGGGTGGTAGGCTATTAATTGCTGCCTCAACTTCAGCCCTTGTTATTGGTCTATTCAGAGTTTCGACTTCCTGGTTTAGGCTTGGGAGGATGCAAATGTCCAGGAATTTATCCATTTCTTCCAGGTTCACTGGTTTATGTGCATAGAGTTGTTTGTAATAATCTCTGACGGTGGTTTGTATTTCTGTGGAATCTGTGGTGATATCCCCTTTATCATTTTTTATTGCATCTATTTGATTCTTCTCTCTTTTCTTTTTTATTAATCTGGCTAGTGGTCTGTCTATTTTGTTGATCTTTTCAAAAAACCAGCTCCTTGATTTATTGATTTTTTGAAGGGTTTTTTGTATCTCTATCTCCTTCAGTTCTGCTCTGATCTTAGTTATTTCTTGTCTTCTGCTAGGTTTTGAGTTTTTTTGATCTTGCTCCTCTAGCTCTTTTTTCAATTTTGATGGTAGGGTGTCGATTTTAGATCTTTCCTTGCTTCTCATGTGGGCATTTATTGCTATATATTTTCCTCTCGACACTGCTTTAAATGTGTCCCAAAGATTCTGGTATGTTGTGTCTTCATTCTCATCCGGTCTCGAAGAACATCTTTATATGTGCCTCATTTCATTGTTTATCCAGTCAACATTCAAGAGCCAGTTGTTCGGTTTCCATGAAGCTGTGCGGTTCTGAGTTAGTTTCTGAATTCTGAGTTCTAACTTGATTGCACTGTGGTCTGAGAGACTGTTTGTTATGATTTCCGTTCTTTTGCATTTGCTGAGGAGTGATTTACTTCTGGTTATGTGATTTACTTTAGAGTAGGTGTGATGTGGTGCTCAGAATAATGTATATTCTGTGGATTTGGGGTGGAGAGTTCTGTAAATGTCTATTAGGTTTGCTTGGTCCAGCTCTGAGTTCAAGTCCTGGATATCCTTGTTAATTTTCTGTCTCGTTGATCTGTCTAATATTGACAGTGGGGTGTTAAAGTCTCCCACTATTATTGTGTAGGAGTCTAAGTCTCTTTGTAAGTCATTAAGAACTTGCTTTATGTTATCTGGTGCTCCTGTATTGGGTGCATATATATTTAGGATCGTTAGCTCTTCTTGTTGCATTGATCCTTTTACCATTATGTAATGTCCTTCTTTGTCTCTTTTGATCTTTGTTGGTTTAAAGTCTATTTTATCAGAGACTAGGATTGCAACTCCTGCTTTTTTTTTTTTTTTTTTTTTTTGCTTGGTAAATCTTCCTCCATCCCTTTATTTTGAGCCTTTGTGTATCCTTGCATGTGAGATGGGTTTCCTGGATACAGCACACTGATGGGTTTTGGCTTTTTATCCAATTTGCCAGTCTGTGTCTTTTGATTGGGGCATTTAGCCCGTTTACATTTAGGGTTAGTATTGTTATGTGTCAATTTGATCCTGCCATTTTGATGCTAGCTGGTTGTTTTGCCTGTTAGTTGATGCAGTTTCTTCATTGTGTTGCTGCTCTTTACAATTTGGTACTTTTTTAGAGTGGCTGGTACTGGTTGTTCTTTTCTGTGTTTAGTGCTTCTTTCAGGAGTCTTGTAAAGTATGCCTGGTGGTGATGAAATCTCTGAGTAATTGCTTGTTTGTAAAGGATTTTATTTTTCCTTCACTTATGAAACTTAGTTTGGCTGGATATGAAATCCTAGGTTGAATGTTCTTCTCTTTAAGGATGTTGAGTATTGTCCCCCACTTTCTTCTGGATTGTAGGGTTTCTGCTGAGAGATCCGCTGTGAGTCTGATGGGCTTCCCTTTGTGGGTGAACCAACCTTTCTCTCTGGCTGCCCTTAGCATTTTCTCCTTCATTTCAACCCTGGTGAATCTGACGATTATGTGCCTTGGGGTTGCTCTTCTTGAGGAATATCTTTGTGGTGTTCTCTGTATTTCCTGGACTTGAATATTGGCTTGCCTTGCTAGGTTAGGGAAGTTTTCCAGGATAATATCCTGAAGAGTGTTTTCCAGCTTGGATTCATTCTCTCTGTCACATTCAGTTACACCTATCAAATGTAGATTAGGTCTTTTCACATAATCCCATATTTCTTGGAGGCTTTGTTCATTTCTTTTTACTCTTTTTCTCTATTTTTGCCTTCTCATTTTATTTCATTGAGTTGATCTTCGACCTCTCGTATCCTTTCTTCTGCTTGGTCAATTCGGCTATTGAAACTTGCGTATGCTTCACGAAGTTCTCGTGTTGTGTTTTCAGCTCCATCAATTCATTTATATTCCTCTCTAAGCTGTTTATTCTCATTAGCATTTCGTCAAACCTTTTTTCAAGGTTCATAGTTTGGGTTAGAACATGTTCTTTTAGCTCAGAGAAGATTCTTATTACCCACCTTCTGAAGCCTGTTTCTGTCAATTCATCAGACTCATTCTCCATCCAGCCTTGTTCCCTTGCTGGTGAGGAGTTGTGATCCCTTGGAGGAGGAGAGGTGTTCTGGTTCTGGGTGTTTTCATCCTTTTTGCGCTGGTTTCTTCCCATCTTTGTGGATTTCTTTACCTGTGGTCTTTGTACCTGATGAGCTTTCAGATGGGGTCTCGGAGTAGAGTCCTGTATGTTGATGATGAAGTTATTCCTTTCTGTTTCTTAGTTTTCTTTCTAACAGTCAGGTCCCTCTGCTGTAAGACTGGTAGAGGTCCACTCCAGACCCTGCTTGCCTGGGTCCCCACCTGCAGCAGCTGCAGAACAGTAAGGGTTGCTGCCAGTTTCTTCTTCTGCTATCTTTGACCCAGAAGGATACCCACCAGATGTCAGTCTGCGCTCTCCTTTATGAGGTGACTCTTTGGATATATCGGGGTCGGGGGAGCTGCTTGAGGAGACGGTCTGTCCTTTATAGGAGCTCAGGTGCTAAGCTGTGAGCTCCGTTGTTCCATTCAGAGCTGCTGGGCCGGTACGTTTAAGTCTGCTTCAGCAGAACTCATAACAGCCTTTTTTTCCCCAGGTGCTCTGTCCTGGGAAGGTAGGGCTTTATTTATAAGTTTCTGTTGGGATGCTCTGCCCAGCGGGGAGGCAGTCTAGTCACAGTCTGCAAGCAGAGGTGTTGCTGAGCTGCTGTGGGCTCCGCCCAGCTGCTGTGTGAACTTCCCTGCATTCCTGTTTATAGGGGTATAGATAGAACTGCCTCTGTAATTGCGGACTCTCTCTGTAATGGCGGACTGCCTCAGCAATGGCGGGCTGCCTTGGTAATAGCGGGACCACCTCGGCAATGGCAGATTGCCTTGGCAATGGCAGATTACCCTCAGTAGTGGTGGACTGCCTCGGTAATGGTGGACGCCCCCTCCCCACAGAGCTGGACCATCCCGAGTTCAGCTGTGCTTGCTGTGAAACTCTCAGTCCAGAGCATTTCAGATTGCTGGTCTTTGTGGGGGTGGGACCAGCCATGCCTGATCACCTGGCTCCCTGCCTCAGACCCCTTTTTTTTTCAGTTGAATGGGCGACTCTGTCTCCCAGGCGTTCCAGTACCCAGTTGAAACGGCGCCCAGATTTGTGTGAGTTCTTGTGCAGAGACCTGCTGCGCCGGCTGAAACAGCTACGCTGGGGGCCTGTGGCACTTTTTCACCCAGGAATCTCCTGGCCTGGCTCCTGTTTCAGTCCCCTTATTATCAGTTGAATGGGTGACTCTGTCTCCCAGGCGTTTGAGTCGCCCTGTTGAAAAGGCGCCCAGATTTGTGTGAGATTTTGTGTGGAGACCTGCTGGGCTGGCTGAAACAGCTGCACAGGAGACTCGTGGTGCTTTTTCTCCCTGGGAATCTCCTGGCCTGGCTTGCTATTTCAACTGATAAAAGGAGACTCTGTCTCCCAGGTGCTCCAGTCACCAGCTGAAATGGCACCCGGCCCGTGTGAGTTTTTTTTTTGTGGACACCCGCTGTGCCGGCTGAAGCAGCCACGATGGGAAACCATGGTGCTCCTCCACCTGGGAATCTCCTGGTCTGTGGGCAATAAAAATCCATCTGGAAATGCAGTGACCACTCACTCTCCCCGCTCTGGCTAGGAGCTGCAAACCTGAGCTGCTTCTACTCGGCCATCTTGGATCCTCTCCCTAAATTTCCCTTTAACACTGCTTTTGCTGCTTCCCAGAGATTCTGGTACTTTGTCTCTTTGTTCTCACTAGTTCCAAAGAACTTCTTGATTTCTGCCTTAATTTCATTATTTACCCAGGCATCATTCAAAAGCAGGTTGTTCAGTTTCCATGTAGTTGTGTGGTTTTGAGTGAGTTTCTCAATCTTGAGTTCTAATTTGATTGCACTGTAGTCTAGAGACTGTTGTGATTTCAGTTGTTTTGCATTTGCTGGGGAGTGTTTAACTTCCAATTATGTGATCTATTTTAGAGTAAGTGCTACATGGCACCAAGAAAAATGTATATTCTGTTGGTTTTGGATGGAGAGCTCTGTAGATATCTGTCAGGTCCACTTGATCCAGAGCTGAGTTCAAGTCCTGAATATCCTTGTTAATTTTCTGTCTTGACAATCTGTCTAATATTGACAGTGGGGTGTGAAAATGTTCCACTATTATTGTATGGGGGTCTAAGTCTCTTTGTAGATCTCTAAGAACTTCTTTTTATGAATCTGGGTGCTCCTGTATTAGGTGCATATATATTTAGGATAGTTAACTCTTCTTGTTAAATTGAAACCTTTACCATTGTGTAATGCTCTTCTTTGTCTTTTTTGATCTTTGTTAGTTTGAAGTCTGTTTTGTCAGAAGGTAGGATTGCAACCCCTGCTTTCTTTCTGCTTTCGTGAGCCTATGTATGTCTTTGCATGTGAGATGGGTCTTTGAATACAGTACACTGATGGGTCTTGACTCTTTTTCCACCTTGCCATTCTGGATCTTTTAATTAAAAATATGGAATGCTTGATGAATTTGTGTGTCATCTGTGCACAGGGCCATGCTAATCTTCTCTATATTTTTCTAATTTTAGTATATGTGCTGCTGAGGCGAGCACAATAATTTTTCACATTAATTTAAATGTGTAAAATTTAGTTATAAAGTTGTAACATATGATCAATCCTGAATGATGCTACTCGAAGTGCTAATCTGAAGTAAAAAAAAGAAAGGAATCTATGTCAGAATTTATTTAAATTGACAACAAATTACACATTATTTTCATAGCAGGTTTTTTATGAAAATAGCAGTGAGCACATTTACATTATGATGCAAGCTTCTTATGTCTTTGTGGAATGGTAATAAGCAGTTTGCCACCTGTGGCTGAATTGGTTTATTAGCTCTAGTAAGTTTCTTGTGGATCTTGGGATTTTCTATGTGTAGCATCATGTCATCAATGACAAGAGAGAGTTTCATTTTTTTCTTTTCAATTTATATGACCTTTATTCTTTTTTTCTTGCCTAATTATCTGGCCAGACTTCCAGTACCATGTTGAGTTGATGTAGTAAAAGTTGGCATCCTTGTCCTGTTTTTGATTATAGGAGAAAGTCTTTCATCCTTAAGCATGATATAAAAGTTTTTCATGAATGCCTTTTATCATGTGAAGGAAGTTCTCTTTTATTCCTGGTTTTGTTGAGCGTTTTTATCATGGTAGGGAATTGGATTTTGTCGAAGGCTTTTTCTGTATCTATTTGTAAGAATGTGATGGTTTTCCTTCATTCTCTTAATGTGTTGTATTAGGTTGATTTTCATATATTGAACTAAATATGTATTCCTGGAACAAATTCCCCTTGGTCATGGGGTATAATATTTTAATATGCTGTTAGATTCAGTTGGATAGTTGTTGATATTTTTGAGAATTTTTACATCTATATTCATAAGTGATAGTGATCTATAATTTTCTTGTGATATTTTTGTCTGGCTGTGATATCAGTTTAAGGCTGGCCTCATAGAATGAGTTAGGAAATGTTGCATCCTCTTCTAATTTTTGGAATATGTTAAGATGTATTTGTGTTATTTATTTATTTATTTATTTATTTTTTTGAGATGGAGTCTCGCTCTGTCACCCAGGCTGGAGTGCAGTGGTGTGATCTCAGCTCACTGCAACCTCCGCCTCCTGGGTTCAAGCGATTCTCCTGCCTCAGCCTCCTGAGTAGCTGGGATTACAGGCATATGCCACCATGCCCGGCTAATTTTTGTATTTTTAGTAGAGATGGGGTTTCACCATGTTGGCCAGGCTGGTCTTGAACTCCTCACCTCAGGTGATCTGCTCACCTCAGCCTCCCAAACTGCTGGGGTTACAGGTGTGAGCCACTGCTCCCGGCCTTGTGTTAATTATTTTAAAATGTTTGGTACAATTCACCAGTGAAGTCATCTGATCCTGGACTTTGCTAGGAGGTTTTTGTTTACCAATTCATTCTCTTTACCTATGTCTCATCAGATTTTTTACTTCTTCAGTCATTTGGACAGTTTTTGTGTTTCTAGGAAGTTGTCCATTTTATCTAGGTTGTCTAATTTGTGGTGGACAATTGTCCATAGTATGTTTTATACTACTTCATATTTCTGTAAGTTTGCTAGTAATGTCCCCACATTTTATTTCATTTTAAAACTACTTAATTGATATATGATTGACACATAAAAAAGCTCTATGCATTTAATGTTAATGATAAGGGCATAATATCCATTACTTCCCAAGAGTCTTCCCGTTCCCTTTTTTATCATTGTGTGTGTGTGGTAAGAACACTTAACATATCTACTGTCTTAGCAACGTTTAGATATATAATACATTATTGTTAGCTATAGATATTATGCTGTATATTAGTGTATTAGATAGGGAAAAATCACAAGATGTTCTTCCTACTCTCACACACTCCACTCAACACAACACAGAACACTTTTGTGACCAAAACGTGTAGGCTTTCTTCCCTAAACACCAAACAGTTCTGCAACAGACACAAACAAAGTGTCTTATAATTCAATTCAATTATGACACTCTCTACCTGGAGTTAGAGTCAAATCCTATAGGTTGAGGGGGTCAGTCCCACAAGACGGCCCCCCCCACGTCTAATGCGAGTTGAAAGCTCCAGATTGTTTTACATGTGCTTCTGACCTACCAGCTAATAATAAGGGTTTTTCATGAACCCTTCCTCAGGTACAATTAATTTGTTAAAGTTACTTACAGAATTCAAGAAAACACTTACCTTTAATGGTTTATCATATTAATAAAGGATATGACAAAGGGTATAGTTGAACATCGAGATGAAGACATACATAGGGTGACTTCTGGAAGGTTTCTGAGTGCAGGAGCTTCTGTCCCCATGTAGTTGGGGTGGGCCACCTTCCTGCCATGTGTTCATCAGCCCAGAAGCTCTCCTAACTCTGTAGTTCAGAGATTTTTATAGAGGCTTCATCACACAGGCACACATGATTATTAACTTAATCTCCAGCCCCTTTCCCCTTCCCAGAGGATGAGGAGGAGTAAAGCTGAAAGTTCCAAGCTTCTAATTACAGCTTGGTCTTTCTGCTGACCAACCCCCATCGAGGGAGCCCACCAAGAGTTGCTTCATTAGAATAAAAGACAGTCCTATCACCCAGGAAATTCCAAGGGATTAGGAGCTCCATATCCAAGACTAAATATTAGATCAAAAGATATACCTAGCCTGCTGCTACTCAGGAAATTACAAGGGTTTTAGGAGCTCTGTGTCAAAAACCTGAGGTAAAGACCAAATATATATTGCTTATATCAGAATGTCATAACTCTCCAGAATTTATTTATATTACATACTGAAACTTTGTGCCCTTTAACCATTACATTCCCATTTCTTCCTCCCCGAGACCCTGTCAACCACCATTTACTTTCCACTTGTATGAGGTTGACTATTTCAGATTCCTCATATAAGTGAGGTCATATGATATTTGTCTTTTTGTGTCTGGATTATTTCACTCAGTACAACATGCTACAGGTCCATTTATGTTGTCGCTACTGGTAGGATTTTTCTCTTTTTAAGCCTAAACAATATTCCCCTGGGGTGTGTGTGTGTGTGTGTGTGTGTGTGTGTGTGTGTGTGTGTGACATTTTCTTTATCCATTCATCCATGGACAGACTTTTAGGTTGTTTCTGTGTCTTAGCTATTGTGAATAGTGCTGCAATGAACACGAAAGACAGGTAAGTGACCTCATAGTACCTTTACTTCAGGATGCTTCTACTCATGGCAGAAGGTGAAGGGGAGCCAGTGTGTGTAGAGATCACATGGTGAGAGAGGAAGTAAGAGAGAGAAGGGGAAGTGCCGGCTCTTTTTAACAACCAGCTCTCCTGGGACTTAGTAGAGCAGGAACTCACTCACCCACTTCCTCAGGGAGAGTATTAATGTCTTCATGAAAGATCTGCTCCCATAACCAAAACACTTCCCATTAGGCTGCACCTCCAAGATTAGGCATCAAATTTAACATCAGCGTTTTAGGGACAAACATCCAAACTATAGAATCTTTTGTTAAGATCAATGTTTCTATGGAGATACAGGGGCTGGGTCCTCCTATTCTGCAATTGTGCATTGTGCTGATGTGTTCTCTACTTCCTAATTTCAGTAATTTGGGTCTCTTTCTTTTTTTTTTTTTTATACAGTCTAGGTAGAGGTTTGTCAATTTTCTTAATCTTTTGGAGGTACCAACTTCTGGTTTCATTCAAACTCTCTATTTCTTTTCTATTCTCTATTGATTTTGCGTCTGCCACCATATTTACCCTACAGTTCTGCACAATACCAGAACTCATTCCTTCTATCCAGCTATAATTCTGTATCCAGAATTTTTGTGTAGTGCTCTTTTACAACTTCTATCTCTATTGATATCCTCACTTACTTGAGATAATAGTTCTCCAGGCTTCCTTTAGTTCTTTGTTCAATTTGTTATATCCAGCGAGTTGTTAGGAAAGTGCCACACTCTGAAATCTGATTGTGAGTTCTTTATTGCTGGTGACTGAGAGTCAGCTCACGCTCAAAATCTCTCGGCCCCGAGCAAGGGGCTTGATTCCTTTTATACCTTGCTTAAGAAAGGGGAGGGGGAGCCTAGCTGAATCAGAATTTACAGAAGCAGAACAAGCAAGTTAGATAAGGAGGCTGGTAACTAGGAGGCAGGAGGTTCCCATGATTGCTGGTTACCAAGGAGAGTATATATAAGCGGTTCCCATGATTGCTGGTTACCAAGGGCAGGGGGTATTCAGTACTTGCCATATAATCAATCAAGGGGAATTCACAACAGCAAGTGGGTTTGCCAAGCAGGATATGGTTACAATGGTTATATGTTTCTATAGCTCTAAGTACAACATGACCCAGCACAGGAACATGACCCAGATATGCACTCAAAGGAGAAATGGCGGGAGGGGTGAGACAGAGGTTAAGATGGAGTCTGTCTGGCTCGCAGCAAAATAGATTCTGTCTGGCTAACACAGGGTAGGTTAATACAATTATTTCCCTTAGCTCTTTGAGCATATTTAAAACTGTTTATTTATAGTCTAAAGTCTTTTTTTAATATGGCAAATGTCTAGATTTACTTGGGGACTATTGCTATTTTTTTTTCTTTCTGCAAATGAACCATACTTTCTTACTTTTTCATGCCTCTAATCTGTTGAAAATGGGACATTTATATTATTATAGTATGGTAACTTTATAAATCAGGTTATCTCTTTTCCCCTGGGTTTTTTTGTAGCTATTTGTTGTAGGTTGTAATTTTTTGTTTGTTTAGTGATTTTTCTGATGTATTTTTAAAGACTATATTCTTTGTCATTTTTGGTCCCTGAAATCTCTGTTCTGTTTTCTCAGTGGTCAGTTAGTGATTAAACATATTTTTAAAAATATCTACAGTTAAAAAAATGTTTTTAGTTATCTTATAGTCTTTGTAGATTGGCTATGTGTTGGTGCACTCTTTCAGTGCTTAGCTTGGCCATTTACATCTCTGCATAGTCCTTCACTTCCTGCTTGCTAGAGCCTAATGTAAAGGTCAGGTAGAAGTGAAATCTTTGGGTTTTCTCCAGTGTTTTCTGAGCATGTATCTCTTGCATGGCTTTCAGTTTCTCTTTTATATACAGGGAGCTTTTTAAATCCCTTACTCCCCACATATCTCCTTCACTAGCATTTTCCCCCAGGATCTTTGGTCTGTCTATGGCTTGTTCTATTATCTCTTATCCTAGGAGGCTGCAGCCTGTATGTTGACCTTTAAATGCTTTCAACAAAAGTTTAAAGGCAGGCAAAAAAAAAAAGCAACCTCTGAGCTAACCCCTCTGGGAGCTTTCAGACAGGTCAAAACACAAAACCACATTTATGTCAGAACAGTTTCCAAATTGCCTCTCTGGCTCCAGCAAGCCACACCAGGAACACAAGCAGCTGTCCCTATGGCTGCCTCCTAGCTAGGTTGTGTAGGTTGTAGGCAGTCAAGTTAAGATGCCATAATGTTCTCTCATTGAAATTTAGTACCTTTTAAAAATTAAGTGTTTCCTTTATTGTTGTAATTCTTAAATTATAATCTATCTTCTAAAATATTGGATTCTGATTGTTTTTTCTTTAATGGAGTTTTGGAATTTCCTCCTCTGACATTTTCAGTGATGTCACTCACTTGAGAAATTTTAAACATAAGCCTACCCACACACAGAGATGAAGTTCTGTTTCACATTAATTGATTGGTCAAATGAATATTACGTAGATAATTTTGAAGTCCCAAACAAGTAATGAGCCTAGGTACATTACTGAAACAAGCAAATCCCTGAAATTACCTACCTTCACCTTAGGACATAAAGAATTCCTACAGTTGAAATTTAAAGGAAAATAAGTAACTCATAGTCAAAAATCACAAAACACCCTAGAGTAAATTAAATCATAGGATCAAGTTCCTGAGAATCAAAATTCCTAGGAACCTCATATTTTAGAATTTTTATAACATGTAATATAAAATATTATAATAGGCTCCTAAGTGAAAAAGCATTAAAATTATTAACAAAGTACCAACAAAAAATCCAAATATATTGTAAAATTAAATATAAACATTTTGCATAGAAAAATGATATACTGATTGAAATGGAAACCATAAAGAATATTAAAACCAAATAAAGAAGAGTTTAAGTGGAATTTAGAATTGAAATTTATTCTTCAGTTAGCATTAAGACACAAAATATTACAAGTAGAAAGGAAAGAGAACATGAGGCAGAGGCACCGTTTGAAGAGACAATGGTTGAGGATTTTTTAGAACTGATGAAAGACAGAACCACATATTCAAAAACCCCAGTGAATCACAAGCAACTGAATAAAAAGATACATACACTTAACACATCATAGTAAAATCAGGTACAGTAAACTCATATACATAATATTAATAGGAGCTAAAGAAAAATAAATTGCCTTCAAATTAATACCAATTATACATGCAGCTGATAATCAATAGTAGTAGTGAAAAACAGAAAACAACCAAATTAAGTACTAAATGTAAAAGAAACAAACCTGTTAATCTAGAATCCTACCTCCAGAGAATAAGAGGGAGAAAATGATTATCACGAATCTAGCCTTCGCAGCTAACTCTTAGGAAGTGGGAAATACACAGCGAGGAATAACAGGTGAAATAAATTATAAATATTCAATCAGACAAATCCTGAATGTGGACATTATGCAAAACAATCAGCCTGGGAACTTAAAAAAGTCGGTGTCACCAAAAAAAGTTGAAGGGAACAACTGTTGTAGATTAAGTAAGATTTAAGAAATATATAAATAACTTCCTAGTCATCCAGACAGCTAAAAAAATGTATCAATAACTAATAGGTAATAGGAAGTGTTATCTGTGATTGGAACACGGTTTGTAAAGGGAGCTATAAGCCACATTTTGGAACAATTTGGAAAATTTAAATATGGAGTGTATTTCATATCTAAGGAATTATAGTTAAACTTATTAAGAGAGTTATAGTGACATTTTAGTTATTTAGGAGACTGTTCTTATACTTTGAAGATGCATAACAAATTATTTAGGGATTACATGTTACAGTGTAATTTACTTTGAATTTTTTAGCAAAAAAAATATTAAAAATGATGAATAGCAAGATCCAGGTGTAGATGTATATCTCAAAATAGTAATAATTATTGAATCCAGGTGAGTATATAGGTGATTGTTATTCTTTCTATTTTATGTATGATCTAAGATATTTATAATTTTTTAAAAATGAAAAACATTAGATTGAAATAAAACCATTTTTAGATAAATAGCAATACAGAGGTTTGCCAAAAACAATTTTACAAAAAGGAATTTTAAAATTTTACTTTGAAGGAAAGGTGAAGATTTGAGATGCAGGGAGGAGTGAACAGCAACAAAAGTAGTAAAGACATATAAATCTAAAGTAATACTGACTTAAAACAGTGGTATCTTGTAAGATAAAAACATGGCAAAAATTAAATATATTACAATACAATAATGTAAGTCGAGGGGATGATTTGAGTTAAAAGTGTTGTGAGTATGGGAGGAGGGTTACAAGAGTGATTTGCCTTAATTTTTTTAGATAAAAATGTATACGATAATTAACCACTAAAGTAATAGAAGTAGGGTGTAACATTTTTGAAGTAGCAGATTTTTAAAATATGGAATGAGGAAAAATACTCAAATCAATTCAAAATAAAGAAAGGAGAAAAAAAGCAGATGAGGTTAGGAAGGTAGAAAGCACAAAATAAAATGGAAATACATTTGAATATATTATTTGTTACAAAAATGTAACCTGATTAACACTCAATGAACAAGGAATTTCAGACTGGATGCAAAAAAGAATCCAAGTATATTTGGTTTACAAAAGACATGCCTGAAACAAAGATATAGAATGATTGAAAGTATGTTAATTAAAAATGATACACCATGCTAACTAATTAAAAAGCTGGTGTAGCTTTACTAAATTTGAAAAAATAGAGTTTGATCAAGATGATACCCCTCATAATGATAAAATGTTTAATTCATCAAGAATACCTAACAAATTTTTTGTTTACCTAAAAATATAGCTTTAAAATGTATAAACAAAAATTCAAAGAATTACCTGAAATAGATATGTCCATGATCATGGTGGGGAGAGTTAAAGACTAAAATTGTTACATCAAGGAGCAAAACACAAGTCATAAAAGATTTCAACAACACAGTAAGCTTGATTTCATGAATGTATGTAAAACACTGCACCTAACAATTGCAGAATATGCATTCCTTAAAACAAAAATGGAACACTTTACTGAAACTGACCACAGAAAGGGTTATAGAACAAATCTCAACAAATTTCAAAGGTTTGTTATATAGATCACATTCTTTGACTATAATGCAATTAAGTTAGGAATCAATCACCAAATGACAACTAGAAACAAAAAAATGTTTTGAAATTTAGGCAGTCTTGAAAATAATTTACTCATTAAAGAAGTCAGATGGAGCTTATAAAATGCTTACAACTGAACCATAATAAAAATATTTTATAAAAACCTCATTAACATCTTGGGATTAAATGTGAATCAGGCTTGGCTCTCACAAACACATTACATTTTCAGGACAATGCTATGAGGTTTTCCATTTTGTAAACAAAGAAACTGTCTTTTCACAGAGGTGAGAACAAAATGTCTCAATATGCCTCACAATATTCCCCATGTTTTAAACTCAATCATTGTTTTCTGGCAACAAAAATAATAAATGCTTGTTGTAAATGAAATCCAACAATACAGAAGTATACATCCCATGGATCTTCCCTTCTTCCTCCTTATAGAAAATACTGTGGATATTTAGGTTAACAATATATCTAATTTGTCGTTCCTTTTTAAAAAGTTAACAATGTATCTTTCCTGTTTTTCATTTCATATACAAATCTCATCTCTTCTTTTAAAAGACTGCCTACTTTTCATTTCTATGGGAGGTTTACTTAATCATTCCCCTGAGTGAGGGACATTGTACTTGTTTCCCATTTTCACTACTGCAAACTGCCTACAGCAGTAAACCTTCTCCTTATATAATTTGGACTTGAGAAAGAAGTATATCTACACGAAAAGATCTAGACCAAAACTTTTACCAGAAGGTCTGAACATTGTATTTTACTGTTTGTTTCAAATCTTCTGAATGTTAGTGTTAATTTACATTCCTGCCAACAATGTATTACAAAGTCTGATTTCCTATACCTTTTAAAATACTGGCTGTCCTTTATATTTTTAATTTTTATATAAGTTTGATAGAAAAAAACTATTCTTTTCAGGATAATTCATTTAAATGGTCACATAGCTTTTCAGCCTATGATTTTGACATGATGGAGCCAATTCATATTGGTGATCATTTAAAATTATTATCATTTTTTCCACATAATGCAATAATGAACATTGTAGTAGGATGAAAAATTGTTTCCCAAATGATACTCACATCCTGATTCCTGGAAACTACAAATGTTACCTTATATGGCCAAAAAAAAGGTCTTTGCAGATGTAATTAACTTAAGGATTTAGAGATAGGAGATTATCCTGGATTATCAACAGGGCTTTAATGTAATCATAAGTGTCTTTATAAGAGACAGGCAGAAGGAAACGTCACACAGAAAAAGAGGCAGTGTGACAAAAGAGGCAGAGATGCCCTACTGATAATCCAGGATAATTTCCTATCTCAAAATCCTCAAGTTAATTACATCTGTAAAGACCCTTTTTGCCATATAAGGTAACATTTGATGTCACAAGCTAATTAATGCCAGCAGCCACCAGAAGAGGCAGGAAAGGAATTATTCCCAAGAACCTCTGGAGATAGTGTGGCCCTGCCAACACCTAGATTTCAGATGGGCAATAGTGATTTTGGACTTCTTTCCCCTCCAGAACTGTAAGATAATTAATTTCTGTTGTTTTAAGCCTCCTGTTATACAGAAAGTTGTTACATCAGCAATAGGAAACTAATATAAACAGCCTTTTCTTTTCTTTTAAATTCAGCTTTTATTTTAGATACAGGGGGGTACATGTGTAGGATTGTTATATGGCTATATTGGACCCAGGTCGTAAGCATAGTACCCAATAGGTAGTTTTTCAACCCACACCCCACCTTCCTCCCTTCCCCACCTAGTCATTGCAGTATCTTTTGTTCCCATGTTTATGTCTGTGTGTAGCAATCCCACTTACACTTATATAAGAACATGTAGTATGTGATTTTCTGTTTCTGCATTAATTTGCTTAGGATTATGGCCTCCAGCTCCATGTATGTTGTTGCACATGTCATGATTCATTCTTTTTTATGGCTGTGTAGTATTCCATGGTGTATATGTATCGTATTTTCTTTATCCAATACACCATTGTTGGGTACCTAGATTGATTACATGTCTTTGCTATTGTGAATAGCGTGGCAGTGAACATATAAGTGCATATGTCTTTTTGTATAATGATCTACTTTCCTTTGGGTATATACCCAGTAATGAAATTGCCGGATTGAATGGTGGCTCTGTTTTAAGTTCTTTGAGAAACCTTGAAACTGCTTTCCCTAGTGGCTGAACTAATTCACATTCCTACCAACAGTGTCTAAACATTCCCTTTTCTCTGTAGGTTTGCCAGCATCAGTTTTGTTTTTGTTTGTTTGTTTGTTTTTGTTTTTGTTTTTGTTTTTTGACTTTTTAATAATGACTCTGACTGGTATAAGATGATATCTCATTGTAGTTTTGATTTGCTTTGCACTGATGATTAATGATGCTGAGCATTTTTCATGTTTGTTGGCTGCTTGTATGTCTTCTTTTGAATATTTCTATATACCAATAACATCCAGGCTCAGAGTCAAATCAAGAATGCAATCACATTTACAGTATCCACAAAGAAAGTGAAATACGTAGGAATATAGCTAACCAAAGAGGTGAAAGATCTCCACAAGGATAACTATAAAACATGCTGAAATAAATCAAAGATGACACAAATAAATGGAAATCAAACATCCCATGCTCATGGACTGGCAGAATCAATATCATTAAAATGGCTATATTGGCCAAAGCAACTTACAGATTCAATGCTATTCCTATCAAACTACCAATTTAATCTTTCACAGAATTAGAAAAAATCTATTTTAAAGTTCATATGGAAGCAAAAAAGAGCCCAGATAGCCAAAGCCATCCTAAGCAAAATGAACAAACCTGGAGGCATCACACTAGCTGACTTCAAACTGTATCATAAGGCTACAGTAACCAAAACATAATGGTACTGGTACGAAAACAGACACATAGGTGAGTGGAACAGAATAGAAAACTCAGAAATAAAGCTGCATACCTACAACCATCTGATCTTGACAAACTTGACAAAAACAAGCAATGGGGAAAGGATTCCCTATCCAATAAATGGTGCTGGGATAACTGGTGAGTCATATGCAAAAGAATGAAACTAGACTCTTACTTTTCACCATATACAAAAATTAACTCAAGATGGATTAAAGATTTAAATGTAAGATATCAAACTATAAAAATCCTAGAAGAAAATGTAGGAAATATTCTTCTTGACATTGGCAAGTCTTCTGCATAGCCAATGAAACTATCAACAGAGTAAGCAAACAACCTACAGAATGGGAGAAAATATTCACAAACTATGTATCCAACAAAGGTCTAATATCCAGAATCTATAAGGATATTAAACAAGTCAACAAGCAAAAGCCAAGTAACCCCATTTAAAAAGTGGACAAAGACATTAACAGATACTTTTATTTTCATTTGTCAAAGTATACATTTTCTGTGCACTATCTGACTCATTCTTACACAGAATGAATAGGTTTGCCCTCTTCTTCACTCTCAGATACTATGATTACAACACAGCGTCCTACAGGACTATGTGTGTACATGTCTGTGCATAGAGAATGAAGCGTAAATCTTAAGGAACATGTGAGGACAAGTAAAGCAAAATGAGTAAAGGGTATGAAACGATTTGTTATAAAATAAGAAATAAAGTCTGACCAACTAAAATGTTAAGCTATCTTCCTATTTACATGTAACGAAAAAAAATACTGGTTTTCATCTATGACATTTGTGAAGTTTTTCATTTCAATTGTTTGACACATGAAATCAGGGAAGATGAGTAAACAGGTGTGTAGATAGCTTCTCTAAAGACTGCAATATGGTATGATTTTTATGCAAGAATAATTTTAAGTATCAATGAACATAAAATGTTCATACTTTTGTGTCTAGTGCTTTCACTTTCAGAAATATATCATTAGGAAATTAAGTGGACAGGTGGAATAAGACAAAATGTGTATATGAGAATGTTTTTCACAGCTTAAGATATTAGGCAGTCTCTGTTTATTATTTCATGCTATCAGCAAAAAAGGTGACTGACAGTTTATCTTAATGGTAGCACAAATAAGTGCTATAGGTATCAATTAAACCACCAATAATAGGGAGCTGTAAGAGCTTCTAAAAGGAAAGCAGATGATAATCAAAAGGGACAGTATGTATTAGTACATTCTCATGCTGCTATGAAGAAATACTCGAGACTTGGTAATTTATAAAGAAAAGAGGATTAATTGACTCACAGTTCTGCAGGGATTGGGAGGCCTCAGGAAACTTACAATCATGGCAGAAGGGGAAGCAAACACATCCTTCTTCACAAGGTGGCAGGAGAGAAAAGTGCTGAGCAAAGGGGAAAAAACCTATTATAAAACTATTAGATCTCATAGGAATTTACTTACTGTCACAAAAATAGCATCATGGGGATAATCAATTACCATGATTCAATCACCTCCCACTGGGTCCCTCCCACAACTCATGGGGATTATGGGAACTACAGTTCAAGATGAGATTTGGGTGGGGACACAGCCAAAACATATTACAGTGTGTCCACCTAATTAGGCTTATACTCAAATATTAGATATCAGTGGCTTCCCTCCCCTCTGGATAATTTTATAAGTGTAACAAAACCTGCTTCACATTCTCTAAACCTAGCATTGCATGACACCAATAAAGCAAAGAGTTAGGTTTGGGCCCTTAGTATCTGTAGAGGACAGCAAAAGAGATAACAGGGGAAGAGTTCTCAGGGTCTATACCTTTCCATCCTGTCGAAGCCAGGACATCTACTTCATGCATGAAGAGCTGCTATTTGAAAGACAAAGCCCAGGAATCTTTATCTTCCTACTAAGTAGTAATTATATAATCAGCACCATGCTAGACACTGGGTTAAAGTGATAAAATGCACAGACATAATTTGATAGTGACTGTGAAAATTAGAAGGGATCATGGATTTCACTACTGTCTTTTACTGTTTCATTCTTCTTCTAATGTAGCACTACCTTAAAGAGATTAAAATATGATATCAGACTTTAAATATGTAACTGTTTATCATGAAGTTACAATAATTAGTTTGGTGATGAATTAATAATAGAACAGTAGAACAGACTAGAATATACCAACTGACCAAAATAGAGATATTTAATATATGATAAAAATGGCATAACTGTGGGCAAAAGATGGATTGTTCAAAAAATCATATTTGGAGAGTGATGACAGGGAAAATGGTGGCATAGGAAGTGTTAAGAATCCATCTCTCCACGTAGACAACAATTGTACTTCAGGAAACTAGAAACTGTCTCATGTGACTGTTTTGGAAATCTTGATTATACTTGAACTCTTTCAGCTTCCAGGGGGAAAATTTTGCTGGTAAACTGTAGTGATTATCAATCCTTTTTAGCTGTCAGTGCAATAGGAGCTACTCATACTCTAGCCCCCTTCCAAACCCCACGTCAGTGTAGGGACAGCAACCTGTGTCTCTGGCATGGCTTGTTGGAGTTACAGTGCATAATAAGGCCATTGTCCTCCAAATATCAACATTTTGTGTTTTGTTATGGATAGCTGATTCTGATTGCTGAGGTGCAGGTAAATAAGCCTGGCAACTGTCGTTTTACCTCTCACCAGCTGAAGTGGCTTCCAGAGGATTTCAGGGAGCCTCATCTTTTTTTTTTTTTTGGACATTCAAAAACAACTGCATATACAGGGTAATTTAGAAAGGCACTGTGTATGCCCAAGGAAAGATACAGTCCCAGAAAATACTTGAGAAGACCTTAAGCTTCTACCCAATGCTGATTTCTGGCACAGAGACATGTTACAACAATTTTGAAAACCCCAGAAAACCTTAGGGAAGGGGATACACAATTCAGTTTCCAGAGTTACCACATTATATTATTCAAATGTGCACTTTAACAGAAGGCCACAAGGCATGAAAAGAAACATAAAAGTATAGCCTCTTACAATAAACAAAATAAATAAAAATGCCTGAGGAAGCACAGATGCAGACTTACTAGACAGAGATGTTAAAACAGTGGTCTTAAATATGCTCGAAGTGCTAAAGGAAGACATGAACAAAGACAGGAAAATGGTGTATGTACAAAATGGCAGTATCAATAAAGATACAGAAATTATGAATGAAGAACCAAAAGGAAATTCTAGAGCTGAAATATACAATAACTAAACTCAAAATGCATTCAAATAGTGCAAAAGCAGATTTCAGCAAGCAGAATGAAGAATCAAAGAACTGTGGAGCCTCCGTGGCTCAGGCCAGTTGTCCTGAGGTGAGGCTACGCGTCTCGAGGCCAGCCTGGGCAACATAAGAACCTCTCATTCATTTAAAAAAAAAAAAAAAAAAAAAGAATCAGAGAACTAGAAGATAGAATCTTTTAAATTGAGTCTGAGGAACTGAAAGAAGAAAAAAATGAAGAAAAGTGAACAGAGCCTAAGGGACCTGTGGGACATGATACAGCAGAACAACAGAACAACTTACACATTATGGGAATATTATGAAGAGAAGAAGAGAGAAAGGGACAGAGATCATGCAAAAAATAATAATGGCCAAAAACTTCCCAAATTTGATAAAATACATGAATTTAAAAATCCAAGAAGCTCAATGAATTACAAACAGGACAAAACATAGTGACATATGCTAAAACACATCATAATCAAATTATTGAAAAACAAAGAGTGAATCTTAAAAGCAGAAAGAGGGAAGTGACTGATCATGTACAAGTGATTGTCAATAAGACTGTCAGCCAGTTTGGCATCAGAAACCTGGAGGCCAGAATGTGTTGGGTTTATATCATCAAAGTGCTGAGGGAAGAGTCAAGTGAGAATTATATGTCCAGCAAAAATATTTTTTAATGGGGATAAATTAAGGCATTCTCAGACAAACAAAAGCTGTGGGAGTTTATTTTCATTAGATATGCCATGCAAGATATTATAAAGAGAGCCATGGAGATTTAAACAAAAAGAAACTAAACAATAACTCAAAGCTGTATGAAGAAATAAAGATCTCTAGCAAATATAAATACGTAAGTAATATCAAAAGCCAGTACTGTTAGAATTTTGGATTGTAACTTCACTTTTTTATTCTTTGTATAACCTGAAATACAAATGTATAAATATCAGTATTTAATGTATGTTTTGGACATGCAATGTACAAAGTTATAATTTGTGACAATAACAGAAAAGAGGATGGAGCTGACTAAAGAAGATACAAAATCTCAAGAGTGGAATGACAGGCCGGGCTCGGTGGCTCAAGCCTGTAATCCCAGCACTTTGGGATGCCAAGGCGGGTGGATCATGAGGTCAAGAGATCGAGACCATCCTGGCCAACATGGTGAAACCCCGTCTCTACTAAAAATACAAAAAAAATTAGCTGGGCATGGTGTCGTGCGCCTGTAGTCCCAGCTACCTGGGAGGCTGAGGGAGGAGAATTGCTTGAACCCGGGAGGCGGAGGTTGTAGTGAGCCAAGATTGCGCCACTGCACTCCAGCCTGGCGCCTGGTGACAGAGCCAGACTCTGTCTCAAAAAAAAAAAAAAAGAGTGGAATGACATCAGCAAGATGGCAGACTAGGAAGCTTCAGGCCCTCCCCCTCTCACAAACACTCCAATTTAACAGCAGTATATAAACCAGAGTACCTCTGTTAAACTCTAGAGGACAATTGAGAAGAGGGGACAACTCAGGTCAATGTAAAATCAGGAAAGGATTCCAGCAAAAGGGGTGGGGAAAATCATGGTGTTTTCAATGCCCATTTGTGACTTTTTCCCTACACAGCATAGCACAGCACAACTAGGAAGAAACCGATGATAATGAGTTCCACCCTCAAGATGGAAACAAAAGAATGGACCATGTGTCCATTATTCTGTCATGTCTAGGGGCTGCCTGAAAGACTTAGTTTTTCTCTCAACTGACTTGGGGCACTTATTGGATAGGAGACATAATTTGGAAGCTGCTAAAAACAGAGGCGAGCACCACTGCATGTTAGAATAGCGCCTGCAGATACCAGGGGAAGCAAAAGATCAGAAAAGATTTGAGAGTTCCTAGAGAACATCTAACTAGGCTGATCAATGACTGTCTTCCCTTGCACAAAGCCAGGACACTGAGAGAGTTGGTTGCTTTTTCAAATGCCAAATTCCTGTCAAATATTATGAGGCATACAAAGAAACAGGAAAACATAGCACCAAAAAGGAACAAAATACAACTTCAAAAACCAACCCTAGGAAAACACAGATTGTGCACTGTCTGACAAATAATTTTTAAATGACTGCCATAAAGATGTTCAGTGAGCTAAAAGAGGACACAGACAAGTAAACTAAATCAGGAAAATGAGGCATGATGAAAATAAGAATGTCAACAAACAGGTAGAAACTATAGAAAAGAACCAAAAGGCAACTTTGGTGCTGCTATAGATAATAACTGAACTGAAAACTTGACTAGAAGAGTTCAGCAGGAGACTTAAGGCAGAACAGAATCTACAGACTTGAAGACAAGTTATTTGAAATCATCCTGTCAAAGGAGCAAGAAGAAAAGAAAATGAAGAAAAGTGAAAAGAACATTGGGGGCTTCTGAGACACTATCAAGCACACTGATGTATGCCTTATATGTATCTCACACAGAGAGGAGAGAAAGAAGCAGAGTGATTCTTTGAAGAAATAATGCCATGAAACTTCCCAAATCTGAGGAAAGCAACTGACGTACAAATTCAATCATCTAAAAATATCTCTAAGATAAATCGAAAGAGAGCCACAATGAGACATTATAATAAAACCACCTAAAGTAAGAGACAAGGAGAGAATCTTGAAAACTGCAGAAGAAAAGTGACTTACCCCATACAAGGGAGCTTTTATAAAATTATCAGCAGGTTTCTTTATAGAAACCTTGCAAGTCAGAAGGGAGTGAGATGATATATTCAAAATGCTGAAAGAGAGAGGAGGCAGAACAGGGTGGCAGAATAGAAGGTTGCTGTTTGTAGAAAGCAGCAATGAACTATATGAAAGGGAAATTAAGCAACTTCATTTACAGTAGCATGTAATGTAATTAAATACTCAGGAATAAATCTGACCAAGGAAGTGAAATTAAAAACTTTTGTACTTCAAAGGACATAAGTGAAAATTCAACCCAGATAATGGGAGACGATTTTTCAAATCAAATATTTAGCAAGGGACTTCAATCTAGAATGAATAAGAAGTGTTTCAACTCAAAACTAAAAAGACAACTCAATATAAAAATGGTCAAAAGATCTGGATAAATATTTCTCCAAAGAAAACATAAAAATTACAAGTAAGCACATAAAAAGATGCTCAACATCATGAGCTATCAGGGAAATGCAAATCAAAACCCCCAAACATTTCCATACCCATTAGGATGAAAATAATTGAAAGACAGATAATAAGATGTGTTGGTAAGGATATGGCAGTATGAGAATCCTCATACACTGCTGGTGGGAATGTAAAATTGTGCAGTTATTTTGGAAAGTAGTCTGGTAGTTCTTCAAACAAATGACCGTATGTCTAGCAATTTCACTCCTAGGCATATATCCAAGAGAATTGAAACATATGTCCACACAAAATGTTGTACATACATGTTCATAGCAGCATTATTAATAATAGACAATACATAACAACAACCCAAGTTCGCATCAACTGGTGAATAGATAAATAAAATGTGATACATTCATACAATGGAATAATTTTCAGTAGTAAGAAGCAATGAAGTACTAGTAAATGTTACAACAGGGAAGAACCTTATGCTAAGTGGAAGAAGTCACAAAGAACCATTGTAGTAAATTGCTATAATTTTACGTAGCTCCGGCATCTACCTTTGATATAGGGTTAACTTTCCAACTTTCTCAAAACAGAGGCAGGGCCTAATCACCTAATTCTCCACTTCCTCTCACTTTCTCAATGTGGTAAATCCAGATACCTGCCTTACACAATCGGATATCCACTACCCTCTCAGACAGAGAGATATAATCTACTTGACTTGCTCCACTGACCTTCACACCCCACATGGACAATGCAAATATGCCACAGTGATCACCTCTCAGTGATGGTGTGACCCCCCGGAACTGATGCCTTCTTGCTTTAAACTCGCCAGTTTGAACTCCTCCTAGGAAACATGTTTGGGTAATGCCTTTGATCACAATAAAGGCCCAGCCTACAAGATCTGTCCCACTCAACACCCACTGGTTGCGCATCCTGCTGTCTTCAGACTTCTCATTGGCTCTTGTGGGCAACCCTCTTCTCTTGTAGATTTGAGTAATAAAAATATTCTGTATTTCATGTGTTTTGTTTTGCTGTCTTCTCTAGGCCTCATTTGGCCTACACAACCAAACCTAACTATCCTCCTGGTCAGGGCTCTCCTTGCAAGTGGCTATCTTAGCAGGAATAAATTGGACACAGTTCAAACAAGAGCTACAAGGGTATCTGCCAGTACAAACAAGTTTTCAGTGAAAGGAACAGCTGATCACAAGTTGGACACTTAGGCATTAGGCTGTCTGCCAGGATGAAGCATCCTGTGAAAAGCACACTGTAAACATTGAAGACCACCTCCCTTAGAGCCCCATTCAGGGCAGGGCTAGAATTTATAGCCAATCTCCAGACAGAGACCTCAAGACCAAATTAGAAAAAAAAACACAACAATACAAATCACAACAACTACATTTTATATGATTCCATTTTGTGAAAAATCCAAAATTCACAAATTTATAGAGACAGAAAGATCAATTGTTACCTCTGGTTTAGGGGTTAGGGCAATGCAATCTGACAACTAAGGGACACAGAGTATCTTCTTGGGCTTAAAAATGTTACAAGATTGATTTTGGTGATGAATGCACAACTCTAAGTGTATTACAATTCTTTGAATTGTACATTTTGAATTGGTGAATTGTATGCTATATGAATTGTATTTCAGCTTTTTGTATGGTATATGAATTGTATTTCAATAAGGCTGTTTTAAAATATTATAAACAAGTCAAAAAACAGCATATACTGGAAACACTAGTTAGAACAGATTGGCAATCTACAGGTTCATTTTGTGAATTAACAAAGAGATACTATAAATCAGTGGAGTGAATAGCCCAATGGAAAGCTGAGTAAGTAAATAATTAGTTCACAGAAAAGAAAAAAGGTTTGTAGTACTCAACAAAGAGATTTGGGACTTTTGTTAATTATTACTGTTGTTAACCAAGATTTCCTGCAGTCCAATTTTCAGACACTTAGCCTTGCACTTCCCTATACCTTTTGAACCCTGCAATGGCCATGTAACTTGCTTCAGTGAATGCAATATTCAAAAAGATTTTTGTCAGTTCTGGAAGAAATTTTTAACAGCCACTGTGAGATTTGTGATGATCAGTTTTTTCCATGTCATGGTAACCAGCAATGTTTCAGATCATGACTATTCCATCATTTTAACCCTCATGAGTAGAAGCCCCAACAGACGTGTTAGACATGTAATGTGAACAATAAATACATTTTTATTATTATTGTTTTGAGACAGAGTCTCACTCTGTTGCCCAGGCTGGAATGCAGTGACATGATCTCAGTTCACTGCAACCTCTACCTCCTGGGTTCAAGTGATTCTCATGCCTCAGCCACCCAAAACGCTGGGATTACAAGTTGCGCCACCATTCCTGGCTAATTTTTGCATTTTTATTGGAGACAATGTTTAGCCATGTTGGCCAGGCTGGTCTCAAGCTCCTGGCCTCAAGCTATTTGCCTATCTTAGCCTCTCAAAGTTCTGGGTATTTTTGTTATTTTAAGTTGCCCAGATTTGGGGGCCATTTGTTACTGCAATATAATGTAGAACATCATTACTGATAGACTCCCTCACAATTGTAGAACACATTAAAATAATAGGATTCCATTTTTTACCTTTCATATGAACAAAAATAAAAGTTGGATAATTTCCAGTGCTGACAAGGTGTTTCTGAAACAGTTTCATTTTTTTAAATATTCTTTTCATTGAGAAATAAAAATTATATAAGTGTATGATGTCCAACAATGATGTTTTGATATATAGATACATTGTGGAATGACTAAATCAAACTAATTAACACATCTGTTCCACCTCATGAGTGTGTCACAAATTAACAAATCTCCTATACTCATATATTTGGGTTATATCTATGTTTTCCTATTATAAACAATTCTGTGAGGAATATCCCTGTGGGAAATTTCTAGTACTAAATGATACATTTCACTTGTGTATTTTTTATTTGTGTCAGCCCAGTTATAGTTCTTCCCCTGATTCACAGAGCAAAGAGTACCTGGGTGAATTCTAGATTGTAAAAGATCTTGAAAATCTGAAGATTATGCAGGTGTTTGTGTTTGCTGATGCTTGGATCAATTCTGTTTTTCTGTTTTATCTACACTTTGAGTGCACTCTCTCCAAGGTGTTTTTTCTTTCTAAAGTCAGCCCCATAGATGAAGGAATAGCAGAGTATTAATATTCTTATAGCTAAATTGATTTGCACATCCTTAGCTATTTCCTTAGGAAAACATTCTAGAAGTAGAATTCCTGGCTCAAACAATCTCTGTTAATGACTCTTATTGTATTTAAAAAATTACAATCACCTTCTGTCACTTTCTCTATAGTGGCACAGAAACGCTTATCCAGTGATCAATTCTAGTACCCTAGACTCAAAGAGAAGTAGAATTTAAGATGGCCTTGAGAGACTTGTGAAAAATAGCTGTCAAGCATAAAAAGTCAAAAATTCCTCAAGTAGCATAGATAAAAAGTCAAAAATTTTAGTGTCAGCTGCAATATATAAAGAGCTTAGAAGTCATCACTCCCAAATTTAAATAAGAAAAGCTGAACAAACTTAAAAACAAATGGCCTATTTTTTGGACCTATCAGAGAACTAAGGTCATAGGCCAACCAATACCACAAAATCTGGAGAAAAAACTTACATTCAGGGTCAAAGCTGAAATCGGCTTACATGGAATAAAATTTACTAGAGCCATAAACTGGTAAGGACACTTAAATGTTAATTTGATGAATTGCTTACACTGACTGTACAGAGCAGGAGAGTGAGAAGTTAGGGAGTCAGTCTTATAGGGGCTTTTTATGGATTTAAACTTCAGGAAACTCCCTCAGTTCTTATGGTGAAGAACCAAGAATTATCTCCTTGTGAATCTGGCAGAGGGAGAGGGAATACAACTATTTTTAAGTACACCCAGAGCATTCTCCATACAACTGACTACTCTAAGGGAGACAAACTACTGGAGCCTTGTCCCACCTGGGGACAGGCATTTCACCTATTCCAACTCCACCTAGCATTCTTGTCTCACCTTGAGAGGAAAAAAGTTAAGAAACACTTGTGAGGGCACAGGCCAAAGGAAAATATCCAGGTTCTAGCCCCTTCTACATTTCCTGTCTCACTTAAGGTTAACAACAAAATGAGAAGCACTTGTGAATGTCACCAAATGGCCAAAGTTCACAAAAACACTGAAACCTAAAAATAAGACCATGAAATACTTCTCCTCCTCCTCTTCTCCCACCTCCATTTCTACTACATCAATAAGGCTACTGTATTATAGCAGGATATTAAAACAGAAGAAACTGTACATATCATACCATATTTAAGAAGTCTCTAGGGAAACCCAGTGACAACAGGGAAGACTAAAGCAAGGACATCAGAAGAAAATTAAGCTATAGCAAAACAATAAACACAGCCTAACTGCTAGCCAGACTAAAGGCCTACTTACCTCAATTTCTTTTATCCAGTACATCATATTGATCTTTCAGCAAGAAAATACAAGTATACTAACAGAAAAATACTAGAGGAATCAAGACCTAGAGTAAGCATCAGAATTAGTTTGGGATATGGCAGAGACTTTGGAATTATCTGACCAGGAATTTAAAACAACTATGATTAATATGCTAACTGCCCTAATGGAAAATGCAGACAACATGCAAGAACAGATGGTTACTGTAAACACACAAATTGAAAAGTCTAACAAAGAAACAAAAGAAAACTGCCAGAAATAAAAAACAGAAATGAAGAGTGCCTTTGATGAGTTCCCCCAGTAAACTGGACATGGCTGGAAGTAGAATCAGTGAGCTTGAAGAAATGACAATTGAAACTTCCAAAACAGAATGCAGAGATAAAGAGGAGAAAGATGGAACAGAGTATCCAAGAACTGTGGGACAATTTCAAAACGTGTAACTTACATGTAATAGGAATAACAGAGAAGAAAGGGAGAATGGAACACAAGATTTTGATGTCAGAATGGCTGAGAATTTTTCAAAATTAATTACATACAACAATCCACAGATCTAGGAAACTCAGAGACCATGGAGCAGGATAAAAATCAGAACATCTACACCAGTTATATTATATTCAACCTGCAGAAAATCAAAGACAAAGGGAAAATATTTTAAAAGCCAAATAAAACAATTACCTACAAAGTAGCAGGGATAAAAATTGAATTCAGATTTTTTTTTTTTAGAAACCGTAGAAGCAAGAAGAGAGTGGAGTAACATATTTAAAGTGTTGAAGGAAAAAAAAAACACCAATATAGAATTCTATCAAATTACCCTTCTAATATAAAAAAGACATTCTGGATATTCTCAGACAAATAAAAATTGAGAAAATTTGTTCCCAATAGACCTGGCTTGTAAAGATATTAGTAGACAATCTTCAGACAGAAGGAAAATTATGCAGGTCAGAAATTCAGATTTACATAAAGAAAGAAGCGTGTTAGCCAAGGAATAAATGAGAGGAAAATTAAATCTTGCATTTTTCTTATTAATTTATTTAGCAGATAACAGTTTGTCCAAAACAATAATGTTAGCAACAATGTATGTGGTCATTACAACTTATAGATAAGTGTAATAAATGACGACAATGGTATAAAGGATTGGAGGGGATGAATTAGAAATACCCTGTTATAAAAGTACTTCTGTCGAGGGAAATTTTTAAATAACCCCAAAAAATATGAAAATACAACTTATCAAAGTTGTGGGATGTAGCAAAACAGTGCTTAAAAAGAAGTTTATAGTATTTAATGAATATATTAGAAAAGAAGATCTATAATCAGTAATCTAAGCTTCTATCTTAGGAAATTATACAAAGAGAACAAATTAAATTCAAATTAATCAAGAGTTAAAAACTAGGCAGAAATCAAAGATATTTAAAATAGGAAATCAGTGGAAAAACTCAACGAAAAGAAAAGCCAATTCTTTGAAAAGATTTAAAACATTTATAAGTCTCTAGGCTATGAAAAGAGAGAAGGCACAAACTGTTAATATCAGAAATAAAAGAAGGCCCATCACTACTCTCCTGTTGACATTAAAAGATAAAACAAAAATATTATGAACAACTTTGTCCAAAACTTTGATAACCTAGCTGGAATGGAACTATTCCTTGAATGACACAATCTACCAAAACAAACCCAGGGAGAAAGAGATAATCTGCCTAAGCCTATAACCATTAAAGAAATTGCATCATAGGCATTCCCTGCTGCTATGAGCTTCCTCAAAAGTTTCCCGCCGCCTGGACCGACGGAGGGGCTCCTGCGGCAGCAGCCAGACACCGAGGCTGTGCTGAACGGGAAGGGCCTTGGCACCGGTACCCTTTACATCGCTGAGAGCCGCCTGTCTTGGTTAGATGGCTCCGGATTAGGATTCTCGTTGGAATACCCCACCATTAGCTTACATGTATTGTCCAGGGACAGAAGTGACTGTCTAGGAGAGCACTTGTATGTTATGGTGAATGCCAAATTTGAAGAAGAATCAAAAGAATCTGTTGCTGATGACGAAGAGGAAGACAGTGATGATGATGTTGACCTATTACTGAATTTAGATTTGTGCCTAGTGATAAATCAGCATTGGAGGCAATGTTCACTGCAATGTGCGAATGCCAGGCCTTGCATCCAGATCCTGAGGATGAGGATTCAGATGACTACGATGGAGAAGAATATGATGTGGAAGCACATGATGGTATGGAGGTGGATACCACACCAACAGTTGCTGGACAGTTTGAGGATGCAGATGTTGATCACTGAAAATGATGTATGCAGGTTTAAGATTCTGCTCCTAACTGTAGGAGAGAACTTGGTGCCTCTTCCACTCTGGAGCGAAGTTGATGAAAATCTTTTTCCTTTTCCAAAACACAACCTGAACCAGTTCTTTCTTGAGACAGACTATACTGAGACAAGTTGTCACCAGCAGAAGATAGATAATATGACCTTTATTAACTTGATGAATTAACTTAACCAAGAGGGTATTTATAGTTTATTATTTATCCCAAAACTTTCTGTGTCTGGGTACCCTCTGAGTAGGCCTATAATTCCTGCCTTCACTGTATCCATCTTCCGTAAGCTAGCAGATCCATCTGTGTGGTGAAAATGCTCAGGAGCGTGATGTAGGTAGACTGGGTGGAAAAGAGACAGCTCCTTCGCCATGTTTTACCAGTCTGCTCTGTTATAACCTCTTAGGTTATATCCTTTAATTTCCAACCTTTTAGGTTAGTTTCTGTAACAGAACAAGTGAGTTTGGGATGAAGTCCTCAAAGTACTTCAAATGGTAATTGTTTTGTTTTTGTAATAGCTTAACAAATAAACCTAGGTTTTCTATAAAAAAGAAAAAAAGAAAAAGAAAGAAATTGCATCATAGCAAAGACATAGGATCAACCCAAAAGCCCATTAGTGATAGACTGGATAAAGAAAATGTGGTACATATATACTGTGGAATACTACGAAGCCATAAAAAGGAATGAGATCATGTCCTTTGCAGGGGACATGGATGGAGCTGGAAGCCATTATCCTCAGCAAACTAACACAGGAACAGAAAACCAAACACTGCATGTTCTCACTTGTAAGTGGGAGCTGAACAATGAGAACACATGGATACAGGAAAGAGAACAACACACAATGGGGCCTGTTGGAGGGGGTAGGGGAGGGAGAGAATCAGGATAAATAGCTAATGCATGTGGGGTTTAATACCTTGGTGAGGGGTTGGTAAGAGCAGCAAATCACCATGGCACAAGTTTACCTATGTAACTAACCTGCACATCCTGCACATGTATCCCGGAACTAAAATAAAATTTAATTTAAAAAAATAAGAAATTCAGTCAATGCATAATACGCTTCCAAATGAGAAAGCACTAGACCCAGATGGGTTCACTGGTGAATTCTACCAAACATATAAGGAAGAACTTATAATAATTCCATACAGTCTTTCACACAAAGTACAACCCAAGGGAATACTTCCTTTAAAAATGCGATTAGGTCAGCATTACCCTAATATGAAGACCAGGTAAAAAAGTTACAAGAAAGTAAAATAAACGAATATCCCTTACACACATAAATGTAAAAATCCTCAACAATTATTAGCCTATCAAATCCAGCAATGTATAAAAAGAATTATATGCCATGACCTAGTAGAATTTATTCCAGGTATGCAAGAATGTTTCAACATTCAAAAATCAATTAGTATAATCCATCTCATCAAAAGGCTAAAGAGGAAAAATGACACGATTACATCAATAGAGCAGCAAAAGTATTTGGCAAAATCTAACACTCATTCATGATTTTAAAAAGAGAAACTCAGAGAACTAGGGATAGAGGTGTTGTGGGCTGAATGTGTATATCCCACCCCAAATGTGCATGTTGAAGGTCCAACACCCCAATGTGATGGCATATGGAGGTGGGACCTTCTGCAGTTAATTAGGTTTAGATTAGGTCATGAAGATGGAACTCTCAAAATGGGATCAGTGCCTTTATAAAAAAGAAACACCAGAGAGCTTGATCTCTCTCTCTCTCCTCCTGCATGCACACACTGAGGAATAACCATGTGAGAACACAATGAGACAGTTGCTGTCTACAAGTTAGGATGTGAGGCCTCATCAGGAACCAAATCTGATGACACCTTGATCTTGGACTTCCCAGCCTTCACAACTGTGAGAAATGAATGTCTATTATTTAAGCCACTTAGTACATGACATTTTGTTATAGCAACCTGAACTGACTATGACAGAGAGAACTCTTTATACTTAATAAAGAACATATACAAAAAATCTACAGCTAACATCATAAGGGTAAGAAACTAAATGCTTCCCTGCTAAGATCAGGGAACAAGCCAAGGATGTCCCTTCTCACTAATCCTATTCAACATTTTACTGGAAGTCCTAGCTAATGCAGTAACACAATAAAATCAAATAAAAGGTACACAGATGTGGAAGGAAGAAATAAAACTACCTTGTTCACAAATGACATCGTCATCATCCTCATTATTATTATTATTTCTGAGACGGAGTCTAGCTCTGTATTTTTAGTAGAAATGGTGTTTCATCATATTGGCCAGGCTGGTCTTGAACTTCCTGGCCTCAAGTGATCCTCTCACCTCCCAAAGTGCTGGGATTACAGGCGTGAGCCACTGCACCTGGCCCACAAATGATACTATGTCTATATGGAAAATCCTTCAAAATTGCCCTTATATGCTCTCAGCAAACTAGTATTTCATGCATGAGAAATAAAAAGAAAAGGTGCCCCCAAAGGCCATTGAACCTCTCACTGTGAAACAGAAGTGCATGAGTTTTAAATAGAGAAGTCAGGAGGGGGCCTCTGAACAGCTTGTTCTCCAAGCAGCCAAGCAAACCTTCACTAAGGAGAACCACATTCTAGGATTTATCATTGTTCTTAAATTACCTATCTCAGATCCAAAAGTTCAACTTGCTGAAGGTTTTGATGTGTTTATGCCTAAAACTTCACTGTACTCTGTATTGTCAAACTAGAGTTGCACAGAAAACCTTTTGTTTAGAAAATGGTGTGTGCACTTTTTTGTGACAAGACTTTGGCTAACTCCTTACCCAACTGTAAGAGAAAGAAAGGACTTGAAGAGAACCAAAAAGACTAGACCAAAATATTGTGTGCACAATAAAAGTGAGAAGTGTTACAGCATTCCAGAAAGGATTAACATGACAGCTAGCACAATGAAACCATAAGCATTCTGCAACTAAATTGACAAGCGAAGAAAGAAGGTATGGGAACATAATAAGAAAATGAGATCAAGAGGTATACTGAGGCTGAACAAGAACTCACATATCCTATAGCTATTGATGACTCATGAAGGATTTTACATGTGAGTGAATAATATGAAATTACTTAGAAATAGATCACTGTAGAGAAGCCCAATAGAACTTTCTATGATGATGAAAATATTCTGTATTTGTTGTGTCCAGAATTGTCCCACTGGCCACCATAGCCATCAAGTGACTATTGAACACTTGAATCCAAAAACATATAATAAAATATAAAAAAGATTATGAATAATGGGATTTATCCCACAATTACGGGTTGGATTAACAATTGAAAATCAATGTAATTTAATCCTATTAGCAGAACGAAGAAGAAAACTGATATGATCATTTCAACAGATGCAAAAAATTTTTGACAACTTTCAGCACCCATCCATTATGGAAAAAAAGTCAGAAAACTGAGGAGGAAGAAAAGAAAAGAAGGGAACTTCCTCAATAAATATGGAAAAGGAAGAACACTGTTAGAGGATGTATTTACCTGACTCCAATACTTGCCAAGAAGCTACAATAATTAAGAATGTTTGGTACTTGCATAAGGGTCAATAAATAGATTAATGAATAGCCTAGGAATAGGCCCACACTTACAAAATTTTTAGATTTTCTACAAAGGAACCAAGCAATCCAACTAGAGAAAGTCTTTTGAACAAATGATGCTTGGACTACTGGATATATACACATGGAAGAAAATGAACCTTGACTACTGCCTCACACAACACACAAAAAATAAATTTGAGACAGATCATAGACTTAACTATAGAAGTTAAGCCACCAAGCTTATAGGAAAAAAAAAGAATGTATTCATGACTGGGAGTGTAGGCAAAGGTTTCTAAGACAGTGTACATAAAATAAAGTAGAACTTGGGGGAAAATGAGCCAAGAAAGGCTGAAAAACTATTTCAAACTAAAGTAAACTAAAGAGACATAAACACCACATTCAATGTGTACACACGTATTTGATTCTGGGCCAGGAAAGAAAATGACTATGAAGGAACATTTGAAACCATTTGGCAGAGTGCGAACAGTTTATAATTTAGATAATCGTGTATTGATAAGTTGTATCAGGCCAGGCACAGTGGCTCACACCTATAATCCCAGCACTTTGAGAGGCCAAGGCAGGCGGATCACTTGAGGTCAAAAGTTCGAGATCAGCTTGGCCAACATAGTGAAACCCCGTCTCTACTAAAAATACAAAAATTAGCCAGGTGTGATGGCATGCATCTTTATTCCCAGCTACTCGAGAGGCTGAGGCAAGAGAATTGCTTGAACCCAGGAGGCGGAGATTGCAGTGAGCTGAGATTGTGCCACTGCGCTCCAGCCTGGGTGAGAGGGACTCCATCTAAAATAAAATAAAATAAAATAGTATCAATTGGATAGAAAGTACATTTCCTGATTTTGATAATAAAAAGAAAATTCCAAAGAATAAACAATAACAAAAGACCCAGTAACTAATAAACATTTATGGCAATGTTGCAAAATAGAAGGTTAAGTTGTAAAAGTCAATTTTTTCTTATATCTCAGGAATGAAAAATTATAATTTGAAATAAAAAATACAATGTCCTTTATATTAGCACCAAAAATGAAATACTTAGGTATAGATATAGAAAAATACCTACATGTTCTCTCTGAGGTAACTACAAAACATTGATGGAAGAAACAAGATCTAAATAAATGGAAAAATATTCCATTTTTTTGATTATAACATAATATCATGAAGATGTCAGTTCATCTCAACTTGATCTATAGACTCAATGCACTCCCAATCAAAATCCCTGCAAATTATTTTGTGAATGTTGGCAAACTCATTATAAAGTTTATGTGAAGAGCCAAAAGACCCAGAATAGCCAACACAATATTCAAGAAGAAGGACAAGGTCAGAGGACTGACACTACCCAACTTTAAGACCTACTATAAAGCTTAAGTAATTAAGAGGGTTTGATATTGGTGAAAAACAGACAAACTGATGTAACAAAAGACAGAGCCCAGAAATAGACACACACAAATATGGTCAACTAATCTTTGACAAAGGAGCAAAGGTAATTTAATGGGGAAAGGATAGTCGTTTGAACAAATAGTGCTAGAACTGGATATCCACATGCAAAAATATATATATTAGACAAATACTTTGCCCCTTTCACAGATATTAACCTAAATTTAAAATGCAAAACTGTGAAATTTCTAGAAGATAACATAATAGAAGATCTAGATAACTTTGGGTTTGTCAATGACTTTTTAGATGCAACAAAAGCATGATCCACGAAAGAAAAAATTTATGGTTGGGTTTCATTAAAGATTATACTCCCTACGAAATAAACTGTTAAGATTGAAAAAGAGAAGCCACAGAGAAAATATTTGCAAAACAGACATCTGATAAAAGATTGCTATCCAAAATATACAAAGAATTCTTAACAATAAGAAAACAACCCATTTTAAAATTGGGCAAATGATGGGAACAGACACTTGGCCAAAAAAAACATATTCAGATGGCAAATGAGCATATGAATACATACAAACATCACATGTCTGGGAAATTGCAAATTAAAATGACAGTAGAAAGTCCAAAGTTAAGCTAAGTGGGCTAAACAGATCCTTGTCCACAGTGATTGAGAGGGACAAAAGGAAGTAATGCGAGCTGCTGCACAGGCAAGGGATGTGCTAGTGTGCAAGTTCACCAGCATGCATGATGGGGTGGGGTTGGGGGCAGAGGGGGTAGGTATCATGAGTCAGTACAGCTGCCTGTATGTCCTGGGCTTAATGCTTGTGAGTTATTTGTTTTGGAAATTTAGATCTTAGGAGCAAGTGGGGGTTACACAGGTGCTGGTAGAGGCACTGAGGAGTAAAACCATGGCTGTTGAAATCTGTTAGACTGGAACATATTTTAAGAGGAAATAAATAGCTCGTACCAGTCAGACAGACATAGGTCAGCATCTTCTTTTACCTTTTTATTTACTCTTGACTTTAAAAATGACAAACTATCCCGACTGGTTTCCCCATCTGGTATGAGGAGGTAGTAATCATACATTTTGGTAATAGTCTATAATTTCTTTAAATACAAAGAGGTTAGAACAGGGCCTTTCTCAGTTCAGTAAATGTCTAGCATAGTCCCTGTTTTCCAAAAGAATCAACAACGAATTGCCCAACACATTTCGAACTCTCACAGTAAAATCTATCAGCTTTTGGTAGAACCACTCCTCTGTCGGTAAATATCTTGAGAGCAAGATCCCGGCACCTCCAGAATTACCACAGAAACTTGTGCTGGCATAGTTTTTGATATATCTGCAAACTTTCAGAGTAGGGAATTGAACAATAAACCTCAAGTGAGCATAAGCACCACGAGAAAGGGGATTCATTTCTCTTTGGCTTATACTGTATGCCCACTGCCTAGGAGAAAGCAGGAGCTCAATATATATTTGTTGAATAAATGAAAGGTACCAGTGACATTAAGAAAGGGGAAGAACAGCTCAGGAAAGGAAAGAGATTCACACACACCAACAAATTCCAGCAAACCTCAGGCTCTGTTTCCCCAAGCCTGGAATTCATTTATGAAAGTATGCTGTGGAACAGAGAAAATCCACCATTCAGTTAAGGCCATGAAAACAGCAGAGTTAATTAACATGGTGTTCCTCTAATACACAACATTAATCTACAGATATGGTACAAAATCATCCTCAGATGTTTTCTTCATATCAGCAAAATATTGTACAGTTATAGTAAATATCTGATAACAAAAGCTATATGGAAATATGAGAAAATTCATCCTAAGAATAGGGCTCCCTTTTCTACCTGGGAAATATCACTGGTTTCAGCAAGAAGGAACTTTCTCCAAGATTACCTATAAGGGCCATTTAAAAAATCACTCTCCTTTAGGAAGCAAAGAAGAGGGAATTAATGGTTGTAGTGGTGAGAGAGCTCTAAAATAGATCTTGCCAGAGACTGATCCACGGGTAAAGAAAGTAAAGGGGGAATAGACTTAAGCAGGATGGTGAGTGTATTAAGTTCATACTGCTGCTTTAACCATTACCACACATAGAATCTCTTAAAATAATACAAAGGTATTATTATCTTACAGTCCTGGAGGTTGGAAATCTGCAAATGGCTTCACCACACTAAAATAAAGATGTTGCCAGAGCAGCTATCCCTCTGGGATTTCTAGGGAAGAATCTGTTTGTCTTTTCCAGGTTCTGCAGACAGCCTGTATTTCTTGGATCTTGGCTTCCTTCCATCTTCAAAGCCAAGAATGGCCAGTGTAGACTTTCTCATGCTGCTTCAATCTGACATTGAGTCCCTGCCTCCTTCTTCCACATCTGAAGTACGCTTGCAATTACATTGGCCAAGATAATCCAGCATACTCTTAAATTCAGCTGATTAGAAATCTTAATGCTCCTTTGCCAGGTAATATAAAATGGTACATGTTCTGGAGAACAGGGCATGGACATCTTTAGGGGAACGTTGCCTGCCAAACACAATGAAGGTAGTTTTCAAATGGACAGCAGCAGTAACCACATCAACTTGGTGTTGAACCACACTGCTGTCCGTCCCATACAGGAAGCAGGTGAAGGAAGGGCTCAAGAGTAGAGGACAGATGTGGGGTGAAGGGAGAGGCTACAAAAGGAGCCAGGTTGCTTTCTCTCAGGGGAGGAGGATTCACGGTGGAATCCTCTTTGAGAATGACTGCTGAAACAGCAGGTAGTTATGGCAGGTGGCTGAGATCCAAGCTGGTTCGAATGCCAGCCACATTTCCACACTGCCAAATGTCATGGCAAGAGAAGACTTGACAGGGGACCGAAGAGGAGCCAGGATCTTCCCTACCTGGTACCATCAAAGAGGGAGGACTGTTATGACCTCCTGCGGGTCCTGACAGGGAAAGGCCCTCTTTTGCGGGTAACTGTGGGGGATGGCACAATGCCAACGTGAGCCAACATTTGAAATGAGAAAAAGTGGTGTGGCATAAAGAAATGAGTCTGGTGCACAGACCAGTGGTTGATTTCCTAGGGTTAGAGGTCTAGCTCTACCTTCTTTACGGAAGGAGCAGTGGTGAGGCCTTGATGGGAGCCCCTTGCCCTGCAGTTCACTTAAGAGCAGGTGTACCTTCATCCCCTGCGTGACTCTATCAAGCAGGGAAAGAAACGCTCAGGACCACCCTAGAGTCCCGGGCCTATATGGCCTGAAATCGCCTCTCCCCTCCCAGACTGCAGTGCTGACGCCCGATCTCCCATTAGCATACAGGAAGGGGGGTGAGGAGACTAGGGAGAGGGAGGGGGCAGACACCCAGCAGTCCTTGTCGGGGGGGCGGTTGGGCGGGGGTGCAGACACACCAAGGGGCGGTTTAGTATCCATCCGCTGCTCCCTCCAGTGCGGCTCTTCCCCGACCTCCCGATCCTGTCCCCCGCCCCGGTCGCCAGCCGCCCGCTGGTCGCACAAATTTAGCAGCGCCAGAAATATGGTGGTGGTCGCCACGTTAGGGTCCGCGAGGGCCTCCTGACGCAGCCTGGTGCCAACACGCACGTCCAGGCTGGGGCTCGTCGTGGCCCCGCCCACCTCTTGGGTCGGAACTACGGTGGGCCTGGGAGGGGGCGTCCAGCCCTTTCGCGCCGTATCCCTCCGCCCCCCTTTCCCGACACCCTTGCGGCGAGCTGTTCTTGCCGCATCCTGCGCAGCCCCTGCCTATTTTGCGCAGAGGCGTGGGGGGCGGGACGCCTCGTTGCCATTCGGAACGCGGGGGAAAGCGGTGGGAATCCCAGTGAGGAGCCGCCAGAGGAGAGCTGAGGAGAGGAGGGGGAGGCCGACAACTTGGGCCCTGGGCCTCTGAAGGCAAGTGGGGGGGTGCGTGAGTAGGGGGACCAGGGTGCGGGGTGGTCTGTCAGGGTGTCCCGGCTGGCAGCCTGCTCCGCGGACCCTGGCAGCCTGGCAACGAGGAGACGATCCGGTTGGAGCCAGGCGCTGGAGAGAGGTGCGCAATGCCCGAGACCCCTGGCGATGAGGAGGCAGTGACTGGTGCGGGCCAGGCCGGGCTGGACCAAGGGCTGAGGGGCTGACTTGGGAAGCACCGTGAGATCCTCTGGAGGAGAACCGCGCTGACCGCTTCCCAGCCAGCTTTGCAGGCGCCCGCGCCCCACCCTCGACGGCGTCTGTGCCCAGAGAGGGCTGGGGGTAGGCTCCTGCAGGAGAAATGGTGGAGCGGAGCGGGAGCCCTTGTGGGGTTCGCCCAGGGAGGCCATTGGGGGGGCATCCCAGCTCTGTGCCCAGCCCGCAGGAGGTGGGCCACCTTCCCCTACTCCGGACCCTGATTCCGGAAAGGGGCCTGTGGGGCCCCTGTCCTGGGTGCCGTCCCACAGGCTCCAGGTTGATGTCAAAGTCTTCTGTCTGCGCGGTAGGTCTTGCGCATTCTGACAGGCGACACTGAGCATCTGTAGAGGAGAGGCTTGAGATAAAGCAGGAGGAGGAATACAGCCTGGATTTCTGGAGGTGTGTGGGGGATGGGGGGTGGGTGCCAAACACTTAATGGGGACCAGAATCGGGGTGGGGGACTGCGACCAGAGCAGGTCAGGCATCCAGGAGCACCTCCTAATCTTTCCTTCTCTAAAGGCCTTCCAGGTGCTTCCCCACCTTCCATCCCCACCTGTCTCCTCCACCGTCCTAATCTGGGGGCATGAAAGGGTGGGCTTTGGAGGTGGGGGTGATGAGGGAGACATACTCACAAGTACCAATTCACAACCTGCTTTCTAGGATATGCGGCGCCCTTCCCCATTTTATGCTGCGCAGAGCCCAGGGGATGTGGCGCACCTAGTGGTGAATCCTCAGAATTGAAGAAGGGAGTAATGGGAAGAGTTTGACGTCAAGAGGAGTTGTTATCTCTGGAACCTTGAAGTAGGGCCTAAATGAGACGAGAATATTCCACCAGGAAAACCCCGAATGTTGAAAGACAGATATTAATAATATGGGGGACTCTTATCCTTGGTGTTGGTCTGCCACCCCTCATTTCCTGACCGTCTTACCTTTTCATCTGTTTGTCCATAGGCCTGCTTCAAGGCTGGTCAGTTCTGCAAGAAAGGCAAGAGAGAGGAGTCTGGCTCACACCTCTGGAGGTTGGTGAGGAGGGGGGAGGGGAGCAATGCAGGGGACAGTTGGAGAGAGAGAGCATGGCAGGTGGCTTTGAGCCCAGTGGGTGCACACCTACTTCTACTCTGCTGGGTTTGCACAGTGCCAGCATCCTTTTTATTTGTTGCAGGAGACAGGAGATAGATGTAGGTTGGGTTGTGACTCAGAAAAGACCTGAGAGCAGGGACCAGGAGACGGGAAACAATAGACACATTGAACCCTTGAACGGGAAGAGAGATATTTGTCACAGGGGCCAGAGTACCTGCCTATCTACCAAGTACTCAGACCCCATTCTCTCCTGTATGTTTACTTGTCTGTAGGACCCCCTTCTGTCAGCTGTGGGGCTTGACACCACTTGCACAAGAAAGGAGGGGGAAACTGCACCACATCGGTGAAGGTTGGTATGAAAGCGGGTATACTTTTGGGTTGGGTAGTGGGAGACCAGCATGGGTTCGGGAGTGATTAGGGTCCAATCTGGGGGCTTCTCAGCCCCTCCCATTGCCAACACACTTTCCCAACATTGCTGGACCTGTTTTGTAGCAGGTAGCTGAACCAGAGAGACTTCTCAAAGCCCAGCTGTCCCACCTAGCATTCAACATCAGTCTCACTGTGTACGTCTCTGCATGGAGTGACACAACTGGAAGAGACTCAAAAGCCCCGTTTCATTCTCTCTCCCTAGATCCACCTCCAGTGGCTGCTCAGCTGGTGGTGGAGTTGCTGCTGACAACCACCCTCAACAGGTCTGCACCCATCCAGGAAATATCTGTCTTCCTCAAGCTTCGTTCTACACTCTACCTGTATTACTGAGTTATTGACTAAGACTGTGTTTTGGAAGGTGGCTGATTGACTACTGGTCTGGGTATTGACTCTAACTCTTGTTTCCAAGCTTATATCCTCAATCACTTAAAGATCAGTGTGTAGAAACAAACCTGTGACAGATCTGTGGTTGAGGTTTAGATTGGGGTAGAGTATATTACTGGACTTTCTTTGTAACTTGTACCATGACTGGAGCAGAGGTTGCACCTAGTGCCCAGGCCAAGCCTGAAAAGAAGGCTGGGGAAGAGGTTATGCCTGGGACTGAGAGAGAGAATGAAGTCCCTCTGGTGGTCAGACCCAAGGTTAGGACCCAGGCAACTACTGGGGCAAGGCCCAAAACTGAGACCAAGTCTGTGCCGAGGGCAAGGCCCAAAACTGAGACCAAGTCTGTGCCAGGGGCAAGGCCCAAAACTGAGAACAAGTCTGTGCGGGGGGGCAAGGCCCAAAACTGAGAACAAGTCTGTGCTGGGGGCAAGGCCCAAAACTGAGGCCCAAGCAATGTCTGGGGCAGGGCCCAAAACTGACACCCAAGTAATGGGTGGAGCAAGACCCAAAACTGAGGCTCAGGGAACGGCAGGGGCCAGGCCGAAAACCAATGCCAGGGCAGTAGGTGGTGCTCGTCCCAAAACTGATGCCAAGGCAATCCCTGGGGCAAGGACCAAGGATGAAGCCCAGGCATGGGGCCAAACTGAATTTGGGACTGAGGCAGTGTCACAGGCAGAGGGTTGTCCCAGACTAATGCCGTTGCCCGGCCACCGGCCACTCCTGAGTCTGGATCGGTTGCTAAATCTAAGGGCCTATCTATGGATAGAGAACTAGTCAATGTGGATGCTGAAACCTTTCCTCGCACCCAAGGTCAGAAAGGAATCCAGCCCTGGTTTGGACCAGAGGAGACTAATATGGGGTCTTGGTGTTATTCCCAGGCCCAGACCCAGAGAGAAGGCCTCTAATGAGTCTGGGTTCTGGTCAGCAGATGAGACCACTACAATGTCTTCTTTCTGGGCTGGAGAAGAGACCAGTATCAGATCATGGCCCAGGGAAGAGTCCAATACCAGATCCAGGCACAGGGCTAAACATCAGACTAACTCCAGGTCCGGGCCCAGACCCCAGCAAGAAGCCTATGTTGATTCCTGGTCTGGGTCTGAGGATGAGGCTGGCAACCCATTCTCCTGGGCTGGAGAAAATACCAATAACTTGTTCGGGCCCAGAGTCAGGGAAGAGGCAAATATTAGATCCAAGCCCAGGACAAAGAGAGAAGATTGTTTTGAATCTGAGTCTGAAGATGAGTCTATAAGCAGTCCTGGGTTTTGCCTGGAGAAGAGGCTAATAGTCGATTCAAGCACAGAGACAAAGAAGATCCTAATACCAACTTGAAATCCAGGGCCCAGAAAGATGTTAACGGTGATAGAGTCAAACAGGAACTAGGATTGAGGAGGAAGTCATTATTGGGTCCTGGTTCTGGGCAGAAAATCAGGCCAGTTTGGAGGGTGGAGCTTCAGCAATCTGTGAATCTGAGCCAGGAACTGAGGAGGGGGCCATTGGTGGATTCGTTGTACTGGGCTGAGGAGACAGTCCAGTTTGGGGGCTGTGGCCAGAGAGGAGGCCAAGCCAGAGTCTGAAGAAGATGGCATATTTGGGTCCTGGTTCTGGGACAGAGATGAGGCCTGCTTTGACCTAAATCCCTGTCCTGTGTACAAGGTCAGTGACAGGTTCAGAGACACAGCTGAAGAGGGAGCTTAATGCATCCTCCAGGCCCCAAACCTGGGAAGAGGTCACTGTTGAATTCCAACCTGGTCTTTTTCATGGGGTTTGCTTCCCATCCACAAGCCCCTTTAGATTTACTGAAGACGCTTCTGAAAATGTTTGAGGCAAAGCCCAAGAATCTGGAACCTAGCCCAGAAGGGGAAGAGCAGGAATCTTTGCTTCAGCCTGATCAGCCTAGCCCTAAGTTCACATTTCAGTATGATCCTTCCTACCGGTCAGTCCGGGAAATTCGAGAGCATCTTAGGGCCAGGGAGAGTGCAGAGTCTGAGAGCTGGTCCTGCAACTGCATACAATGTGAGCTAAAAATTGGTCCTGAAGAGTTTGAAGAACTCCTTATATTAATGGACAAAATTCGGGATCCTTTTATTCAAGAAATATCTAAAATTGCAATGGGTATGAGAAGTGCTTCTCAATTTACCCCGAGATTTCATTCGAGATTCAGGTGTTGTCTCACTTATTGAAACCTTGCTTAATTATCCGTCCTCTAGAGTTAGGACAAGTTTTTTGGAAAATATGATTCACATGGCTCCACCTTATCCAAATCTAAACATGATTGAGACATTCATATGTCAAGTGTGTGAGGAAACCCTTGCTCATAGTGTGGATTCCCTTGAGCAGCTGACTGGAATAAGGATGCTTAGACACCTCACTATGACTATTGACTATCACACACTGATTGCCAACTATATGTCCGGATTTCTCTCCTATTAACCACAGCCAATGCGACAACAAAGTTTCACGTTCTGAAAATGCTATTGAATTTGTCTGAAAATCCTGGCCGTGGCAAAACATCTATTCAGTGCCAAAGCTCTTTCAATATTTGTGGGTCTCTTTAACATAGAAGAGACAAATGATAATATTCAAATTGTTATTAAAATGTTTCAGACATCAGTAACATTATAAAAAGTGGAAAGATGTCCTTAATTGATGATGATTTCAGTCTTGAGCCGCTTATTTCTGCATTTCATGAATTTGAGGAGTTAGCTAAGCAACTACAAGCCCAAATAGACAATCAAAATGATCCTGAGGTGGGACAACAAAGCTAATATGATTAACCACCTGCCGCTGATCAGCCTTATGTTCCCAAAGAGCCCTGAGTAGTGCTTTGGTGTTCACAGTCTGGTTTTTTGTTGTAACTTGTATTTTTTATTGCTGATGTTAACTTTGTCAGACTCTTGTTTTGAGCTGGATCATTTTGCGGGATGCCAAATGAATATCAAAACTGAAAACACATTTGTTGATATTTGTCTTGCTGTCCACATTGTGATATTTTTCAGTATTAAGCTTTCAGTGAACTGTGTCACCCGAGTAAGCTGCCCCTGCTATTCGTTGTTTAAATATATGGTTCTCTATTTGAATCTGTGTTTTCAATAAAGTTCTATGTTAAAATCGGCATAAGTGACCCTCTTCAGTTTAAGAACCATGTACAGATACAGTGTGTGCACTTACAAACATAGGTAATTATAAGTGTGACAAACATGCACTCATTAGAAAATTCCGTTCTTTGAGCTTAAGAAGGGAGAGATTATTGTGGGCTGTGATACTTGAGGAATGCTTCTGAGAAGCGAGACCCGCTTAAATTGGTCAGGATAGAACAAATTGGTCAGGACAGGAGGACAAGACAAGTTGCCCACCTACTCCCAATTATGAGCCTTCCAAACAAGCAACCTAAAATTAGTACTTCTTATAGGACTCATTTAAATTACCATCTTAGCCCTGGGACTTGCCTAAGAGTAGGATAAGATAAGTCATTAGGTTGTTTTTGAAAGTGGGCAGCAGTGGTTTGAAAAAAAGTGTGTAATTGAGTAATCTGTTCTGGTAGCATGGATGAACACAGTCTGTCTGAAACAAGTAAAACGAGTTTGATGAGAAATGCAGTTAGAAAGTTAGGAAGAGACCAGTTTGGGGAACAGAATAAGCCAAATCTGCATCATCTAACGATTCAAAGTACAGGTGTTACTTCAATGCCACCTAAAGGCTGAAAGAGTAGGATAGCACAATTAAATGGAGTGGGGGAATAGGATTTCCTTTATATTCCTAGACAAAGGAAAGTGTTAAGGAAATACCATGCAGCCATTCAAATGATTATATATGGATAGGTTTACTGACACAAAATGACAATTATTTTATATTTGGTAAATAGAGAAGAATGTGACCTCATGTATGGAAAATTAGATTCCAAATTTTGAAACATCTGTAAATCTACACAATTCCTATGCCATTTCAGTATGAATTTCTAAACACTTCATACATTCCACAGTCTGGAATAAAATATAAACGATGTTAAAAAATGCTCAGAGACAGGCATTGGGGGAGATACAAACATTAATAAGACATAAAAAAATTAATACACTTACATTTTGTGCCTTTTGTTATAGATGAGCATGTTGGAAAGGACACAGTTATATTAATTAATGAACTATAAGTGTTAAAAATGGTTAGAGATAATATTTAGAAAAGTTGTAAATGAATGAGCTATCAGAAAGACTAGCTTGTTATAAAATGTTTTCAAGACAAAAATTAAAATTGGCCAGGCACAGTGGCTCACACCTGTAATCCCAGTCCTTTGGGAGGCCAAAGTGGGAGGATTGCTTGAGCTCAGGAGTTCAAGGCCAGCCTGGGCAACATGGTGAAGCCTCGTCTCTACTAAAAATACAAAAAATTAGCCCAGCATGGTGGCACATGCTTGTAGTCCTAACTATTCAGAAGGCTGAGGTGGGAAAATTGCTTGAGCCTGGAAAGTTGAGGCTGCAGAGAGTCATGATCACACCACTGCACTCCAACCTGGGTGATGGGAGTGAGCCCCTGTCTCAAAAAACTAAATAAAATTAAAATTACCAAGGGTGGGCCAGGCATGGTGGCTCACGCCTATAATCCCAGCACTTTGGGAGGCCGAGGTGGGCGGATCACCTGAGGTCAGGAGTTCCAGACCAGCCTGGCCAACATAGCGAAATGCTGTCTCTACTAAAAATACAAACACTTAGCCAGTCATGGTGGTGCACGCCTGTAATCCCAGCTACTGGGAGACTGAGGCAGGAGAATCGCTTGAACCCAGGAGGCAGAGGTTGCAGTGAGCTGAGGTCACACCACTGAACTCCAGCCTGGGTGACAGAGCAAAACTCCATCTCAAAAAAAAAAAAATTACCAAAAGTGTTAACTTTAATAGAATGTTCATAGTACAAAAATGGCACCTTTTTCACATAATTATTACTGTAAAAACCATAACATTTCCTTTTGAGTTAACAACAAAGTTCTGGAGCTAGATAGTGGTGATGGTTGTGCATTGAGAATGAATGTGCTGAGTTGTATACTTTAAAATGGTTAAAATGGTGAATTTTATGTGTATTTTGCTGCAATAATTTAAAAAATGACCACACCATACCTTCAGTCAGGAGAATTGGAAAAGCCAGGGATAGATGTTGCTTTGGAGAGGAAATTCAGACTTATGAGATATATCAACTGTTTTATTATTTTTAGACATGATGAAATATTTTTTTGTCTGAGGATGTTCTAAATTTTCAAAGGTAAAATTACAACTCATGTAAATATAAAAAAATATGTGAAAGATTTTTCAACACAAAGAACAACTAGGATTAAGAAAATAGTTGAAGGTTATATGTGTATACAATATATACAAGATAAAGATATAAACAAAAAAATATATATTTTGAATTTCATAAACACATAGGAAATTAATAAATGTTAGAATAACATTACCAGGTTAAATACAAAACTGGTTAATAACTTACAGGGCAATAAATTGTAATATTTAAGGTTATCTATTGCACTGGACAAAAATCATTTACATATCTATTGAACAAAATATCTACATGTTAACATCAATGTCTACAGAGTTGAAAAATAGGTAAATCAATAGACATCCCAGCACTGCTATGAAATGACATCCAGTAACTAATGGTGACTTTCTCTAAGTTTTGTATAATTTTCCTGATAGTACAACATGCTTTTTTTTCCCCACCTGATCCTAGTTTAATAAGGTACATAGAAGTGGCAGTTTTGCCTCCCTTCCACACCATAAGTTTTAACAGGGATCATCCTGATGGTGCAAACTGCAGTTTGAATGTTTGTTTTGCTGACCAGCATTTTTCAAGACAGATCCTGTGTGTGTTTTAGTATGTCACTCAAGTCATATACAAAATATTAAAAATCGGCTGGGCACGGTGGCTCACATCTGTAATCCCAGCACTTTTGGAGGCCAAGGCAGGCGGATCACGCGGTCAGGTGATCGAGACCATCCTGGCCAACGTGGTGAAAACCCGTCTCTACTAAAAATACAAAATTAGCTGGGCGTGGAGGCGCGTGCCTGTAATCCCAGCTACTCAGGAGGCCGAGGCCGGAGAATCGCTTGAACCTAGGAGGCGGAGGTTGCGGTGAGCCGGGATCGTGCCACTAGACTCCAGCCTGGGCAACCAGAGCAAAACTCCGTCTCAAAAAAAAAAAAAAAATCAGCTTCATCTCCCAAATGCTCATCAAATGTTCCTCACAAGCCGAGTGGTCCTCCAGAGCAAATCCCGGCCTTCCTTCCAGCTGTCTGGGCCAGGAGCTTCAGGGTCTTCTAGCAAGCACTTCAAAGGCAGAAGAAGATTGTCATCCAAGGTACAGGGCTGCCGCAAACAAGCTGACTGCGCAGTCACGTGGGAGTGGGGGAGGTAGGGCTGACGGTGGGTCATGTGACCAGGCTCTGGCAGACTGGCCAAAAGGAGTGTTTTCTTACACCCAGAAAGGACCTGAAAGGCGGACGACACTGTACTCTGCAGAGCAGGACGTGGGAGGAATGGCGAGATGTTAAGGTGGGTAGGTGTGTTTCCATGTTGCATCATCCTGAAAACTAATTTTTCAGGTGACTGGAATTACAGCACTTGTTGGTAAAGGAAACAATCCCTCAGCCAACCGCGAGCGTCTTAGCTTGTCTTTGTCCAGGAGCTCAAGAAGCAGAGAGTCTACCTGCCCGAGGCATTTGTGGAGAGAAGCAGCGGTTGCTATTGGAGAAGGTGGGTGCAGGGACAGCAGATGGCATCACTGAGAGGCGATGGCTGAGACTAGATGTGGGTGCAGGTAATGCCTCGGATCCGCCTGCTCCCTCCTGCCCTTCTGAACAGCCTTGTCCCCTAGTTCAAGGGCTCCCAGCCCAGCGCCCTGTGTTTCTGTGTGTGGGTGTGGGGAGGTGGGCATATGGATGAAGTTGGCTTCAGGGGAGCCCAGAGAGGGGGAAATGGTGAAGAGACAATTCGTGAACACCTGTGGTGCTGGATCAGGAAAGGTAGGGGTGGGGATGGGAATCATGAGCCATGCTTTGGCACTCGCTCTACTCTCTGTCTTCTTACTAGCAGTATTCAGGTAGTGGGGGATGGCCGATACTAGCTCAAAATTGGGGCCGAGTGGAGGAGGGCAGGAAAAGTAAACACATACATCTGCCTTTTGCTCCAACGCTCCAGCTGGCTGGGGATGCAAGAGAGGAATGAACCTCAATCCTGGGCACTTCTAGGACAAGGAGGAGACATAGACTCGAGGGGAGGAAACCTAGATGCTCTGGGCCCTTTACCTAGGATTTCTCATTAGGATACTCCAAGTTCTCGACCCTCAAGGGGATTCCTGGATCTCAGCCCCATGCAGCAGGATCTCAGTCCCACTGAGGGGCACAAGGTGGGTTGCTGCTCCATGTGACTCTCCTTGCTGTCTTGGGCCTCAGAGGAGGGTCTTTCTCTCGGGACCACCTACAGAAACTGCTTCATGGATAGTCTCAGAGGTTTCCCTCTGCATATCCTTTGCTCTCTTGTGTTGTGATCTCTGCTCATTCCTTAGGGCATGTTTCTTTGGTCCCATCCCAGATAGCAGCCTTGTGATAAGTCCTTGTCCTCTTTCACATTGTGTACTCCCCCTTTCCCCCTACCCCATGCATCCACTGGGTACCAATTGAAGAAAATGGTTCCTCTACTCACATACTTCTGGCAAAGAATGTGTGGATTTCTCACACCAAGCAATTCTCTTGTTTGAGGACACCAGCTAGGTATCCTACAATTTGATTCAATTCTGACACTGCCCAGAGTTAGTGCAGACCTCTCTGGTTAGGGGCTCATTCCCATAAGACTGCCTTCTCCCCACTTCAGACAACAATCACAAGTAATGGATCTCCAGGTTACTCACACTTCTGTCTGACTTACCTACTGATTGGGGAGTTCCCACAACCCCCTCCTCAGGTTCCATAATTTGCTATAAGGGCCCACAGAACTCAGGGACACTAATTCCTATTACTGGTTCATTATAAAGAAATAAGTTTTAAAACAGAAGAAAAGGTACATAGGGCAAGGTCCAGAAGGGTCCCAAATGCAGAAGCTGCCATCCACATGGATTTGGGATGCACTGCCTTCCCAGAATATGAATGAATTCACCAACCTGGAATCTCTCAGACATTTGGGGTTTTATAAAGGTTTCATTACACAAGCATGATTGATGAAATTATTGACCATTGGTAATTAGCTCAATCTTCAGCCTCTCTCTTGTCCTTGGAGGTCAAGGGGTGAGGCCTGAAAGCTCCAACCCTCTACTCATGCCTTGGTCCTTCTGGTGACCATCCCTATCTTGTGGCTGTCTTGTAGCCCTTACTCACCAGCCATCTCAGTAGCATAAGACACTTTTAATCACTCCAGAGATTCCAAGGGTCTTAGTGTCAAGAACTTGAGACTAAAGCCACATGTAACAAAAGATGCTTCCATTATCCCTATCAGGAAATAGCAAGGTTTCTAGGAGCTCTATGCCAGAAATATAGGACAAAGAATTATGGTTACCAGAGGCTGGGAAGGGTATTGGGGATGGGTTACAAAAAGGAGTTGGTTAATGGATATAAAAATACAGTTAGATAGAAGGAATATTTTCCTAGTGTTCAGTAGCACAATAGGGTGACTATAGTTAACAATATTATATATTCAATATAATTAGAAAATAGATTTGGAATGTTCTCAGTGTAACAAAATGATAAATATTTGAGGTGATGTATATCCCAAGTACATTACACATTGTATGCTTGTATCAAAATATAATTTATACAATTATAAATATTGTATAAATTGTACAAGTATATGTACAAGTATTACATATCCACATACACTAAAAATTTTAAAAACAACTCATTTCAAATTTCAATCAAAATGAAAAAAGATCAAATGCTTATTTCTTCATATACCGCAATATATACAAAGTCAGTGTAAGAAAGTGTTGGGGCCAGGTGCAGTCACTGATGCCTGTAATCCCAGCACTTTGGGAAGCCAAGGTGGGTGGATCACAAGGTCAAGAGATTGAGACCATCCTGGCCGACATGGTGAAACCACGTCTCTGCTAAAATTACAAAAATTAGCTGGGTTTGGTGGTGCATGCCTGTAATCCCAGCTACTCGGGAGGCTGCAGCAAGGGAATCTCGTGAACCAGGGAGTTGGAGGTTGCAGTGAGCCAAGATCGCACCACTGCACTCCAGCCTGGTGACAGAGTGAGACTCTGTCTCAAAAAAAAAAAAAAAACAAAAAAACAAAAAAAAAGAGACAGAAAGAAAGTGTTGCTAGGAAGAAATGACTTTTTCTAATCTCACTTCTATCCTTATGTTTATACCAAGTTTATAGAGTTAAAACTATGTTGTTCTATTACTTTAGGCCCTCCTGTTTAGACTTAAAAGCTAGAGAGGTAGGATCCAAGATGGCCAAATAGGAGCAGCTGAGGATTGCAGGTCCCAGCAAACACGGGGATGATGAGTGGACGCCGCATTTCCAGAGGGATTTTTATTGCCCACAGACCAGGAGAGTCCCAGGCGGAGGAGTCCCACGGGTCGCCAACATGGCTGTTTTGGCCAGCGGGGGGTCTTCACACAAAATACATGGGTCCAGGTGCCGTTTTAGCTGGCGATTGGAGCTCCTGGGGAGAACAGAGTCGCCCATTCAATTGATAGAAAAGGGACTGAAACAGGGAGACAGGCCAGGAGATTCCCAGGCAGAAAGCGCCATGAATCTTCGCGCAGCTGTTTCAGCCAGCACAGTGGGTCGCCACACGGGAAATCACACAGATGCTGGCGCCTTTTCAACAGGCGAACTGAACGCCTGGCAAGACAGAGTCACCCATTCAACTGATAAAAGGGGGACTCAAACAGGGACACAGGCCAGGAGATTCCCTGGGTAAAAAGTGCCATAAGTCTCAAGCGGGCTATTCCAGCCAGTGCAGCGGGTCTGCGCACAAGAAATCACACAATCCAGGCGCCATTTCAACAGGTGACTGGGATGCCTGGGAGACAGAGTCACCGGTTTAGCTAAAAAAAAAGGGTTCTGAGGCAGGGAGCCAGGTGGTCAGGCTTAGCCAGTCCCACCCCCCACAGAAAAACAGCAATCTGAAACGCTCTGGAATGAGAGTTTCACAGCAAGCACAGCTGAACCTGGGATGGTCCAGCTCTGTGGGGAGGGCGTCTGCCATTACCGAGGGCAGTCCACCACTACCAAGGTAGTCCGCCATTGCTGAGGCAGGCCTCCATCGCTGAGCCAGTCCGCCATTACAGAGAGACTTCACCATTACAGAGGTGGGCCGCCATTGCCAAGGCAGTTCTAACTATACCCCTATAAACAGGACTGCAGGGGAAGTTCACACGGCAGCTGGGCGGAGCCCACAGCAGCTCAGCAAAGCCTCTGCAGGCAGACTGTGACTAGGCTGCCTCCTTGCTGGGTAGGGCAGCCCTAGAGAAAGGCAGCAACACGACAGAGCTTATAAATAAAGCCCTAACCTCCCTGGGACAGAGCACCTGAGAAAAAAATAAAGTAAAAAGGCGCTTATGAGTTACGCTGCAGCAGACTTAAATCTACCTGCCCAGTAGCTCTGAATGGAACAACGGACCTCACAGCTCAGCACCCTATAAAGGACAGACTGTCTCCTCAAGCAGCTCCCTGACCCCCATATGTCCAAAGAGTCACCTCATAAAGGAAAGCTCAGACTTGACGTCTGGCAGGTATCCTTCTGGGACAAAGATAACAGAAGAAACTGGCAGCAACCCTTACTGTTCTGCAGCCACTGCAGATGATCCCCAGGCAAGCAGGGCCTAGAGTGGACCTCAGCAGTCCTACAGCAGAGGGACTTGACTTGTTAGAGGAAAACTAAGAAACAGAAAGAAATAACCTCATCATCAACAAACAGGATGTCTACTCCAAGACCCCATCAGAAAGTCAACAACTACAGAAGGCAACAGGTAGATAAATCCACAAAGATGGGAAGAAACCAGTGCAAAAAAGGATAAAACACCCAAAAGCAGAACACCTCTCCTCCTCCAAGGCATCACAACTCCTCACCAGCAAGGGGAACAAGGCTGGATGGAGAATGAGTCTGATGAATTGACAGAAACAGGCTTCAGAAGGTGGGTAATAAGAAAACTTCTCTGAGCTAAAAGATCATGTTCTAACCCAATTCAAAGAAACTAAGAATCTTGAAAAAGGTTTGAAGAAATGCTAACGAGAATAAACAGAGAGGAAAATAAGTGAATTGATGGAGCTGAAAAACACAACACGAGAACTTCACGAAGCATACACAAGTTTCAAAAGCCAAACTGACCAAACAGAAGAAAGGATATCAGAGGTCAAAGATTAACTCAATGAAATAAAACAAGAAGGCAAGATTAGAGGAAAAGGGGTAAAAAGAAATGAACAAAGTCTCCAAGAGATATGGGACTATGTGAAAAGAGCCTAATCTACGTTTGATAGGTGTACCTGAATGTGGCGGAGAGAATGAATCCAGGCTGGAAAATACTCTTCTAGGATATTATCCGGGAAAACTTCCCTAACCTAGCAAGGCAGGCCAATGTTCAAGTCCGGGAAATACAGAGAACACCACAAAGATATTCCTCAAGAAGACCAACCCCCAAGGCACGTAATTGTCAGATTCACCAGGTTTGAAATGAAGGAGAAAATGCTAAGGGAAGCCAGAGAGAAAGGTTGGGTTACCCACAAAGGGAAGCCCATCAGACTCACAGCAGATCTCTCAGCCCAAACCCTACAAGCCAGAAGAGAGTGGGGGGCCAATATTCAACATCCTTAAAGAAAAGAACTTTCAACCAAGAATTTCATATCCAGCCAAACTAAGTTTCATAAGCAAAGGAGAAATAAAATCCTTTACGAACAAGCAAGTACTCAGAGATTTCATCAACACCAGGCCTGCTTTACAAGAGCTCCTGAAAGAAGCACTAAACATAAGAAAGGACAACCAGTACCAGCCACTCCAAAAACATACCAAATGGTAAAGAACATCAACACCGATGAAGAGACTGCATCAAGTAATGGACAAAACAGCCAGCTAGCATCAAAATGGCAGGATCAAATTCACACATAACAATATTAACCCTAAATGTAAATGGGCTAAACGTCCGAGTCAAAAGACACAGACTGGCAAGTTGGGGTGGGAAAGCCAAAACCATCGGTGTGCTTGTATCCAGGAAACCCATCTCACATGCAAGGATACACATAGGCTGAAAATAAAGGGATGGAGGAAGATTTACCAAGCAAATGGAGAGCAAAAAAAAGCAGAAGTTGCAATTCTAGCCTCTGATAAAATAGACTTTAAACCAACAAAGATCAAAAGAGACAAAGAAGGACATTACATAATGGTAAAAGGATCAATGCAACAAGAAGAGCTAACGATCCTAAATATATACACACCCAATACAGGAGCACCCAGATACATAAAGCAAGTTCTTAATGACTTACAAAGAGACTTAGACTCCCACAAAATAATAGTGGGGAGACTCTAACACTCCACTGTCAATATTAGACAGATCAACAAGACAGAAAATTAACAAGGATATCCAGGACTTGAACTCAGAGCTGGACCAAGTGGACCTAATAGACATCTACATAAATCTCAACCACAAATCCACAGAATATACGTTCTTCTCAGCACCACATCACACCTACTCTAATATTGACCACATAATTGGAAGTAAGTCACTCCTCAACAAATGCAAAAGAACGGAAATCATAACAAACAGTCTCTCAGACCACAGTACAATCAAGTTAGAACTCAGAATTCAGAAACTAACTCAGAACCACACAGCTTCATGCAAACTGAACAACTGGCTCTGGAATGTTGACTGGATAAACAATGAAATGAAGGCAGAAATGAAAATGTTCTTTGAAACCAATGAGAAGGAAGGCACAACATACCAGAATCTCTGGGACACATTTAAAGCAATGTCTAGAGGAAAATATATAGCAATAGACGCCCACATGAGAAGCAAGGGAGAGATGTAAAATCGACACCCTACCATCAAAATTGAAAGAGCTAGAGGGAGCAAGATCAAAAAAACCCAAAACCTACCAGAAGACAAGAAATAACTAAGATCACAGCAGAACTGAAGGAGATAGAGGCACAAAAAACCCTTCAAAAAAATCAATAAATCCAAGAGCTGGTTTTTCAAAAAGATCAACAAAATAGACCACTAGCCAGATTAATAAAAAAGAAAAGAGAGAATAATCAAATAGATGCAATAAAAAACGAAAAAGGGGATACCACCACAGATTCCACAGAAATACAAACTATCATCAGAGATTACTACAAACAACTCTATGCACATAAACTAGTAAACCTGGAAGAAATGGATAAATTCCTGGACACTTGCATCCTCCCAAGCCTAAACCAGGAAGAAGTCGAAACCCTGGAATAGACCAATAACAAGGGCTGCAGTTGAGGCAGCAATTAATAGCCTACCACCCAAAAAAGCCCAGGTCCAGATGGATTCACAGCCGAATTCTACCAGACATACAAAGAGGAGCTGGTACCATTCCTTCTGAAACTATTCCAAACAATTCAAAAGGAGGGGGATCCTCCCCCAAATCATTTTATGAGACCAATATCATCCTGATACCAAAACCCGGCAGAGACTCAACAAGAAAAGAAAACTTCAGGCCAATATCCATGATAAACATAGATGCAAAAATCTTCAATAAAATACTGGCAAACCGATTGCAACAGCACATCAAAAAGCTTATCCACCATGATCAAGTAGGCTTCATCCCGGGGGATGCAAGGCTGGTTCAACATATGCATGTCTGTAAACGTAATGCACCACATAAACAGAACCAAAGATAAAAACCACATGATTATCTCAATAGATGCAGAGAAGGCCTCTGACAAAATTCAACAGCCCTTTATGCTAAAAACCCTCAATAAACTAGGTATTGATGGAACGTATCTCAAAATAATGGAAAGCTATTTATGACAAACAAACAGCCAATATCATACTGAATGGGCAAGAACTGGAAGCATTCCCTTTGAAATCTGGCACTAAAGGATGCCCCTCTCTCACCACTCCGATTCAATATAGTATTGGAAGTTCTAGCCAGAGCAATCAGGCAAGAAAAAGAAATAAAGAATATTCAGTTAGGAAAAGAGGAAGTCAAATTGTCTCTATTTGCAGACGACATGATTGTGTATTCAAGAAGACCCCATTGTGTCAGCCCAAAGTCTCCTGAAACCTGATAAGCAACTTCAGCAAAGTCTCAGGATACAAAATCAATGTGCAAAAATCACAAGCATTCCTATACACCAATAACAGACTTGATGAGAGCCAAATCAAGAACGAACTGCCATTCACAGTTGCTACAAAGAGAATAAAATACCTAGGAATACAACTAACAAGGAACATAAAGGACCTCTTCAAGGAGAACTACAAACCACTGCTCAAAGCAGTAAGAGAGGACACAAACCGATGGAGAAACATTCCATGCTCATGGTTAGGAAGAATCAATATCGTGAAAATGGCCATACTGCCCAAAGTAATTTAAGATTCAACGCTATCCCCATCAAGCTACCAATGATCTTCTTCACACAACTGGAAAAAACCACCTTAAACATCATATGGAACCAAAGAGAGCCCACATAGCCAAGACAATTCTAAGCAAAAAGAACAAAGCTGGAGGCATCACACTACCAGACTTCAAACTATACTACAAAGCTACAGTAATCAAAACAGCATGGTACTGATACCAAAACAGAGATATAGACCAGTGGAACAGAACAGAGGCCTTGGAGGCGACACCACACATCTACAACCATCTGATCTTTCACAAACCTGACAAAAAGAAGCAATGGGGGAAAGCATTCCCCTGTTATAATAAATGGTGTTGGGAAAACTGGCTAGCCATGTGCAAAAAAACAGAACCTGGACCCCTTCCTGACACCTTACACTAAAATTAACTCTAGATGGATTAAAGACTTAAACATAAGACCTAACACCATAAAAACCCTAGAGGAAAATCTAGGCAAAAAACATTCAGGACATAGGCATAGGCAAGGACTTCATGACCAAAACACCAAAAGCATTGGCAACAAAAGCCAAAATAGACAAATGGGACCTAATCAAACTCCACAGCTTCTGTACAGCAAAAGAAACAGTCATTAGAGTGAATCGGCAACCAACAGAATGGGAAAAAATTTTTGCAGTCTACCCATCTGACAAAAGGCTGATATCCAGAATCTACAAAGAACTAAAACAGATTTACAAGAAAAAAACAAACAAGCCCATTCAAAAGTGGGCGGAGTATATGAACAGACACTTTACAAAAGAAAACATGTGAGGCCAACAAACAGACTGAAAAAATGCTCATCATCACTGGTCATTAGAGAAATGCAAATCAAAACTACATTGAGATACCATCTCACACCAAGTTAGAATGGCAATCATTAAAAAATCTGGAGACAACAGATGCTAAAGAGAGGATGTGGAGAAATAGGAACACTTTTACACTGTTGGTGGGGAGTATAAATTAGTTCAAACCATTGTGGAAGGCAGTGTGGTGATTCCTCAAGGACCTATAAATAGAAATTCCATTTGACCTAGCAATCCCATTACTGGGTATATATCCAAAGGATTATAAATCATTCTACTTATAAGGGCATATGCACACGAATGTTCACTGCAGCACTGTTTACAATAGCAAAGACTTGGAACCAATCCAAATGCCCATCGATGATAGACTCGGACGGGGAAAATGTGGCACATATACACCGTAAATATTATGCAGCCATCAAAAACAATGAGTTCGTGTCCTTTGTAGGGACATGGATGAACCTGGAAACCATCATTCTCAGCAAACTGACACAAGAACAGAAATTCAAACACCACATGTTTCTCACTCATAGGTGAGTGTTTGAACAATGAGAACACATGGACACAGGGAGGGGAGCATCACACACTGAGGTCTGTCTGGGGAAAATAGGGAGGGACAGCAGGGGGTGGGGAGTTGGGGAGGGATAGCATGGGGGAGAAATGCCAGATATAGGTGATGGGGGAGGAAGGCAGCAAATCCCACTGCCATGTCTGTACCTATGCAGCAATCTTGCATGTTCTTCACATGTACCCCAAAACCTAAAATGCAATTAAGAAAAAAAAAAAAGCTAGAATAGATGCATGGCATCTGGGGCAAAGTCATAGGTAGAGATTAGTCCCTAGGACTACCTCCTCATCTCCTACCCTCTCCTATTATTTTCTTCTCTTTACTCTCCAGAATTCTGATAATGCAAGTACTAGAGCCAGCATTCAGCTTATCGTTTTCTACTCAAGCTGTCTTGTCTCTTATCTCTGTGGGATTTTGAGTATGAAAACAGAATATGGTACAGTGTAATATAGTATGTAACTCTATTACAAGTATGGTGTAGTATAATAGAGAATATAACTGATCTTTATCCCTAGTTTCTGACAGAAAGCTTCAAAAAACCTTGGAATTTCTTTTGTGACAGGAGTGTCTTTGTTATGCTAATGAAGTGATTTATGGTGGACCCCTAGATAGCTTCAGGATGGGGGCTGGTTCTAGGAGGACCAACCATGTGATTAAAGGGTTGGAGACTTTGGGCCAGCTCAACCTTCAGGGAAGATAGTGGGGCTAGGTATTAAGTTCAATCACATAACCAATGGTTTCATCAATCTTGCTTATGTGATAAAACTCCAGTGAAAACTTTGAACTTCAGGGTTAAGTGGAGCTTCTTGGTTGGTGAACATATTGTTCTCTAGGGAGGGTGATGTACCCTGACTCCACAAGGGGAAGGTATGGAAGCTTTGTGTCCAGGATCCTTTCAGACCTTGTCCTGTGTGTATCCTTAAATGAAACTGTAATAATAAGAATAGCACTTTTCATGAGTTCTGTGAGTTGTTTTAGTGAATTATGAAACCTGATAATGTCATGGGAACTCTCGAATTTGTAACTGGTCAGTCAAAAGTATGGGTGGTTTCCTGAGAATTGGGGCTGGTATCTCATCTAAAGTCGGGGCAGTATTGTTGGTGATTGTGCCCTTAAACCATGGAGTCCAATGCTAACTCCAAGTAGCTGTTTTCAAAAAAATTGATGTCAGAACAATAGCTTTATTTTCCCTAGTTTTAGCAGCCACATCTAGATTAATATATGTAAAGCTTACCTTTGCTGTGTATTCTACATCAACAAGTAAAAATGAAGGCGGCAGATCAACAGTGTATCATGGGTGAAAGCAGTCTGTTTTGTGATGTGTACCTGTAATTTAGATAATTTTTAAAATTATGTGTCTATATATATATCTATGTATCTATATATCTATTTATCTATCCATCTATCCTGCATTTTTTTTTTTTTTATCACAGGTCCCTTAGCCCAGAATTCCTGTTGTGGGTATTATGTATATATTTGGAGAACTTCAAATTGTGGCCTGATTAAATACTTCTAAGTCCTAAATGTACTCCAAAGCAGATACTTAACCAGTTTATGCCTGTAGAATGTTTCAATCTCAGTCAAAGAGCAAGGGCAAGTGGTGTGTGTGTGTTGAGGGGGGGGTGTGTGTGTGATGATTGCCTTTGTTCTGGCTTGTAGGGGGTAGAATCCTTCCTCAAATTCTTTTTCTGGGGTGTAGTTGAAATAAAAACTTCATCACTCACTCAGGCCTCTTGTTCCTTCTTTTTTGACAAATATTATGGGCTACTTTATGTAATAGAGGATACTTCAGATGTCACCTGGCCTAAAATGTTGTTGCATGGGGATAATATGAGAATGAATTTTTCATCTGTCTAGTCTGGACTTTTAGCCTTCTGCCCCCAATTTCAAAAGAGCAACCTTCAATGGGATCTTATCTATAGAATACCATCAGATTTTCTATCAAGGCTTTCAAGACTTTCTACCCTTTAATACAAGTCTGCCTTTCTATCTCCATCTCTCATAACATTCTTCCAAATCAAGGCCAGGACTAGAATGAAATAAAGAAAGAAGCTCTCACTCTCCAAGTGCCTCACACTACTCCAGGCCTTGCCCCACTTTGCCTGCAGTCAAGCCCCACTGGAAAGTCTGTTGTTTTCCCAAACTGTACTGTGTCCTTTACGACTTTTATGCCTTTCCACATGCTGTCTGTTCAATCTTCGATGTTCTTGTAACTCTTTTTCTATCTAAGGGAAACATCCTTTTGGGCACAGATCAAGTTTGAGGGCCTTTTTGAAGTCTGATACCTCCTCATCCTTATCCCTTGCCCCTTGGTAGGAAGTAATTCCTCCATCCTTTATACTTACACAATATTTTATTTACCCTTATTTTTAGCACTTGTTTCTTTATATCATATATTGGAGTCTTTTTTTTTTAATTAATAACATAGAACTAGTGTTGAGGGACAGGTAGCACAGAGAAAGAAGCTTGGATGCTGGAAGTGTGATTCAAACCCCAATCTGTCTGATCACAGAGCCTGAATGTTTACTACTTAAAATAGTAATTAGTGTTAATATTAAGATTTATTGGGTGATTTCTATGTGCCAGGGTACTCTACTAAGGGCTGTAAATGTATTCACTTAGCCCTCAAAACAAATTTATGGGGTAGGTGCTGCTATTGTATCCATTCTACATATGAGGAAGCTGAGGAACACATTCGTTAAGTGGCTTAGCCAAGCTCACTGAGTTGGTTAGCAGAGGAGGTGATATTCCCACTTTCGTGGGTTTGAATCTGGCGCTGATGTGCATCACTTCTATGCTATGTCTATACTCCTCCAGTGCTAGTTATCACTAAAAGCTTCCGTAATCATTGTAACTGTCTTTATAATCAGATCTTCTGTTCCTCAAAGCTTGTTGCATAGTATTTATTAAAAGAAATTTAACTTGAATATTGTTAGACCTCCTGTCCCTTATCCTTTTTCCCCTGTTTATCCACCTACTCCACCCTTTCCTTCCCTACCCAACCCAATGTCCATTGCAGTACATTATTTTTACTATTCTCCTACCTCATCTAGTGCCTGGCTCCACTGTCCTAAAAACTCCAACTCTGGATAAATTCCAAGTATCTACAACTTTCTATATCTGTGTTGTTTAGTGGACTAGGGAAAATTAATCATATTGTTCTAACTGTCGACACTGTAATTGTGTTTTTCTCAATATCAGTACAGTCTTCTGAATTGAAAGCAGATAATCTTTGATATCTTTATAATCTGGATATTTCACAAGGGTGCACCTTCACACAATGATTTTCTGAATTGAAACTAGGTTTATCTATTATCCCAAGTATTTAATGTACCCTCTGGACCTCCTAGATAAGTCAGAGTTTGGCTTCTGCCTGAAGCTATTCTTTTCAATCTGGAGCAGAATCCAAACAGTTTTCAGACTTCTAGCAATCATTAGGCCAAGTGTTGAGAATTTCTGGCTTTTCTTTCCTGGGAAACATCAGTTCTGCTACTGTAGAGATAGGTGCTCACTGATGGTCACAAGTCAGGAATTCTTACTCATTGAAGAGCTGTTTTGTGCCTGAGCACATTTAGGATTGTTCCATTTCTCATATAACAAGGAATTCAACTAGAACTAACTTAATAAGGAAATTAATTATCCAAAGATTGTAAGCACTGAAGTAGGGCTGCCCTGATGGTTGTTTAATTCAGCGAAGGACTCAGCTTTTTTCCATCTCTTTCTTCTGCCATTCACAATATCAACTTCCCCTCCTCAGGCTGGTAGCTTGACGGCTACAACAATTCCTGGAGGTAAGTAACTTCCTGAGGAAGAATACAAGACAATCTTTTCTGATGCCTTTTTCTTATGAATGAGGATACTTTCCTCAGAAGTCCATCTGTAACGTTCACCTAATGTCTCATTGAGTGGAATTAGATCAATGCCTCTTCCTAAACAAGAGAATACCAAGGGGATGGATTATCCCTAGACCAAAGAGACTCCTGGAAATGGAATTAGCCTCTCTGTGACATGGGACTAAAAGGAGGAGATAAGCAGTAACCTGCAGTGGCAACTGTGCAAAAATGGCATCCTTTTAGTAAAGGGTTATGGTAAGCAACACAGAATATACAAAGCACTGAGGCTACAGCAACAAAGAGTTCAGTGACACTGTCATAGCAATTATGACCTCTAAAAACCATGTAGTTCTCATCTATTCTTGCCTACTTTCTCCAGCCTACCCCATAATATGAATAGATCAGAATTTTTAAAGGAACTAGAAAGACCTGATATATGCACGTGGTACGGCATATCAAATAGTTTTCTGAGTGTACACAAGAATCCTGTAAAGTAGTTAATGCCAGCTCCCTTTTAAGGATTAAGAAACCATGTTGTAAAGACATTATGTTCCTTTGCTAAAGTCACACAAATAGTTAGTGATAATGTCTGTATTCAGACTTTGGACTGTCTGGCTCTGAAGTCTGGGTTCTCCCTACTCTACTATACAAACTCCCTTTAGAATGTACTCCCAGGGCTCAGGAACTGGTTAGTCTAAGCGAGCACCTAACAATCATTAGACAGTTAACGTAAACTATAGATTCTAATAGTATCATGCACTGCCTCTTGATGATGGTGTTGGTGGTAGTGACATAGACAACTTTTCTCTCCTAGTATTGTTACAGTTCCTCAGACTTCATTACCAAGAATATGTTTTTAAAAATATTTTTAAAGTGTTTTTTTTTTTTTTTGTAGAAACAAGGTCTCACTAATTTTCCCAGGCCTATCTTGAATTCCTGGGCTCAAGTGACCCTCCCACCTTGGCCTCTCAAAGTGCTGGAATCACAGGCATGAGCCACCATACACAGCCATTATCAGGAATTTTGATTCAGGAGATCAAAATTCTAATTTGTCCTGCATGTTGCAAATTTATGTGCTGAGATGTCAGGTTTAGGGAGCCCCATAAATTTCCTGTACCTGGGAGGGAAAAGGCTAATATTTATGGAGCAGCTGGGTTTCCAAGGGCAACCTAATCCCCCAGATGTGATGTACAGCAGAAAAGAAGCAGACAAAAGCAATGTGCACTGCTGTTTTTTTTTTTCAATAGAGACGGGGTCTTGCCTATGTTGCCTAGGCTGCTCTTGAACTCCCAGACTTAAGTGATCCTTTTGCGCAGGCCTCCCAAAGTGCTAAGATTACAAGTATGAGCCACCACACCCAGCCCGTTTTAAATTTTTTATTTTTTATTTTGCACTGCTCTCTAGCTACCCTGTTAAAACCCATAGCCAGACTTCCAGTTTCAGTTTCAATATATAAGAACTTGTAAGTCATTGCTCCTGTACTTATAACCAGAAAGTCTGAACAAACTGAGAATCAACACCTGTTCTTAGATTCTTCAAAGAACTGAGGTATAGGGCAATTGACCACCCCAAATTCTGAAGAAAAGGAAAATCCAAGAGAGTCATAGCCTATTTCTTCTTTCATAGAACAGAAACTACTAGAGTTATAAATAGATAAGAGCATTTAAATGGTAATTTTGATGAATCACTGCAGACTGAGTGTGGAATAATGCAAGCGTGAGAAACTCCTGAGGACCTGCAGTCAGGGAGGTCCCCACACTTGTGGGCTTTACTTCTAAGAACCCTACCATATTCTTGCAGCGAAGAACCCAAAAATATCTCCTCATGGCTCCTGCAGTGGAAAGGGAACTGTACTCTTGTGAAATACACCAGAACCTTCTTCATTTAAAAAAAAAAAAGAAAAAGCCTATTCTGCAGTGTAAAAGACTACCAGAGCCTTATCTCAGCTCAGGGAAGGGCATTTCCTATTCCAGCCCCTTTAGGTTTCTAGTCTCATGTAAGGAGAGAAAGGAGCTAAAATAAAACTCTTATGAAAATCAAAGCCCAGGGACACAGGCCTACAAAAGACTGAAATTTAATTGTAACATTACAGAACACTTCCTCTCCTCTGCACTTCACCACCAGGCTAACAAGGCTCTAGTGTAATAATAGTGGATAACAGCTAAAAGAGCTGCAAAATGTAAACTCTCCCTGAGAAGTATATTTAGGGAAATGCTAGGAATCAAAAATACTGTAACAGAAATGAAGCATGCCTTTGATGGGATTATCAGTAGACTGGACACAGTTGAGGAAAGAATCAGAAAGCTTGAGCAGCAGCCTCCAACCTTTTTGGCACCAGGGCAGGTTTCATGGACGACAATTTTTCCACAGGCTGGGGGGTGGGGGTATGGTTTCAGGATGATTGAAGTGTGTCACATGTATTATGCACTTTATTTCTATTATTATTACATTGTAATATATAATGAAAAATTATACAATTCACCATAACGTAGAACCACTGGGAGCCCAGAGCTTGTTTTTGTAAAACTAGATGGACCCATCTGGAGGTAATGGGAGGCAGTGACAGATCATGAGGCATTAGATTCTCATAAGGAGCATGCAAGCCTAGATCCTTCATATGTGCAGTTTACAATAGGGTTTGCGCTCCTATGAGAATCTGTTGCCACCACTGATCTTCCAGAAGGCAGAGCTCAGGCGGTAATGCAAATAATGGGAAGTGGCTGTATATACAGATGAAGATTTGCTAGCTAGCCTGCCACTCACCTCCTGCTGTGTAACCCAGTTCCTAACAGGCCATGGACCGGTACTGGTTCATGGCCTGGGGTTTGGGGACTCCAGAGCTTGAGAATAGGTCAATAGTGTAAACCAAAAAGTATCTGAGACATGACTCAATCAATTTAGAAGTTACTTTGCCAAGGTGAAGGACATTCCCAGAAGAAAAGAACATGGACTGACAGAAACAGTCTGTGGTCTGTGCCTTTATCCAAAGATGATTTTGAGGGCTTCGATATTTAAATGGGAACAGCAGGCTAGAGGGAAAACAGGGGAGGGTACGGTAATCCACGTGATGTAAGGGAAAAGGAACAGAAATGGGAATAGTCAGTTCTGTGTTCCTCTGACTCTCAGTAAATCAGCACTTTACATAAGATAAAGTGAACATGTAGTACTACCTGTGAAGATACTTAACCTTTTATCTGTAGCCATCTGCTTAGGAACAAAAGAAAGGCATTTTATTACACAACTCAGCTTTCAGCTTAATATTTCCTTTTGGCATAGAGAATCAGGGTCCTGAGTTTCTATTTTCTTTCACAATAGAAAACTTCCAAATTGAAATGAAAAAGAAAAAAAACCAAACATTGAAGAACTGTGGGATGATTTTAAAAGGTGTAAGATGTGCATAGTTGGAATACTAGAAAGAAAACAGTACATTTGGAGCAGAAGAAATATTTGAAGTAATAACAGCTGAGAATTTTCCAAAATTAATGACAAATATCAAGCCATAGATCCAGGAATTTTAGAAAATACCAAGCAGGATAAATGCCAAAAATGTCTACACCTAGGTGTTACCAGTGGAAGGTATCCAAGTTACTGGCAGTAAATCCATATAGGTCGTGCAGCAAACTCAATTCTTGTCTCCTCAGAAGAAAAAGTTTGACTGAGGGGCATAAAGCATAAAAAGAGACCAAGGCAAATGTCAGAGCAGGAGTGAAAGTTTATTTAAAAAGGCTCCAGAACAGGAAAGAAGGGGAAGTAAGCTTGGAAGAGACCCAAGCGGGCAACTTGAAGAACAAGCGCTATGTTTAACCTTGATCCTAGGACTTATAGGCTGGCCCTTTTCCCATGATTCTTCCATTAGTGTGGGCTGCCCGCATGCACGGTGCCCTCCTTAACCTTGGGAAGTTATCACGCACAGTGTGTTTAGAAATTTGTATGCATCCCCATCTGAGGCTTTCTTCCCTTTTCCAGTGGAGTGCCCCCGGAAGGTCATACTCCATCATTCTGTCTCTTAATGCATATGCCTGGGAAGTTGCTTCTCCCTGGTGCTTGCATTCAGTTAACACTTTAGTGCAATTGGTGCGGACTATCAGAAAGTGGCCTCTCCCTCATGCCAGCTGCCAACTTCTCACTTTTAAAGAGGCAATGGGATAATTGCCAAACCATCACCTGACATTCCTAGTGAGTGAGAGCCCTCTCTTGCCCTGCTCATGCCTGTCTAACTACCTGTAACATTACCCCTCAAGAGCCCAAGACTCCAAATCTTTGGGGAAAAGTGGATGAAAGTCAGTTTTTCTGTAAGTGCTTCCCACTGACAAAGGGACAGTGGTGGTTCAGTGAGTCTTGGCCTCTTGCTAGCTGTCAGGGCAGGAGGGTCATTCCATGGGTTGGTGAAAGCAGTATCTGAGACAGGGGCAGGATTTTGCCTCCTCCCTGTCCCAATGATGAGCAGTCTAGGTGTTCCCTGTAGAAGGGTGCCTCTTGAATACTGAGAGGATGATATCCCTCACTGAAAATCATCTGGAGTTTGATGACCCATCCTTTTTGTTTATTCTGAGCTGCATCAAGAGATTACTGGTTGGTTTACAGGAATAAGCAGGGTTAGTCCAAAATGCAGACAAAAACTTAAAACAACTGATGAGATTAGAATCTAATAGTAGGTATATAATAATTTTGAAAAATATTTCTCTCTCCAGTCCTTTTTTTTTAATTATGAGAGGACTGATTTGTTTAGAAAGTAAACTTTAGTCTTATTATACTTCTTAGCATGATTATTTGCATAAAACACAGCAAGAATATTTATTTTTCATGTGGGCTTTTAAAATCCGCTTTGATGGAACTATGTTCCATAAGTAATCTCAGATAAGACTTTTAAAAGCTGAGCTCACCCATGGGTTTGTACCCTCAAATACCTATGAATTGAGTAAATTTCTCTTTCTTTTAAGGTTCCAAAATAACTTGGGGCTCCTGGGCCTGTCAAAAAATGACATTCTTTGCATACCACAGGTCAGGAGCCCTGTTTAGGGACTGTGTAGACAAGGTATGAGGCCAGCTTTCCCAAAGGGCTTTTATTGGCTCTGTAAGTCAAGCTTGATTCCTTAAATGAAGGCATGTCATTCCAGTCAAAGACTTGGTAAGCAACCAGTTTCTCCAATTGCCCTGTTGCAAAAGAAAGCATTCTTATTGCACTTATGCAAATAACTATATTGCCATAGGTTAAGAATACTGCAAATTATTTCCAAATTCTGGAAAAATCACGTAGAGAGAAAGGAATATGTACTCCAAATGTTTTCACAGGACTATACTCAATTGTTAAAAGCTGTGGAATAGCTCGAAAAGAAAGTTTTCTGGCTCTGAAAAACAAAGGATCAGCAACATTTGAAGCAAAATGTTAAAAAAATATGACCTGAGTCTTTTATTAGTTTTGTCCATTCAGTTTAAACCCTGTTCTGCTTGATATTCATGAACATTTCAGCTCTTCATGGTAGTCCTGAAAGGTATTTTTCCCTTTATTTTAATGTCACAATTTCAAAGCTGCTACAAACTTGCATTTAGGAACACCTGTCAGTTCTATAGCTGATTATTAAACACCATTTAAAGAGGATCAAAACAATACAATTGTTCTTGTGGATGAGAAAAAGTCTTAGGGCAGCCATAGTTAAAGACACAATTGACAAGGAAATTTTCTTACCTCTCTTGTGGCACATAAGAATTTTACATAACAGTTCTAATTGTTAATAGCACCCCACTAAGTTATATTCAGAGTCCTAATTTTGGAACACATATTAATAACATATTTATGCAAATACAGCCCAAAGAAAGCCAAATACTATTTCATATTTGACAATGCTTCTCTTATACCAAATAAGCCAAGTGTGTTGTTTTTGGGCTTTAGATTACCTAATATCTAAAACATTAATTAGGTCAGAAAAAGACATAATTTAAATTTGGAAACTTTGTCAAATGTCAAAGATTTTAAACACTTGATACTATAAAATCAAATCCCAGGTCACCATAAAATCATTCACTTAGCCAACCTATAGTTTATTTGAAAGGCAAACAAAAATTATTTAATTATCTTTTAATACTACACAAAAATCTTGTTCAAGAGAGAAGCTAAATTTCACCTTTGCATTAGTGTCAAACGCAATTCTTAATACAACCTTATAGGCAAATCTATATTAATTTTAATGTCTGACAATAAGGTAAGATTATTTTAGTAACCCTTTTATAACACTTTACAATTGTTCCAAGAAAATTCTGTTGGGCTTTTATTCCAATGTTCAATTTGTGGAAAAACTGTATATATACTGCCTTTAACTTATTCAATATGTTTACACATAGAATCTCTTTGCAATGTATTTTTCACAAACTTTCCACAACTCCTTTTAGAAACCCTCAGATGTTTCCTATCTAACTTAAAAATAACCCTTTAACTCTCTAAACTAGGCAAGAAATTCACATTCTCATGCCTTCTTGTAATTTTTACCAAATGCACATTTTACTTTCCTTGCACACCTTGCATGTAAAACTGTTTCTTCAGTGGTTTCAAATACGTGTCATACTGTTGACTCTTAGCAACTTTTGGTGAAAAACCTGGTTAGTAAGTGATTTTAATTATGTGCTATATTTGGAGCCCAGAACAGCAGACAGAACTGCAGATAAGGTCTGACTCTTTCCAGCATAGCTAGGGGTATGGCTAACTCCACATGTTATTAGGCCTTATCTAGTGGTAAAGCAGGCAAGTTGAAACAGTTTTCAAAAGCCAAAGAAACAGTTTATGACTTTAAAGCATTAGCAAACCTAATATCTGACTTCCGTAATTTAGACCAAATGTCTCAATTTTTGAAGATATTTTTATTTTAATAATCCTAAAACTGTCTTTATTTCCCAAAGATTATTTAGGTCACATGAACTAAAAGGCATTACAGTTTTATTTTTCTGATAATATTTAAGCACTTATTTTTTAACACCAATTAGTTGGAGCTCTTTATATAAACATCACACACATGACACATAGGAATACATACACAGAAGATTCAGTTGTAAGATTTTTTATTTGCCACTTTTTGTTTCTCAATTGGATCACTGGCTTTAGGGTGGACCTTAGAATAACACAGTGGAGAAGCATGCCGTTTTCAGAGCCTAATAAGCAGGCACAGCCGGAAGGCACAAATGGATCCCCCAAATTAAGGGTCCCATCATTATACTAGATCCTGGATCCCCAAAGAGAAACGCTACGGAGCAAGACAATACAGTGATTTTACTGTGCATTTCATTGCAAAGTGATCCAGTGCTTATCAGCCCATTCCCCATGGGAGTTTATCTCTAAATGGGGGTTGGGGGGGTGAGGGGGGGGATGTTGCCTGTACCTTCCAGGTGGCCAAGAGCATGCTTCTCTAATCCAAACGTGCAAGTATTTCTCCATAGCTGCCATTAGCCATCCATATATTTCCTATCTGGTTTTTACCAAAGTTATTTTATAATGTGAAGTAATTTCTGAAACTCCCAAAAGTGAAAAACAGGTAACACAATGCAAACAGCACAGAGTCTTAGATTTTAAGGGGAATCTATCCACTTTTAATTTCTGGGGTTCCATGAGGAAAACAGAGATTTTTCCCAAAACCTCTGGAGGGTCTGTGGTGCCTCCTCTGTTTTTTCCACGAAGTCCCAAGCTGTTAGAAATTATCCTGGGTCCTTTCATGTGTGTATCAAGAATGGCAAGAAAACAAAATGAAGAAAAGCAATTCAGTTGACTGAGAAGAAAAAAATCTTTTTTTCTTCAGAAAATTAAGATTGAAGAAGAGAAAAAAGCAAAGGCCTCTTAAATATGCGTATAGCTTGGATATCTGCTTTTAACTAAGCTGACTTTTGAACATAGTGTTCCTAAAAAAATCCTTTTAAATCTCTTATTATTTGACTTTAGCCTACCCAAACAGCCAATACTTGTGGCTTTTGAACTTTACCAGAAGTAACCTTATAGGTAAAACCAATAAGCCTTAACTAAGGTTATGATTTATCCATGAGTGTAAGAGGTATTTTCAAAGAGGTGGTAAGCAGTTTTTCAAGATTTAGAGTCTACAAAGGTAGCTTCGACAAAGGAAAATTCAAGAAGGGAAGTCAGAAATCATTCATTGAGGGGCAGAGAAAACATTCATATCTATCATTCCTAGAACTAGTTTGCACTGAGAGAGAGTAGCCAGAAGTCTGACTGGTAAGAATTCCTACATTTCTACTAGCATGGCTGGCTGCTGGCTTCTGGGTTCCCTTTCCCTGAGCAGCCCTAGTAGCCCTGCTTGCTGCACCCTGGGGACCAAGCCACAAAACCAAGGAGAAATCATCTTTTTCCATTTCATGGAACCTTTGAACTAGACAAAAGTCATTTTTTTTTCTGTTAGATAGTTAAGGTTTGTACTGCGTGTTGCCATGTGTGTCCTGAGAAGGGGGAGTAAATAAAGAGGTTATCTACATACGGTAGAAGTTATCCTCTCTCAAGAGATTGCTAAGTTAGATTTTTGCTAGGGCTTGTCTGAATAAATGTGGGCTATTTTAGTCATTACCAGGGAATGGTGGAGAGAATGGCAATTGGTCCCTTAAGTAATATAAAGAGGTGTTAAATCTTTTGTTTTGAGGGAAGGGATATCACTTGCCCCACCCTACAGGCTTAGCCCTGTTTTCTTATTCTACTCTTGGTTATAAAAGACTTAAGAAGCTAATCCAAGGACCTCCTGCACAGAGGTACTGGATTCCAAGGCTGACCCTTGTAATTGTCTCCCAGTTTATTTTTAAGCCAAGCACTTTAAGATTTGGAGAGTTTAAAATTTTCCAAGTTTTGGGGAATACATCCGAGGCACAAATCCTGTGGTATGGAGACACAATTTCCCATCTGCCATTTGTGAAGAGAGAACAGAGGAGATAAAGAGGAAAATGGAAAAAAGATGCCCCCACTTTCTTCCTATTATCCCATATGGGGCATCCCCCATCATCCTGGGTTCTGGACTTAACAAGTCTTTACCATATACCCATGGTCCCATCTCATCACAATTACGCATTTGAGAACAGAGAACAGAAGAGATACTGGAGTGAAAAGTGAGCCCCTGTCCATCCCTGGGGTTCGAGAATTAACTGATCCTTACTGTGTACCTGCCTAGCTTTTCATCTTTGTTCCAGTGGTAATATGTTAGGCTGGGATCACCCTTCTTGGGTTCCAGACTTAACTAGTCTTTACTTTATATCCATGGTCCCATCTCATCACAGTTACCCACTTGAGAACCGAGGAGATACTGGAGTGAACAGTGGGCCCCTGTCCATTCCTGGGGTTCTGAAATTAACTGGTTATTACTGTGTAATCCCCTAGTCTTTCATTTCTGTTCCAGTAGTAATCTGTCAGCTGGGGCCACCCTTCATCTCTGTCCTATGGGTTTCCTGTATGAACCCTGAAAATTTGAGACAGGTGTCAGTTAATTTAGAATGTTTATATTGCCAAGGTTGAAGACACACACCAGTGACACAGCCTCAGGAAGTCCTGAGGACGTGTGCCCAAGGTGGTTGGGCCACAGCTTGGTTTAGACAATTTTAGGGGAGATGAGATATCAATCAATATGTCTAAGAAATATATTGGTTCTGTCCAGAATGGTGGGGACAACTCAAAGCAGGGAGGGGGTTTCCAGGTCACAGGTAGGTGAGAGACAAATGGTTGCATTCTTTTGAGTTTCTGATAAGCTTTTCCAAAGGAGGCAATCAGAATATGCCTCTATCAGAGTTAGCAGAGGGGTGACTTTGAATAGAATGGGAGGGCAGATTTGCCCTGAGCAGTTCCCCAGCCTGAATTTCCCCTTTAGCTTAGTGATTTTGGGGGTACAGGATATTTTCCTTTCACACTTGCATTTGTGGCTTTTGGCCAGACTATATCCTTGTCTCCACTACCTTATAGTGACTCTTACTCAGAGGATTCTACTAATAAAATAATTGTCTTTTTTCTTAGAAGCCTGTTTCTCTGTTAACTGCCACAGCAGCTGGACTTCTCTCCCCCTTCCCTTAGAATATGACCTTGAAGGTCTTGATGCACACTGAGAAGGGCATGGAAGTAATTTCGAGAAATGGAGGCTACAGGAGGAAGTGGAAAGAAACAAGAGGAATACCTCATGGAAAGCCTTCATATGCTCACAAAAACAGGAGCCCTTGTATTCAAGAGGGTAACGTATTTTCCCTCTAGACATAAAGCAGTAACCTCTGAGGACTTGGGGCTTGGGGGTAAGAATTTCTCCTCCTCCCAAAGTGGTACCCCCTTAAAAAGCAAAAGGGTGGGATTCTTAAAGTGCCAGAGTGAGGCCCTATGCAGGTGAACAAGCTGCTTTTAAAAGCCATCAGAAAAGTAGCCCTGGGGTATAACAGAAACAAAATGCACATGATAAGTTATAAGAAGCTGGCAGCTCTGGAGTTCCAATTAGTGTCCTGGCCACATGCCAGCAGACAGGGGAAAGAGTGAAGGTCACCAGAGATGGTAAAAACCAATATAAACCTCAGGGGGAGATCCACAAAGGAGCCTATGCCATTGCTGCCGCACAAATGCAGAGAGCAGAGAGCCATGGGTGCAGGAATAACAGGGAGTGTGTGTTTAGAAGTCATATGGCATGCAAAGTGAAAGCAAAGAGGCAGGCTTTCCCCCAAGGGCAGAAGGTCTGGTGGGGGTGTACAAAGCCATTTTAGAACACACACAGAGAAAACAGGAGAGTGGGTGGTACAGGTTTTTGGAAAAGAGCCAATTTTAGTTGGAAAGAAAAAGCAGAGGAAACCCAGACATTACATGGTTTTTAGGCCTTAGCCTCAGCACTCTCATGAGCCTCCTATCTAGGAGGGCCTTTTAATGCTTCTGGCCTACTTGATGTGAACCCTAAGGTCCTTCCCACCCCTGCGAGTCATCCATTAGTGTGAGCTGAGAAATCAGCCACAGAAAACAGAGTCACTTATGACCAAGAAAATTGTTCTGAGGGTTGGTTTGTAAGCAGCAGCAGCAAGCACAGAGATAAGAGAGAAGAGAGAGACAGAGAGGAGGAGGAGGAGAAAAACGGCAAATAGGGGGCGGATGCCTCCAGCCAAAGAAGGCAAGGCACAGATATCTCTTAACATCTGAGTCATCATGGCAAAGAGGTATCGGTGGCAAATAATGGAGTCTCATGGCACTTGATATGTTAAGGGTGACAAACGTCCAAGTTATATTGGTGAATCTTTATGGGTCTGCAGCAACCTCAATTCTTGCCTCCTCAGAACAAGAATTTAACTGAGGGTCATAAGGCAGAAAAAAAGAGACTGGGGGAGCTTTCAGGGCAAGAGTGGAAGTTTATTCTTTAAAGGCTTTAGAACAGGAAATAAAGAAAAGCATGCTTGAAAGAGACCCAAGCAGGCGACTTGAGGTACAAGTGCGATGTTTAACCTTGATCCTAGGACTTTATAGGCTGGCCCCTTTCCCGTGATTCTTCTATTAGGTGAGCTACCCACATGCGAGGTGCCCTCCTTATCCTTTGAGGAAGGGAGCACGCACCGTGTGCTTAGAAAGTTGTATGCATGCCCATTGAGACTTTCTTCTCTTTTCCAGTGGAGTGCCCCCAGAAGGTCATACTCTGCTATTTTTGTCTTAATGCATATGTGCCTAGGAAGTTGCTTTCCCCCTGGTGCCTGCATTCAGTTAACACTTTAGTGCAATAGGTGTGGGTGATCAGGAAATGGCCTCTCCCTGGCACCAACTGCCACTTTTTCACTTTTAGAGAGGCAATCCAATCATTGTTAAATAATCTTCTCACAGTCCTAGTGGGTGAGGGGGAGACCCTCCTTCTGCCCCACTCTTGCCTCCCTAACTACCTGTAACATAGGCATATCATATCCAAACTGAAGAAAGACAAAGAGAAAATACTGAAAGAAATAAAAAAAGAAAACAAAACAAAACCCCTTACCTATAGAGGAACAAAGGATAAGAATTACAGTGCAGAAACCATGCAAGTAAAGAAGGGGCTGTAATATTTAAAATAATGAAAAGAAATAGTTTCAACCCAGACCTCTATGATAAGTAAAATTATCCTTCAAACATGAAGGAGAAATAATTTCTAGACAAACAAGAACTGAGGATATTCATCACCAGCAGACCTGTCCTGCAGAGAGATGTTAAAAAGGAAAGATGCAATAATATAGGTCAAAAATCTATAAGAAAGAAAGGGCATTGGAGAAGAAATAAATGAATGCATGCTTGCTGTTGCCCTCATCATTTTGGTCCATCTCAGTGTGTTAATGAAACCACCTGTGCAAAAGTTATAGCTGATGAAATTATGACAGTGAAAGAGATCAGACCTAACCAACTCCATCTTGCTTTTAAACTTTAAGCTGTCCTTGTTATTCCTAGGTGTAGGCCAAACTAACCTTGGGAAGGGATCCATAGTTTAACTCTGAAGCAAAATTGATAATATCCCTTTCCTGGTGGTTGTGGGGGGGACCTTCTTGCTTGGAGACCAGTCTGCCTTTGTAGGCCTAACAAATTAGCTACAAGATTAGAAATTATGATTTAGGGGACATACAGCCTCCAGCTGCAAGAATCTGAACCTCCCCAAATTGCTCCTGGGGAATAACATCACTGTTGTAAAACCCAAGATCAGTGCTTAGAGATGTTTTGCAGGCCCTGTCTTCCATATTGGAAGCAAGTAAAACTCCAGAAAAAGGAATTGTACAGCAAACTAAACTTTAGTTCTCGACCAAATTTTGGGGAATGAGGGATTCTCTGGGGAGGGGGCTTCCAGGTCTCTGCAAATTATCCTATTGGTTTATGCCATAAAGATAGTTCAGGCTGGTAGAAAGCATCAATAGGAGATTTCTCAAGCTCAGCTGACTCTCCACTCAGAATCCCTTTGTGGTTCCCAAAATATGAACCTGAAATATCTGAGACAGATTTCAAGTGAATTCAGGAAGTTTATTTTGTCAAAGTTAAGGATGTGCCTGTGACACAGCCTCAGGAGGTCTTGACAACATGTGCCCATTGTGGTGAGGTCACAGCTTGGTTTTTGTACGTTTTAGGGAGAGATGAGACATCAATTAATACATGTTAAGAAGTACATTGGTTCTGTCCAGAAAGGTAGGACAACTCTAAGTGGAGAGGGGGATTCCAGGTCAAAGATCACGACGAGAGGCAAATGGTTGCATTCTTTTGAGTTTCTGAGTAGCCTTTCCAAAGGAAGCAATCAGATATGCATTCTATCATCAGGAGCAGAAGGATTACTTTGAGCTCTGTCTGTCCCTTTGTCCACAAGGAATTTCCTTGCAGATAAAATGGTGAGGGAGGGAGGTGTGTAGCTTTTTTATCTTAGTAACTATTTTAGGAATAGAATGGGAGGGCAGATTTGCCTTAAGCAGTTCCCACTTGACTTTTCCCTTTAGCTTAGCGATTTTGGGATCCTGAGACTTTATTTTCCTATTACAATAGATATATACTTATAATGCACACCTTCCATAAATCATATGTATTACTGTACAACTTGCATTTTCACTCTGTATTTTGAGTTATTTCCATTTTGGTATATAGAGAGCTACTTCTTTTTGATATCATAGTAGGGTAGAATAGTACTTTATAAAATAAATTTATCATACTTAGTTTAATCCTTTCCTTATTGATGGTTATTCATGTAACCGCCGATGGGTTCTTCTTGCCGAGCTGCACAAACAAAATCAAGGAGACCATGGCATTGCAGTAAAGAAAGAGTTTAATTGATGTGGTGCTGGCCATGCCAACTGGGAGATGGAGTCCTGTCTTAACTAAATCTCCTGAAGACTTTGGGGGTTGGGGTTTTTCAAAGGTAGTTTGGGGGAAAGGAATGGGAGAAGCTAGGCGGGTGCTTGGTGCTGATTTGGTTGTGGGTGCAATCATAGGGGTGTGGAAAATGGTCCTCTCTGTGCTCAGTCACTTCTGGATGGGGCCTCTGGAGCAGTTGGTGCGGTCTAAGGTGGAGCCAGACATGCAAGAAATATGAAAAGATACCTCAAAAGGCCAATCCTAGGTTCTACAATAGTGATGTTATCTGCAGGAGTAATTGGGGAAATTGCATATCTTGTGACCTCCAGAATAATGGCTGTCAATTCTTCATGTCTACACCTTAGCAGACTCAGGCTGCTCCATCCTTCTAGCCTGGTGGTTTCTTATTAGCTTTACTAAGGCAGTTGGTTAAGTTTTGGGGAATGGCTATTATCATTTAAACTCTAAAATAAATGTCTCCCAAAGTTAGCTTATAAGCCCAGGAATAATTAAGGGGAGTTTGAAAGCCAAAGGCAAGACAAGTGTTAGCCAATCAGATCTTCTTCACTACCATAATTGTCCTCATTGTTACAATTTTTACAAAGGTGGTTTCACTTACATTATTTACAATTAATTGCTATTATAAGAAATTATGCATTTTGAATATTCTGGGTACATATATTTACTTAAAGCATTGTGCTGAAGAAGAAAACTCTCACATCAGAATCTGCAGGCCAATGTCCTTCATATTTGACAGTGTGTTAAAGTTTTAATGTTATTAAGCTTAAAGAGACAAAACCAAAAAAAAAAAAACCACCACGCACAAATGTTGAGAATCTATATCCTAAAGTGATTCATCATAAAAGTAGTGTGGCATGCAATTGAAACCCGTTTCTCTTAGTATGACTAGTATTTCCTAGTCACATACTTTGGTGTGTCAGATTCGAGGCATCCACAAAGGGAATACAAATGATCATATTTTTCTGCCTCTTTGTGCTCTATATTTTAAAATGTAGGTATTGGTATTATCTCTAATAAGCGCGTGCTTCAGGAGTTGGTTCACATTCTCTGTCTTCCTCTCTTGCTCCCTTCCAACGTTGAAAAACCATACAGAAAGCAGCTGTGTGTGGCATACTCTGGGCTAAGCCCTGGGGTTACAGGCAGCAATGACAAAGACGCACCTATGAATTAGCATTGATCTGCATAAAACAGAGGGTGCCATGAGAATTGTCATGACTCAGTAGCCCCTCACCTCCTTCAATCCTGACTGATGATACTGTCTACAATGTGCTGAGAATACAGTGGTGAACAATATCAAAAGGGTCCTTTCATTCAGGGAACTTCCAGTCTAACAACTCAAACTCCCCACTGCTTGGAAGGGAGAGTAAAATATTTTATACGTTCAGAGGAAAAAAGCACATGCTTTCATTAGGCAGGTGCGGGACTGGGAGAAAAGGAATAGTTTGAGGAGAGCAGTTGGATCTGGGATCTGCCTTAAGGAAGTGGGCGAATAGTGGTCCCCTCTCCCTGACAGAACAGTGGAGAGGCGCCTAGACCATCCCTACCTGGAGCCATCAAAGAGGGAGGACTGCTATGACCTCCTGTGAGTCCTGACAGGGAAAGGTCCGCTTTTGGGGACAACTGTGGGGACAGCGCAATGCCAATGTGAGCCACCATTTGAAATGAGAAAAGCAATGTAGCAGAAATAAATGAGTCTGGTGCAGACCAGTGGTCGATATCCTAGGGTTAGAGGTCTAGGTCTACCTTCTTTTACGGAAGGAGCAGTGGTGAGGCTTAATGGGAGCCCCCTGCTCTGGAGTTCACTTAAGAGCAGGTGTACCTTCTCTCCTGAATGGCTCCATGAAACAGGGAAAAAAAGGCACAGCAGGACCACCTTAGAGCCCTGGGGCCTGTCCTAGCCAAAAATCACCTCTCCCCCTCCCAGACTACAAGTGCTAACCCCCTCTTTCCCATTAGCGTACAGGAGGGAGGGTGAGAGGATTGGGAGAGGGAGGGGCAACACCCCAGCAGTCCTTGGCGGGGATGAGGGGGCAGGGGGGCAGGGGGGGCAGGGGGTTGGGTTCGGAGTGCACACACACCAAGGAGCAGTTTTGTACTCCATCCGCTGCTCCCTCCAGCGCGGCTCTTCCTGACCTCCCCATCCTGTCCCACGCCCGGGCCCCCCAGCCCCCACCAGTCCCAAATATTATAGCAACGCTAGAGAAATGTGTTGGTGGTCGCCACGTTTTAGGGTCCGCTAGGGCCTCCTGAGGCAGCCTGGTACCCAACACACACGTCCAGGCTGGGGCTCGTCGAGTGGCCCCGCCCACCTCTGGGTCGGAACTACGGTGGGCCTGGTAGGGGCGTCCAGCCCTTTCGCGCCGTACTCCCTCCGCCCCCCTTCCCGACACCCTCGCGGTGGGCGGTTCTTGTCGCTTCCTGCGCGGCCCCTGGCCCTGTTTCGTGTAGAGGCGTGGGGGCGGGACGCCTCTTTGCTGTTGGGAATGCGGGGGAATGCGGTGGAATCCAAGGAAGGAGCGGCCAGAGGAGAGCTGAGGAGAGGAAGAGGGAGGCCGACGACGTGGGCCTTGGGCCTTTGAAGGCAAGTGAGGGTGCGTGAGGTGGGGTCCGGGGTGTGGGGGTGGTCCGCCAGGGTGGACCGCTGGCAACCTGCTCCCGCCGACCCTGGCAGCCCGGCAAGGAGGAGACTGTCCGGTCGAACCGGGTGTGGGAGAGAGGTGCGCAGTGTCCGAGACCCCTGGTGATGGGGAGGCGGTGACCGGTGTGGGTCAGGCCGGGCCTAGGGCTGAGGAACTGGCTCGGGGAGAACCGTCAGATCGTCTACAGGAGAACCACACTGACCGCTTCCCAGCCAGCTTTGCAGGCGCCCGCGCCCCGCCCTCGACGGTGTCTGTGCCGGGAGGGGGCTGTGGGGGAAGCTCCTGCGGGAGAAATGGCGGAGTGGGAGCCATTGTGGGGGCGCCCGGGAGGCCGGCGGGGGCCGGCGTCCCAGCTCTGTGCCCAGCCCGTGGGAGGTGGGCCGCGTTACCTACTCGGGGCCCTGATTCCGAAAAGGGGCCTGTCGGACACCGTGTCCTGGGTGCTATCCCTTCCCACAGGCTCCAGGTTGATGTCAAAGTCTCCTGTCTGCGCGGTAGGTCTGGTGGATTCTCCAAAAGTGGAACCGTGAGTGGGTGGGATTATGAAGACACTAAAATGAAATGTTTAACCGCCTTTTCATACTGCACTGCTTTATTGTCTTGCATATTTAGATCCCGACATCCAACTTTGTGCAAGCAAATGGACAGGGTGTAGACCTGGTCGAATTTCACAACAGTGGTCCGTGTAAATACCAGAGTAGTATTTATCCACCTTTCTTGTTCAGGATCTGTTTTTCTCAACTTGCTGATCCACTTTAAGTAATGTAATGATGTGTGAGAATGTGGGTTCTGAGTAGAGGGAAATTTAGAACGGTCAATTTAGAACATTTGAAGTCAATCAACTTCTTCAGTTTCTGGTTCTGGAAACCAAAACTCTACCTCCAGCCACTCCTCACAGACCCTCTCATTTTGGTACAGAAATAGTCCCCACGGAAGAGTGCATGGCATTTGTGATGGTGGATATCTGAGTAGCTATGAGAGTTGGGGAGACTTCATTTAGTTTCTTGATTCTCTAAAAGGAGGTGTTAGAATCCGAATTCTGGTAATCTGTCCCTTAACCTGCTATTTTTTCTACCATTGTTAACAAAGTCTCTTGGGGTGATTTTTTGCTAATTGCTCTTCCTTCTTTTTGTAGGGTGTGACTCTTCCCTAGCTAAAAGACTCTTCTTTGGTGGGAAGGATAGCATCTCCTGAGAACCCCTGCTGTATGAGCAGGCTGACATAAATGGTGAATGAGGTAGGATCTAGGTATGCATGGGGAAGGGAGGGGACATTCACAGATGGTATTAAAATAACAAGCCTCCATTAACTTCCCTGCCTGCCTTCTCAAGTACATTTTCCTATGTTTCCACTTTCCATCTCTTTGCACCTCATATTTTGTCAGGGAAGGAGTTATAACTTTCTGTTGGGGAAAATAACTACTAGCTTCAAAGTTTGGCAGGAGGTGTAGGGGATAATGGTGCTGGTCTTGGGGTGATGGCTGGGAAATAGCTTGGGGAAGAGCAGACAGGTGGGAGACATTTAACATGGCCTTGAATACTCAAAAGCATCTGTTCTAGGCCTTGTTATGGGCATTAGATCATCTCATATCTCTTTCTATTTTCTTTCCTCTGCCTTCCCTTCTATCCTTAGGTCTATTCCTTTCTAGGCTCCTGTAGAGATGTATATGTAGCTGTGCACTTGGAAGTTAATTAGAGAAAAAAAACTATTTATTTGTCAATCACAAGGTAGGTTTAAGTGTGAAGCACCCCGGTTGATTGTGGGTTATGGGAGAGGCTGTTGCCAAGTGGAGTTAGACCAGATCACATCTTGGAGCCATTGTCTTGCAGCTTTGAGGACACCTCTAACCTCACACTTGTGTACAAGTGGATGGGGTGGGGTAAGCACAGGATTATGCCGATGAGGTAGGTAATCGGTAGATGTTGGGGCAGGAAATGGGAAGAGAAGCCATGAAGAGTACTCAGAGGCCGGAAGTGTTACATAACCAAAGTCCTAGATTTGGAAAGGCAGAATCGGGTTTAGAGATTATAGTGCAGGTCTGTTAACCAAATACTCAAAATTCCAGCAGATCCCACCTGTATTTTTGTCCATAAGCCTGCCCATGGGTTAACTACAGGGCTTATCAACACTGGGAAACAAGGAGGGAGGAAGAATTGCACTGGATCAGTGCAGGTTGGTGTGAGGGTTTCCTGAATACACCTATGGGGTTTAGTGGTATATATTTGAGTGCTGGACCTACTAGCATGGGTCCAAAGGGACTGGGCACTCCTTTAGCCTTTCTCACTCTCAGCGAGCTTACCTCCATCTTTGTTCCTGTTTGATGCAGAGTAAAGAATGGCAGTGCTTGGGCAGGACATTGTTGAGCATTAGTGGCAGTGTGCAAGGTATAAAATGAAGTAGTAGAGTTTTTGTTAATTCACTTCTACTACACAATTCATTTCTACTCTCCTATGTCCTTCTGTGTGGCTGTTTGCATAGAGAAGCACAGTTGGACAAGACTCAAAGCCAGTTTCTTTCTTCAACCTCAGGTCCATCTCCACTGGTAGCTGTGGTGGCTTTGGATTGTTGGAAGACCATCACCTTCAGCAGGTCTGCACTTGAGAACAATCATCCTTCCCCAAGCCCGAGGTGCCTCTGCCCTCTGTATCACTGGCAGAGGCTGTATATTTGGAAAGAGAACTCTGTGACTACAGAATTGACAGTTGACTCTAACTCTTGCTACCAAGTTTTTCCCTGACCCAGTAAAAGACTGTTAAGACATCAACCTAGGACACATTGAGAACCAAGGCCAAGACTGGACAGGGACGTATAACTGGGCTTCAGCCATGACTGGGACTAAGAATAAGACAAGAGCCCAGGCCAAAACTGAAAAAAGGCTGCTATACAAGCTAAAGCTGGAGCAGAAAGGGAGGCTACTGGTGGTGTTAGGCCTGTAGCCAAGACCAGGTCCAAAGCAAAAGCCAAGGCAGGGTCTAAGACAGATACAGTGGCAGAGATGAAGGCAGTGTCTAAGAACAAGGTTGTTGCTGAGATGAAGGAAGGAGCTCTGTCAGAGTCTAAGACTCAGGGCAAAGCCATGGGAGATGTCAGTCCCAAGTCTGGGAATGAGTCCACCAGCTCCACATGTAAAAATGAGGCTGGTATTGATGCCTGGTCCTGGGCTGGGGAAGAGGCCACTGTCAACTCATGGTTTGGGAATGAAGAAGAGGCTAGTAATAGTTCCAGTACTAAGAATGATAAACCTGAAATTGGTGCCCAGGTCTGTGCTGAGGAGTTGGAGCCTGTGGCTGGGGCTGGTTGCAAACCTAGGTCAGGGGCTGAGGAGGAGGAGGAAGAGAATGTTATTGGGAACTGGTTTTGGGAAGGAGATGATACTAGTCTTTGACCCTAATCCTAAACCTGTGAGCAGGATAATTAAGCCTCTGCCTGTGTATGAAATTAATGAAAAGATAGGCCCAAGGACTGGTCTGAGGTAACTATCTGGCCCAAAGCCCCTGCTGTAACTCCAGCAGTGTTAGGATTTAGATCCCAGGCACCATCTGAGGCAAGCCCTCCTTCATATATTGTTCTGGCCTCAGCTGAAGAAATGCCCAGTTCTTTGCCTGTGGCAACAGTTGCCACTCTTCTAGGAATACTCGCTCATGCTCACAGCCTGTCCCTGAGGGTCCTTTTGGTTCTGACCCTTGCATCCAGACCATAGATGAGATTAGACGCCAAATCAGGATCAGGGAGGTAAATGGGATTAAGCCATTTGCTTGTCCTTGCAAAATGGAATGCTATATGAATTCTGAGGAATTTGAAAACTTGTTAGCATACTTAAGTCAACTACTGATCCTCTTATTCATAAAATAGCACGGATTGCAATGGGTGTCCATAATGTACACCCATTTGCCCAAGAGTTTATTAATGAAGTGGGTATAGTGACACTTATTGAAAGCTTGCTCAGTTTTCCTTCCCCTGAAATGAGAAAAGACTGTAATTACTCTGAATCCTCCTTCTGGGGATGAAAGACAACGCAAACTGGAATTACATGTTAAGCATATGTGTAAAGAAACCATGTCATTTCCTTTGAACTCACCTGGACAGCAATCTGGATTAAAGATACTAGGACAACTCGACTACTGATTTTGTCCATCACTACATTGTTGCCAATCACTTTTCAGAGCTTTTCCATTTGCTGTCCTCGGGAAATTGCAAAACCAGAAATCTTGTTTTGAAACTACTTCTAAATATGTCTGAAAATCCAACTGCCGCCAGAGACATTATCAATATGAAGGCATTGGCAGCATTAAAACTCATCTTTAACCAGAAAGAGGCAAAGGCCAATCTTGTTAGTGGTGTGGCCATATTTATTAACATAAAGGAGCATATCAGAAAGGGCTCAATTGTAGTTGTTGACCACATGAGTTATAATACACTCATGGCCATTTTCAGGGAAGTTAAAGGGATTATTGAAACAATGTAAAATGAACCAGAAATAGAACATTTTGACCATCTCCAAAACATTATAGTGTACACATTATACATTGCATCTTTAACACAAAGTTATCAGTGACAGGCTCTAGGTTTGAGCTAGACCATTTGGAGGGTATCAAATAAATATTATACAAGTGTTTGTTGATTTTTATCTTGTGTCGATTGGCATATTTTTTAACATTTTACTTAGATAGAGAACCAGTTCATTTAAGCTAACTTATTCATTAGTATCTGCTTAGATCCATCTGTGGCTTAAAGTGGCAAAAAAGAAAATATCCTTGAGTTTGTAATCTAGTTGCAGAAGTAAGGCATACACACACACACAAAGATAACTAACAGTACTGAGAGAGCCAGTGTGTGTGTGTTTGTGAGTGTGTGTGTGTCTATGTGTGTGCCATGCACACTCGTGGCCAAATGTGCACACTCTACATAAAGGAGGCAGGGGTTGCTATAGGCTATTTAATATAAGAGAAACTATTATTTTTCTCCTATTCCAGCTGTATCAGATGCTTGTTCCACAACACAGAAATGACCCAGAATCTCAGACAAAATGTATTATTTGTTTCATTTTTTAATTTTGCTACTATGTTTATAACTCTTAAATTGTTAAGCTGTTTCATTTACATCAGACAATCTCACAAAAGAGAAGGCAGGAAACATTTTGTGAGTGCATATTCTATGTCAGACACTGTGTTGACATCATATTTCACAAGTTTTTTTTTCCTCTTCTCACAGTGCTCTTGTGAGCTAGTTACTTGTATTTTTATTAGAACTCATTATTCTGGGTACTCTCCAATGAGAATTAGAGAGGTTAAATACTTTTTCCTAGATTGCCACAGCAGGCAGGTGACATAGCTGTTTTGTCTGACACCAGAGCCCATCTCACCACACTACTCTACAGTCCTCCTGAAGGACAGTTTGAGGTGGTGGCCTTCAAAGCTTGGAGACTGGTTTTAATGGTCTAATTTTACAGTGGATGATGTTCATGCCAGGTGTTACAATTCTTAACTTCCTCCAAATTCATGTGTCCGTTAGACATTTGGCCACATCTGGCTGGAGGTAAGGAGAAAAGTCTTAAGATGAAAATAGATGGATTTTATCTAGCAGTGTTGGAAATAGTAGGTGCCCAAAACTTTATTCAGTAAGATGTAGATTTGGAGTCGTCAGCAAGGGCAACTTGTTAGATGTCCTTTGTACTCTTTTTCTATCCATTTGTACTTTTTCTTTTCCCAAAGAGCTGAAATCATTATGTACATCATTTTATACCCTGAATTTAAAAGGTAATTGCTTTTTTCCTCCTTGCAAAATCATACCTTAACTTTTTTTTTTTGCCATTTATGATTTATTCTCCTGTGTGTCATATGAAAGGCCAAGGGACTTTATCTTTTGCTATTAGGCAAGCTTGAGCATTTTGGCATTTGTACCAGCTGGACAAGACAAAATAAACTCAATTGGAGAAATTTAGACCCAGAATTGCAGCTTCAACAACACAAATCAGGAAAGCTAGAAGAGGCTGCTGTGTCAACCTACAAGATAGTGATTCTTGGAAGTTGGTATGGACCAGATAGCATTCCCAGGAGATTTAGGCTATGGCTGAGTTCTCTAAGACTCATGGTGGGAATTATAATCCCTGGTAAAAGCTGAAATGTAAGTTTCTACTGTGTGAAAATATGGAGTTATATGCTTTTGACAAATTCTGCCTAGTTTGAGAAACTAAAACAAGATCATACTGTAAATATGTTCTGTAACTTGCTTCCCCCCTCAAGTTGTATACTGTAAACACTCTCTTATATGTCAATAAATATGCTTCTACAACATATTTTTGAATCACTT
>JAZHEH010002197.1:0-29983 GCA_036589455.1 Ateles fusciceps
TGTAAGGCCGGTTGCCTAGCAGGGAGCTCGGACACGCCCATCCTTCCCGGCAACAGGGAATTACGTCACCACTCTGCACCCGACACCTAGCCCCCACTGAAAAACCCCCGCCCAAAAATGTCAAAAAAGCCACACCAAACCCTGCCCAATAACTCTTTGTCCCGTTTAGGTCATTCTTCCCCAACACGGCCCACTCACCAAAGATCCTGCCTACCTACCAGTAATAACTGCCTTCACTCCACTTCCTGGGTCCCAATATCCAGTCAAGTGCCTTATGCTTTGTCTCCCCTATGTCAATCAAATGCCTTCACTCCACTTCCTGGGTCCCAATATCCAGTCAAGTGCCTTGTGCTTTGTCTCCCTATGTCAATCAAATGCCTTCACTCCACTTCCTGGGTCCCAACATCCAGTCAAGTGCCTTATGCTTTGTCTCCCCTATGTCAATCAAATGCCTTCACTCCACTTCCTGGGTCCCAACATCCAGTCAAGTGCCTTATGCTTTGTCTCCCCTATGTCAATCAAATGCCTTCACTCCACTTCCTGGGTCCCAATATCCAGTCAAGTGCCTTATGCTTTGTCTCCCCTATGTCAATCAAATGCCTTCATTCCACTTCCTGGGTCCCAATATCCAGTCAAGTGCTTCATGCTTTGTTTCCCCTATGTCCAATCAAATGCCTTCACTCCTTATAAAACCCCTTACCCTAAAAAGTTAAGTGCGACTCCTCTGGCCCTTACCTGGATGACAGAACCTCGCCCAGGAGCTGAATAAATCGGATTTGCATTTTCTTATACTGGCCTCAGTTTCCTCATTTCGACTTGACAATATACCTTACAGTAACTATGGTTGGTTATACGCAGTGTTTCTCTTGGGGAAGGATACATTTACAATTGTTTTTTTAACAGAAAGTGTAGTAGTCACGGATTTTCTGTTTTCTGGTCTAAGGGAAACAACAAAGGGGAAGTTAGTCACCAGCAAAAACAGTTAATTCAGAAGGCAAGAGGTTTTTGTGCCTGATGTCATTTAGTAACCGTATGTGACTCCGATTACAGTCATTTCTCTCTTAATGTGTTATTAGGGGGTCCAGCAGCTTAAGAATTTCATTTTATTTCACAATATCATGAGTTTGTTTTTCCTAAGGATATTATTACAAATGCATGTGAGCCATGGGAGTATCTCTTCTAGGAAACTTTAATATGGGATAAGGGAAATTATAAATTTCTAAGTGGATTTATAGGATATAGTGCTTCTAAAAGTATTTAAAAATCGAAATATGGAAACAATTTATTTAAAATATCAAATCCTAAAATAATTTGAACAGGTAGTGCTTGTATGAAAAACATTTTAGGAAATGCTGATGTTTTCAACTAATTTATTTACAGGAATAAGAAAACACAAATTTAGCCATGTACCTTGTCTAAGCTATAAACTTAAATTGACAAGTTTCTGATCTTGAAACTGCAAACTCTTAGTTTTCATTCCATGCTCTTTCAATTCTACTTATATATTTTATTTTATTTTCAAGTTAGTTGGTGGGTAGTGAGGAAAATGGAAATAAGAGCAAATAAATTCCAGAGAAGAACAGAAAGGAATATTAGCTAATAAGATAAACACAAAAATATCAGGAAGGGTGAGGAAATGGAGTTGGAGTATTGGTGATAGACGTCGGTCCATCATTCCGCTAAACAGATCAGTAGAATTTTTTTATTTTAACAGCTTTCATTTTATTTTTAGTTTATATAAAATAATGGCTTATATTTATGGGGTATAAGAGTGATATTTTGATATATAGCTATTTGTGAAATTACCAGGTCAGCAGAGTGACTCATTATCACCCCTACTCATTTATCATTTTTTTTGTGTTTAGTACATTTAAAATCCTTTTTTCTACCTTTTTCCTAAATTTATTAATACAATAAAGTATTGTGCACTCTTATCACCCTGCAGGACTGCAGAAGACTAGAACGTACTCCTCATATCTGGATATAATTTTGTGTCCCTTAGTCCAGCTCTGCCCATCTTCCCCCTCCCCTCTCTCCTTCCAAGGCTCTACTAACCATAATTAGTGATTTTTTTTTTTTTTTTTTTTTTTGAGAAGGAGTCTTGCTCTTGTCTTCAGGCTGGAGTGCAATGGCTCCACCTCTGCTCACTGCAACCTCCACCTCCCGGGTCTCAAGCTATTCTCCTGCCTCAGGCTCCTGAGTAGCTAGGGTTACAGGCGCCCGTCACCACGCCTGGCGAATTTTTTATTTTTAGTAGAGACGGGGTTTCACCATGTCGGCCAGGCTGGTCTTGAACTCCTGACCTCAGCTTATCCACCCCCGCCTCAGCCTCTCAAAGTGCTGGGTTTACAGGCATGAGCCATTGTGTCTGGCCAGTACAGTTTTATATATATTGCATTTACATGCCCAAAACCAATATTCCATCAACATGTCAGCCTTTGTAATGTCCTAAGTTTAAAATATCAATTTGCTTATATTAATAATTATTTTTCTCTATATAAGCATATAAAATGCAAAGCATAAATTTTTCGTATTTAAAATGTCTTAAATGTGTATATAATCTCACAAATTCTAGCTTTACATTTCTCTCAAAATTTCAGTAAGCCTTTGACGTACCATACATTTAAAGTAATCTTATTATGCCCTGTTTTTTTTTATCCAAGTGATTACGAAAATATCACTTTCTCCAGCAGCCTCTTAGCATAATGAGGAGGACATTAGAGATTATTCACTTTCTCCAGTGAAACCTAGAATAGGAAATGTCTATACTCTCACACAAACAGTGCAAAAATTGTTTAAATCTTTAATAGAACCACGCTACTACATTCTTGACAATTAGGATGAAGAGATTAAATTTAAGGTACTCATTTCACAATAACAATGACCAGTGACACACTCAATTTATATGTGGAGACTATTTATGAGTCACGTGCAGCACTATTCATTCTGCCTACTTCTACAACAGCCTTTCAAATTACCCCTACTTCAATACTTTACATGAGTTAATTATGGTCCTGAATAATAAAAAGGTACTCTGTCCAAAATCACATAGCCAATGTTCACAGCTTTGGAATGCGCATGTGTCTGATTCCAGTGCTATCGCACATTCTGTGGCATCGCACTGCCCCTATAAAAGACAATCAACATTTTATATTTTCGGTTGCTCTCTTCTCTCTAAGCATCTCCTTATGAGATGCTAAGCTGGCTAGCCAGGTTAAAAAGCAGGGAAAATTACAAGCTAGAGACTGTGGGGTTGTTCGTCGCAGGCTCAGCACACAACTCTCTCAATTTGTATCTAACGTTGTGTAATATATAACCGCTCAGCCCCAGTGAGGTGGCTGGAGGAAGGGAGTGGCAGCTGGCTCTTTTCTTTCAGGCCGACATTGACCTTGGACAGCTGGGGAGCATGCACATCCCAACCAGAGGGACGTTTGCGTGGGATTTCAAGCAAGGGCATTCTGTGAACTTCATTTATTGAAAGACAAGGTCTTAATCTTGAAGATATTGAAGGAGGGACAATTCCAAGCGCTTTGAAGATATTGCAAGAGGGCCCACCTGTGGTTATTCATAATGCGCCATCCAAAGCACTATCTTGTGGTGGAATTTGGTGATATCCGAACCAAAAGAGACCCCTTTGGAAGATGTATGCATAGAGCAATACTGGATACCCAATTAGAGTAGTTTTCTAGAGGAAAAGTACTTCTCTAGTTGAGTTGTAAAATGTTCTCGCACCAATTTTTTTTTTTCAAATACTAATTTCACTTGAACGTTTAAGTGGTGGAAAAACTCAGAATTCTTGGCTGTCTAACCCTTGGTCTTTTCCATTTCCCTATGCTGCTCTTATCTTGGATCCACCATAGAAATATAAGAAACGTACATGTAAGCCCTCCACGGCATTAAGATGATTCTCAGTCAACAGAAAGATGTTTCTGAGGGGAAAAAAATTATCGGCTTAATTAGATGAAACTAAATGATGCATTATTTTAAATGTCCTAGACTTATCTTTTAAGAAATTTTTCTTACTCACTAAATCAACATATGGCAGAGGGAATTAGCAGCTAAATTATGTTTGGTCTTATATACATGTAAAGAAGTTTAAATTGTATCCAGTTGGCCTTAGAAAACCACTGTTAGCTTTCAATAGAGGATTGATATTAGGAGCTTTTAATTAATTAATTAATTAATTATAGAAAAGCACGCCAAGGATCAGGCATATAGAATAAATCTTCTATAATAAATTGATATAACTGTTCCCTCAGACTGCATCTATTATTGCATTCTAGTAGCTTCCAGGAGGAGCAGCCTTAATAAAACCACAAAAGATGGATTATGCATGCTACCCACTCCCCCAACTTAGACTAGGACAATTTTCTGTGTAAAATGGCTAAATCTCCAATACCAGCCTCCTAAAATTCAAGCTTGTAGGATACCCCAAAGTACACTTAATGGTACAGCGTCAGAGAAAGACAGTTAAGTTTTGAATAAAATTGTTCTCAAGAGATGGAGAACCTAGGACATATATTATATAGCAGCCACAAAACAATGGCTTAATTAGGTATTTCGTCTTACCCTAATCAAGACATTGTTTACAACCTGAAGCTTGTAATTAAGAGTAGAAATGGGGCTGGGCGTGGTGGCTCATGCTTGTAATCCCAGCACTTTGGGAGGCCGAGGCAAGCAGATCGCTTGAGGTCAGGAGGCAGTGATCCAGACCAGCTCGGCCAACACGGTGAAACCCTATCTGTACCAAAAGTACAAAAATTAACCGTGGTGGTGCATGCCTGTAATCCCAGCTACTTGGGAGGCTGGGGAGGAGAATCCGCTTGAACCCGGGAGGTGGAGGTTGCTGTGAGCTGAGCTAGATTGCATCATTGCACTCCAGCCTGGGCAACAACAGCAAACTCCGTCTCAAAAAAAAAAAAGAGGGCCAAGCGCGGGGGCTCACGAATGTAATCCCAGCAGTTTGGGAGGCCAAGGCGGGGCGGATCAGCAGGTCAGGAGATCAAGACCATCCTGGCTAAAACGGTGAAACCCTGTCTCTACTAAAAATACGAAAACTAGCCTGGCGTGGTGGCGTGTGCCTGTAGTCCCAGCGATTCCGGAGGCTGAGGCTGGAGAATCGCTTGAACGCGGGAGGCAGAGAATGAGCTGGGATCATGCCACTATATTCCAGCCTGGGAGACAGAGGGAGACCATGTCTCAAAAAATAAAAATAAAAAAAAGGAGGCGCAGAAATGGCTGAGGATAGGTCCCATCCTAACCTACTGGAACCACTTTGGATCAGCAAGGCCTTCCCACTAACCTGAGATGAGAAAAAATTGGAGCCCAGGAAGCCAGGAAAATGTCAGAGAAGCACAGAATGTAATCATTGGAGACAAACAATACCGAAAAAGTGAAGGACTGGAGAGCCAATGTTTGTTGGTGCGGGGATAGACTGGGGAATAAATGGATAAGGCTGAATCACACAAATTAGAGCCTCACTTTTCCTCTTTTTCATTCCCTGTGAAGTTGGCAAATGCAGTCAGAGGGCAAAACTGCCATTTAAAAAGTACTGATTCAGTGTTAATGCCTAATATCTGAAAAGAACGTTAGATCATATTCCAATACGCGCGAGGATATGTGAAGATTGAAAACTGTCATTGTCATTGTTGATGTGCTAAGTGCTTGTGTAGACAACGCCATGTTAATATATGGATTTGTTGCTAATATTTACACATAGAAAACAAACAAGTTACACCCATTAAAATCTATAGCGTTTGGGAGGAAGCTGACTGCCCTTCTTGTGCTTAATAAATACTTGTAACAATTGGGGATTTTAAATTCTGGAATTTAGTTTTAACGGAGTAATTTCTGTTCTTGTAACCATTTGTCAAAACCTATGACTTTTTGAGAATGCTTTTCACCATCTTAGGATATTGTTACTACTAGAAAAAAAATCTAATTTAATATTCCAAGGTTCTGGAATGTGTTAAAATATTTTGATTTTATTAATATTTTTCCTCAGAACTGAAAGATTAACATTTTAATTATAAATCTTACTGACAAAGTTGGATAAAATAACTACTCTAAATTCTTTTTTAGTTGTTGTTGTCGAGACGGAATCTATTGCTCTGTCACCCAGGCTGAAGTGCAGTGGCACGATCTCGGCTCACTACAGCCTCTGCCTCCCAGGTTCAAGTGATTCTCCTGCTTCAGACTCCCAAGCAGCTAGGACTACACAAGAGAGCCCTAGGCTTCACCATGTTGGCCACGATGGTCTGGATCTCTTGACTTTGTGATCCACGTGCCTCGGCCTCCCAAAGTGCTCGGGTTACAGGTGTGAGCCACAGCGCCCGGCCTCTAAATTCTTAATGAAACTAGACACTAAGATATTAAGATAGGGGACAAAGATGTTTGAATGCAAAATTATTTGGAGTAAGGATACGACCTAAGAAAAATTAAATGGGTTTGGTGAGAACTCTAATTAACCTAATCAATAATGGGAGTCAAATCGTTTACAAGAGTGAATGCAGCTGAGATAGTTTAAATTACTAAAAAAAAAAAAAAAAGAAAGGAAATGGAAGGGGCGTCTTGAATGGCTAACCTCTAAGTAAAATAGAATGCTAGACTGGACAGTATTTAATGATAATTCTATTTTCACTGAAAGCATCCAAGTAAGAAATAATGCACTATATGCAGGAAAAATAAGAACTGGATAATGGCAAGGTAATAGATGTCATTTCAGAAACCTGAAGAACTGTGTAATTCATGGATTTTTAGCAAAAAAATATTTATTTTATATAAAAATATTATATAATATAAAACTATTACTTCACCAGCAAACCACTATATAAAATACGGTAAAATGCTGCCTACAGTTAAAATGCAATGCATGATAGAAAAGCTTTACCACTCAATGTGTGGTATTACGGAATGCTCATTACTTGCATGACTGTCTGTTGTTTTCCCTAGAACTCAGAATTAAAATCTTGTATGCAGGAATAATTCAAGAATATATTTATAACAAATTTTATTTTTAATAACAAAAAGTGAAAGTGACTACAATGTGTGGCAATTGTCACTTTCACTGTTATTAAAAATAAAATTTGTTTTTTATCTGTTCATTGAGATAATTAAGATAGCACCCTTATTAATAATACATTATTAAATGTCATAGGTTATTCAGTACACTTTTAAGTAGAAAACTTCGGTAACAAAGCAGTGTGTATAATATGACATCATTGGCATGAATAGGACCTAGTACAGCGATGGTCTAAGAAACTTTCCATGGAAAAGTTCTCTTATCTGCACTGTTCAATATGGTGTAGTCATTAACCATATGTATCTTTTCTACTTATTTAATGAAAATATTGCGAGAATGTAAGAATTTCTTTAAAATTGAAAAGAAAGTTCAAGGGAAATAAGATTAACATATTCAATTTTAGTTATATTTTCTGTACAGATGTAATTATACCAGTTATAACTTACCATTATATCATACTGGTTATAAGTGTTGGAAAACAGGAAACATAAGGAAATAAGCAAAAATGAGAAATATCTGTTAGGCAAGTTCTAGAGATACACAAATCCATAATCTAAACAACCTTGTATGAACCTTAGTGAAAGAGAAATCTAGAACAAGACATTGCACAGATGAGAGGATGTGAAGACAGACGAATGGCTCAGAACTTGCTGGGTCGTAATGACGAACAGGGAGACATTGACTAAGCCAATGCGTCTTGAGGTGCCTACTTCGTGTTTACAGGCACTGGCAGTAGGGTAGTGAGCTAAGCCCCTGTCCTCATTAAGTGCACATTCTTTGGGATGATTGTGAGCATACCGAGGTAGCTGATGACACAGTGAGTCTCATGAATCTCAACCATTTATTAGCCATTACCAACATCTGCCATTCTAGAACTATCCAGCACATTTGATGCTATACTGGATTTCCTAATAAAACACATGTCATAATTATAGCTTGAGAAGTTATTTCAATTTTTTGGGTTTTTTTTGAGATGGAGTCTTGCTCTGTCACCAGGCTGCAGTGCAGTGGCACCATCTCAGCTCATTGCAACCTCTGCCTCCCGGGTTCAAGCGATTCCCCCTGCCTCAGTCTCCAGAGTAGCTGGGACTACAGAGACGCACCACCTTGCCCAGCTAATTTTTCTTTTTTTGGTATTTTAGTAGAGAGGGTGTTTCACCATGTTGGCCAGGATGGTCTTGAGCTCCTGACCTCGTGATCCGCCCTCTTCAGCCTCCCTAAATGCTAGGATGACAGGCGTGAGCCACCGCTGCCTGGCCTATTTCAATTTTTATTTTAGAATATCAGGTTTCAACTTTTTTACTCTAAAACCCTGCACAGTGAATAAAGAACAATGATCCCACATGCCTTGTAGATAGTTTTGTAACTGTGATTTCTGCCCAACTCAGAGACACAGTTCCCAATAAGTCAGCTATAGCTAACAGGAGAGCTGCAAAAATTTCTGCTAGGTTTATGATTTTCTCTGGTTAAAAATGTCAAGTTTTGCTTGACTTTGATTTAAAACCACACACTTTTTTAAAAAATTTCACATAACTTATTTCTCACAAATACTGCCTGCTTAATACACCAATGCTTTGTTTAGTTGTTTCATAGTATGAATGTCTAATATTCTTCAAAAATAAGGGAATGTCCAAGTCAAGGACACCCTCTCATTTTCTAAGGATCTGTTTTAAAGTACATTATAAAGACAGTTACTTGTCCAGCACAATTAAATTATAAAGTAAATGTTTTAGCAGATATTTAAAGGTTCTTTTAATTCACACATATTCTAAAATTTGGAAAAACACATTACTTTTTTTTGCCTGAAGATCTTTCCTGGAATTTTATTTTTAAAATGACTTTTTTTTTTTTTTTTTTTTTTTACAATTAATATTGCCAAAAGAAGAAGAGAACAGAATTCTCTGAGTGGGTAAAACAATGTTGGAGAAAAGTAAAAGACACATAATTCAGCACTGGTTCAGCCTTTCTTGGTTTGCTAAATTTTAAGAGTGATTTCTGTATGTTTGCCCAGGATTTCAGGAATGCCAATAAATGATCTGTAAAATAATAGGCACTACATTTCACTCTGAAATGAAAACTTTTTAAAAATCAGAAAACTTTTAAAAAACCTATACTAAAGTCAGAACAAGCTCAAGGTCACTTCTGGACTTAGGCCTCCAATTTTTCCGTAGGATTGGGAAAGAGAACAGAGTTTAAATACAACTTGCAAAAGAAGGCTTCATTTGCTCACTCCCAAGTATCTCTTTGCACTTAAGAGTGCTTATCTGCAAAGCACAATGTTTCATTTCAATGGAATATTTGACACATAGGCTCAATAGGTCTCCCACTCATATTTTACTTTAATTATTATGCTTACAATGTACAATCATTTCCTTTATTTATAAATAGCCTGTTTAAAGGAAATCAAAGACTGACAAAGTTTGGATTGCCATGCATTTTTAGCATTAATGATGACATAAAACATGTACTCATTATGTCCTGTTAACTCTTCAGTCACCAATTCTTACCCCAGCGGCTGTGGGTAACTAGCTTTTCCTGATGATCTAACTTACACTAAGGCTGAGAATCTAAAGGGAGCCCCCTTTTGGTTTAAGCTCTTGGGGCCACATTGTGTTTCTGTCACGGGAGTGATGGTAAGAGGGACTAATTAAAAGTCCGATGAATGTGCCAGGGTTAAAATCACAGGCTCTGCTCATTACCAGTCGTTTACCTAAGGATATTTCCAAAGAATTCCTTCAAAGTCTGAAAAGAACAGAACCTGAAGAGGGGGAGGGAGGAAAAAGCTGAGAGAGCCATTTAGAAATATTTTATATTAGAAGTAAGTTTTGTTTTAATTCATGGATGCTCTCAGTAGAAGAATCGGATTTAGTGAGCAGTTCAAATATTGTTTTTTTTTCCCAATTGGTGCATGTGTGTATTTGTGCATGTATGAGTGTGTGTTTTAAAGGCGGGGGTTGGGGGATATCCTCCTTAAGTCTAAAGAGTAGAAAAAGAAATAGGAAAAAAACATCAGAACCATTTTGTTAATTGTCTTTTTCCTGCTGTTTCCATGGTAATACTGGCAGCCAGACTTCTCTGCAGACTGACAGTCCAACAATTCACACACTACACCCTTTCAAGCACAATGAATGGCCGTGAAAGAGGCCGAACAGGCACCATTCAGGAAACATGTGATATCTACTCAATGCACTACCTTTCATCCACATTTTCCAAATTGCAGTTAATTTAATTCTAAACAAATGGCTAAGGGGTACAAATGAGGATTAGAAGGAAAAGAACATCTTGAGCTCTAATGGGGATGGTTTGTGTGAAGAACAATATAGCACTTTCTTCTGTTGCCAAGAGGGCTGGATGTGAAGATGTACTTCCCTCGTCCTCTGAAGCCTTCGCCTGGACTCCACATCAACAGTGAGAACCATGGCAGAAAATTTCCTGGCAGAACGGAGTTCGTGTAGGTTTTGGCTTCCCATTTGGAAACACATTAGCTACAGTATGATATTATTGCATTTTACTATGAAATAAAATTTAACATCAGACTTTTCACTGACATGTTGGAGCTACCACTTTCTGTAAAGTTACATTTGTCTTATCGTTAACATCCTTCAAAGTTCAGGTAAAGAAAAGCAGTGAATTATAAAGTTCCCTGTAACAATACACAGGACAAGAAATTATCTTTCTGTAGTCTAAAGTTACGATATGATGTGTGTGTTTAAGTGGCAGTAGAGTAGGCCATAGTTATTTGAAAAACAAAAATAGAACAAGAAAAGGTGGCATAAGGCCCTACAAACTATTTCACGCTATTTGGTTGGGAGAGTCAAGATGCTCGTCTGCCGTGTTCATGTGAATTTTTAGATAAATGACTCAGAAAATTCAGGAAAATCATCTTGGGGCACAGTATATGCAAAGCGACATTTCTATTTCTATGTTTTTAATGAAGATAGTATTTTTATTCCAGTGGTGGGCTTTATGTGTTAAAATATCATGAACAATTTGCTTGGAGACACACTAAAAATACCCTTAAAATTTCATGTTTAATATCACAAATGTACATCTAAGCATATCAATATTTCTTCGGCTACATTTAACTTTTTAAGAGATCATCCTGGCCTGGCACGTGGCTCCTGCCTGTAATCCCAGCACTTTGGGAGGCTGACAGGGGTGGATTGCTTGAGCCCAGGAGTTCGAGACCAGCCTGGGCAACATGGTGAAACCCTATCTCTGCAAAAGACACAAAATTAGCCAGGCGTGGTTGTGCACACCTGTACTCCCAGCTACTCTGGAGACTGAGATGGAAGGATTGCTTCACCCTGGGAGGTTGAGGCTGCAGCGAGCCGAGACCGTGCCAGTGCACTCCAGCCTGAGCAACCAAGCGAAAACCCTATATCATAAGAAATAAATAAACAAGGACATTCTTATTTATGTCTACTGATCTGGTCCCAGGAAAAATAATCCAAATAAATTTGCTAACAATCATGGTTCTCCATTACAACTTAGTCCTGTTTGAAATATGAGCATGCCTAGAAATGCATGTGCATCAGTGAATTACACAATGATGATTACATAATATGCTTTAATCCAAGTGAGTTATTTGAGAGGTACCTCATTGGTCTACAGAAAGTTTCTGATTTTTGACTTTATAGTAGTTTCAGAAGAATAGACTTTTCTTCAGTTCGGATTGGTAAGCTATAAAATAATCTATAAAGAAATGAGACTTGTAATAGATTTGGATTCTGAATGAATTGCCCCAAATCTTTTCAGAAATTTAAATAACACTAGAATGATAGTATTTCAGATGCTTGACAAAGGTCTTAAAATTCTTTTTTATTCATTCTTCTACTTGTCTTTAATGTTTAGGATCCTTCGGGTTGAAAACCTGCAGTTGCTGAAATGCACAGGGCAAAAGGTCATTTTCTTCATGTATCAGAGCTGGCGTCTGATGTTTCCTTGTGAAAAAGCATTGTTTGATGCAGAGATTGAGGTGGGGAGCTGCCACTATTATTTCTGAAAGTTTGGACCTGCTAGATGAACTGTTGATGGCTTTCTTTTGAAGAGGGGTAGAAACTGATATTTTTAGTGACTTCCATTAGAGCCTGGCAATATCATTTCAAGGCAAGGACTCAAAAATGTCCAGCACTGGGCAGAGGCACAGGGCGCCTCACTGTCAGAGGGCTGGCAATGGCCTGGCCTCCATTCAAGGCTCACATCAAGACCTCAACTTTGTTTACTTGTTTTCAAGCCTCTATCTCCATGGAACTGAAACCTACCATGGAGATCTCTACTTCTAGATAACTTGGAAAAACCTGTGTTCAGCGAGTGCCAAGCTCACTTCTGTGTATAATTGTATCTCTTGAGGGAGAGGGGAGAGGAAGAGTAACTGTACTATGAATAATATTTGTAAAATCCATGAACTGCAAGCAATTCCTTTTTTGTAATGTTTCTAAATAGAAAAAAGAAAGGTTATGTTAAATACTTAGAAGTAGCCTATGGAGGAAGAAGCACAGGTAAACGTTATTGGAAAAAAGTGTTACAATGCCTAAAGCAAGCTACTTCAATGGTTAATTGAGAAGACGCACTTGTGGCTGTATAATGGTGCCTAAAAAGCTAAGTTGTGTCTATCCAAAGGCCCTTTCTCTTTTGGAAACCAAAGTCTCTTGGAGTAGATTGCAAATTTAAAAAATATATAATGGGGCCAAAGCGGTGGCACACTCCTTTAATCCCAGCACTTTGGGAGGCCCAGGCGGGTGGATCACTTGAGTCCAGGAGTCTGAGACCAGCCTGACAACATGAGCAAACCCCTTCTCTACAAAGAATACAAAAATTAGTCAGGTGTGGCGGCGTATGCCTGTAGTCCCAGCTACTAACAGGCTGAGGTGGGAGGATTGAGGTTGAGGCTACAGTGAACCACGATCACACCACTGCACTCCAGCTTGGGTGACAGAGTAAGATCCTGTCTCTGAAAATAATAATAATAATGGCTTTGTCCAGGTGTGATAGCTCATTCGAATTCCTGAACTTTGAAAGGCTGAGGTGGGAGGAGCACTTGAGCCCAGGAGTTCAAGGCTGCAGTGAGTTGTGATTGCACCATCGCACTTCAGACTGGGTTACAGAGCAAGACCCCGTCTCAAAAAATAAAAATAAAATAAAAAAGACATTATTTTGAATATGAAAAGAGAAAGATAATTAAAAGGCAAGCGCCAAGAATTGAATTCCATGGCAAATTGACTATACACTTTATCATGGTACATAGTCATTTATTTATTCCCAAATGAACAAATAATCGAATTCTTATGCAGAAGATTTTAGCGTCCAAGACTCCCAGAGATTCACAAGCATATATGGGAAACTCAGGAAACTCCTGAAACCACATGCTACAGTTGGTATGTACTTGTCTAAGTGCATTTTTCCGAGGAGAGGGTCAAGATTTTAATCAAATCTCAAAAGACGACATTACCCAAGAGTTTAAACATCACTGTTTGTAGAGTATTAAGAACATTGGTGCTAAATTGCTGTGTGCTGCATGTGACTTCTTCAGTTTCTGTTTGCCAGAGGAACTGAAAATACCATCACCATGAAAACTAACAAATTTCCACTCAGATTTGATAAGTTCCTTTAAAACAAAAATATGTGTGGGTTGTCTATGTGCATTTGTAAGAAGGGAGTGTCCTTGACCTTTTTCTCACACTTGGTCAAAGAGAAAATTTACTAAACTCGGGAGCCTTCTATAAGTTGATGATAATTCACGAGTGATTTCAAGTATCTACATTTACACTATTGAGATGGCACAGAAGGGACACCGAGAATGAAGACTCAATGTCTTTTCTTACTGTGGAGCACAGATATGAGTCTGATTTAACTTTCCTCAAAAACTGATCTTCTGGCCTATTTAAACTTTATTTGAAGACTAACAAAGAGCAGCTGAAAATCTTCCTCTTTAGAAAACATGGAGGAAAAAAACAGGAATGAATCACACAGCATCGTCATTACGGGCATATTAACTCCCTATTACAGGGAAATATGGGTCCCTTAAACCACCCTCAAAAACTTCAGCAAACGCTGACCTAACAGCAGATGTTTAGCTGTGAATTTAACTTGTCATCTTTAAAGACAGTATTTAATTGTTTCCCTTCATTCGGCCAACAAACAGCTCTTTCAGGAAGGAAGGGCAATGTTATTCACATTCTTTCTACCAAAAATAAAATACTGTTATTCTTATTTTGTTTTAGCAGAAAATATCAATTAATATTGGTCATGGTAGCCATGTGTCTATGTGAAAACAATGAGGATAGCAAGAACTATTAATGCTTTTATCTGGATATTCAATTAATCCAATGATGTCATCCACAAATACATGGAGATGAAGAATGAGAACCTCTCAATTTGAGCATTTGCTGGCGAAATAGTTTTAAATATTTCTATACAAAATAAACAACCTCTAAAATGGCAGCTTCAAATTCATCTCTAAGCTTTTTTCTCTTAAAACAATATCCTACTATGCAATTCTTGGTTATTTAGCTTTTTATTTTACATGCAATGTGTTCTTTTCAACTATTCATTATGCCATTTTTTTAGAAGATAAAATGGAACGGGAAAAAAAATTGTTGGATTTTCTGTATTGCTGAAATTACTGATGATTAACTAATTTGAAAAGTACTCTAAAATGAGAATTTTTACATCAGTCGATTCACTTTCCTAATGGTCTTATTCCTTTGAAAAAACACATGTGTGTGGCCCAGCACAGTGGCTCATGCCTGTAATCCTAAACTTCGGGAGGCCCAGCCTGGTGGATCACAAGGTCAGGAGATGGAGACCATCCTGGACAACATGGCAAAACCCCATCTCTACTAAAAATACAAACATAAAATGAAATTGAATTAAAATTTTAAAAAATTAGCTGGGAGTGGTGGCACGCAACTGTAGTACCATCTACTCGGGAGGCTGAGGCAGGAGAATCGCTTGAACCCGGGAGGCAGAGGTTGCAGTGGGCAGAGATGGCGCCACTGCACTCCAGCCTCGTGATAGAGTGAGACTCTCTCAAAAACAAAAACGAAAATAAAACAAAACAAAATAAAAAAGCAGGTGTGGGTTGGCCTCTTCTAAGCATGGTTCTAAGTGCTTTGTATGTTAATTAGTCCTAATAAAACATGCTTCAGATAGAAGCTGTGATTATGTACATTTTTGTTTTTTTCGAGACGAAGTCTGGCTCTGTCACCGAGACTGGAGTTCAGTGGCGCGATCTCCGCTCACTGCATCCTCTGCCTATTGGGTTCAAGCCGTGCTCCTGCTTCTGCCGCCTGAGTAGCTGCGACTGTAGGCGTCTGGCACCACGGCCAGCTAATTTTTGTATTTTTAGTACAGACCGGGTTTCACCATGTTGGCGAGGATGGTGTTGATCTCCTGACCTTGTGATTCGCCAGCCTTGATCTCCCAAAGTGCTGGGATTACGGCTGTGGGCCACTGTGCCTGGCCATGTCTTTATGCACATTTTACAGATAAATTAAAAAAAAAATGGGTTAAAAATTGTAAATAACTTATTCAAGGTACAAAGCTCATACATCATATGGCCAGAATTTAAAATCAGGTAGTGGAGCTCCAGAGTTCTTAGTTTTTCAGGAGTCTGAGACCAGCCTGAGCAACATAGTGAGACCCCATTTCTACAAAAACAAATATTAAAAATTAGGCACGGTGGCACACTCCTGTAGTCCCAGCTACTCAGGAGGCTGAGACACAAGGATCACTTGAGTTTAGGAGGTCGAGGTTATAGTGAGATATGACCATACCACTGCACTCCAGCCTTGGAGACAGAGTGAGATCCTGTCTCTTTAAAAAAAAAGTTTGGAGTTTTTAACCCAGATGTTTTGTTTATCTCCTATGTATTTGTTTTGCACCAAATTAAGGAACTTCATTCAGTTTTATTTTATTTGTATTTGCTCTGTCTTTTTCATCCTTTAATATTAAACATTTCTTTGTTCTTGTTTTAGATATATCTTCTATAAATAGTATATTACAGGATCTTTAAAAACAACTCGGTAGTATTTGTATCTGAAGTGGCAGATTCAGTCATTAACCCGTTTGGCGATTACTGATATATTTCAATTTTTTATCATCTTACTTTAAATTTAACATATGTCTTGCTTTTCTTAGCTTGTTATTTCTCCTTTTCGTCTTGCTTTGTTATTTCTTGAACTCTGCTTTGCTTGCTTTTGTATTTCATTCTCTCTAAAAACCTAATGATTTACATGTGTCATCTTCAATTTCTTCAGTGTTTTGTGGTTTTCCTTGTAAGAGGATTTTCACCTCTTTGTTTAAATTTATTCCTAGGTTTTTTGGATCTTTGTTTAAATAAGATTACCTTGGGTTTTTAAATTTGTTTTTTGTGGCTATTGTAAGCAGGATTACCTCCTTGATTTCTTTCTCAGTTAGATTATTATTGGGTTATTGAAATGCTACTGATTTTGTAGGTAGATTTTGAATCCTGAAATTTTACTGAATTCATTTGTAAAATCTAAGAGTTTTTGACAGAGTTTCTAGGTTTTTCCAGATATAAGATCACATCATCAGTAATGTAAGCATTGCGTTTTTTAATAATTTTATGTGAATAATATTTATTTATGTAAATAATATTTATTTGGATTTATTTATGCTTACCATTTGCTTTGCTCTCTGTTCCTCGTTACATCTCAGAATTTCCTTCCAAGTTTCTTTCTTTCTGAAATACCTCATTCAGAATTTCTGGTAGTGTTTGTCTGTGGATGATAAACACACTCAGTTTTTACTATCCCATTGTGTTGTCATTTGTATTGTTCTTATAGAGAAGCATGCTATCAGTCCAATTGCTCTTCTGTAATCAATTTATGTTTTCCTTTTATATTTTTATAATATATTTTCTTATTTTGGGATTCTGCACTTTCATTGAAATGTGTTCAGGTGTATATATTTTTAAATTTATGCTAGTTAATATAGGTTAAATTTTATTTACTTGCTACTTTTTTTGGGGGGGGGCGGGAGAGATGGAGTCTCCTCAGTCACCCAGGCTGGAGTGCAGTGGCACGATCTTGGCTCACTGAAACCTCTGCCTTTCAGTTTAAGCAATTCTCCTGCCTCAGCCTCCCGAGTAGCTGGGATTATAGGCACCAGTCATCATGCCCAGCTAATTTTTGTATTTTTGTAGAGATGGGGTTTCACCATGTGGGCCAGGCTGGTCACGAACTCCTGACCTCAAGAGATCGGCCTGCCTAGGCCTCTCAAAGTGGTGGGATTACAGGCATGAGCCACCATGCCTGGTCTACCTGTGACTTTTTTTTTTTAGTTCAGAAAATTCTCAGACATTCTCTTTTTGACATTGTGGGACTTCCATTCTATGCATCTTCTCATTCTGGGAGACACTAACATGTCTCATTCTCTCCTTCATAGCCCTTACTCTCTCTTTCATCTCCCTACCATCTCTTTGACAATTTGTGCTGGATTCTGGATACTATCTTTAGATGCAAAACTGGTTCACTAATTCTCTATCCAGTAGAATCTAATCTGCTATTTATCCAACCACCACGTTATTCATTTCAACGTTTATTTTTTATTTCTAGGCATTGTGTTTCTAGAAATAAACCTTATCTAACTGAATATGTCTGGTTGCTAATGGCTTCTCACTCTTGAAAATTATAGTTTTTTAAAAAACATTTTCTACATGGTTTTTTTTTTTTTTGCTTTTTGTTTTTTGTTGTTGGTGGGTTTTTTTTGTTTTTTGTTTTTTGAGATGAAGTCTTGCTCTTGTCTCCCAGGCTGGAGTGCAATGGCAGGATCTCAGCCCACTGCAACCTCTGCCTCCTGGGTTCAAGTGATTCTCCTGCCTCAGCCTCACGAGTAGCTAGCTGGGATTACAGGTGCTTGCCACCATGCCTGGCTAATTTTGTATTTTTAGTAGAGATGGGTTTCACCATGTCGGCCAGGCTGGTCTTGAACTCCTGATCTCGGGTGATCTGCCTGCCTCGGCCTCCCAAAGTGCTGGGATTATAGGGGTGGGCCACCCCGCCCAGCCCCTACATGATTACTTATATTCTCTACCTAATATTTCCAATATATGGAGTATTTAGAGGTCTAAATCTGCTGTTTGTTGCTTCTACTTTCTTTCACACACAGTGGGACTTTTCCTTGTGTTGCAGGTTGGGGAGCTCATGTTTAGTTAATTCTAATCCATGGAGTTGAGAGCTGACACGTTTGGAAATGTTTTCCAACAGATAGCATGTGCATGCTTTGAGCTCTATTGCCTAATCTTTGTAAGGAGAATAATAACACTTTTCTCTACTAAAAATAATCGAATTAAGTAATTTTTTTAAAACAACATTAAACAGACATACATGACCTGAATGAAAATCTGAACAACATGTAACAATATGTAAGTGTAAGAGGCTATTATTTAAAATTAATATTTTAGAAGAATGGTACAGCATCATGCACTCTTTCTATATTAGTTCACCAGATTATCCAGTTATTCTATGTAAGAGGAACTTCATTATAAGTAAAAATAATACATAAATAATAATAATAATTATTATTACAGTGATTGAGTGGTTCTTTTCCAGGCATTATTTTAAGATTTTACCTTAACTACTCAATTAATCTAACATCACTATGATGTGTCCAGGTATCGTTTTCTTTGTATTTATTCTATTTCAGTTGTGAAGTTCTCCTTGAACTTGTGGATTCTTGTTTGTAATTTATTTTGCAAATTTCTTAGCCACTATTTTTTCAGATATTTTTTCTGACTCATTCTTTTTTCTCATTTCTTTTTTTTCCTTTAGTTCCATGAAAACTTATGCTAAAGCTTTTCTCTGTGTCTCATGCATCTCTTACATTTTTTCCAAATGTTTTGATCCGTTAGGCTTTCTATATCTCAATCTGGATTTTTTTTCCTGAGATATCTTCAACTTCACTAGGCTTTTATTTAACTGTATACAAATCCTATTAAACTTGCCTACTGAGTTAATAAGTTCAGTTGCTGCATGCGCAAGGTCCAAAATGTCTATTTGATTCTTTTTAACACGTTCTAGTTTTCTACATCTCCTTACCGTGGCATCTAATTCCTTCAACATATTAGTCATAGTCATCTTCAAGTCTCTGCAATACATTCTAACACATGAATTTCCTGTGGGTCTGTTTCAGGCCTGTTTCTATTACCTGTTTTTTCCCTTGGTTTTCAATTGTGTGAAGTCATGTCCTGATATGATTAAAATTTTATGAAATTCTGGATATTGCATATAAGAAACTCTAATATGCAGATCTCAATAATGTTTTCTTCTTCCAAAGAGGATTTACTGTTACTTCTGGCAAAGTTAGGATAGGGACAGATAGCCTCCATGCTAATCAGGGCTGATCCATATCAGGGCTTTGGAATTTTTAAGAGCTGGTCTATTTCTGATTCACCCTGATTATTCACAGAGACCTTTGAGGGGTCCAGCTGATAGCCTGGGGTGTTAAGTGTTTTCTGCTTCTTCCTGAACTCTGAAATCCAATTTTTTTTCCCCTCAGATTTGTATAAGAATTTTGAAAGCTCTGCCAACATATCAGCCTTTCAGCAGTCCCCTTGAAAACAAAGATTCTTCAGGGGAAAAGCAACCCTGAATATAGGGATTCCATCTCTGAGCTGAACTGCAAAATGTCATCCCTACAACTCACCAAATGTTTACTTAGTAGCTTTTGAGTGGTTTCTCACACACACACACACACACACACACACACACTTCTGCATCTTGACCTGTGTTTCTAATTAATATACTTAATTTTTAATTTTCAGTGCTTGCTGGTGCCTGGCATGGAATAGACAATCAAAGCATTGTGAAGAGTGTGCCTGAAACATGATACGTTCGTTAAAAATGTATTTCTTTCCTCTTTCTTTCACAATGTATTCCTCGTCTACTCTGTGCTAGTACCTCACAGATATTATCATATTATTTAGTAAAACCCCTCTGATATTAAAATTACAAATGAGGAAATAAACACGAAGACCACAAGCAACTCATCAAAATTTGCTTGTGTTCAATAGGATAACTGAGATTAAAAACCAGAATGTGATTCTTTTCTTTTCTTTTTATACTAATTCTCTCTAGTCTTTTTCACTTTGTCTCCTCTCTCAGTCTTTCAGTCCCACCTCCCCCTTTCCCTTCCTTTTTTCCCCTTTCTTTATAACATCTAAGGAGAAGATGTGGTCTGAAGACGTTTTCAGCCTAGACTCTGACTAGCCAGAATAGAGCATGGGTGAGGATGTCCCCATGATGACCCTTGGGCTGTCTGATGAATCAGGAAAAGGGAGGCCAGAGCTGCTACACAGCTCAATGTCTGTTCCACCATCTCACCCTTCTCCATCAAGAACTCTTTCATATGTCCATCCTCTCTCTCATCTCCGAATGTCCCAATTTACTGGGTATTTGTTCACGTTTTGCCTTCCTCTCTTCCCCCTGCTTTAGTTTAGCGGCTATTATCGTTTGTCTGGAATACATCAGCCTCCTAAATGTGTCCCTAGTTGCAGTTTTGTCCAACCCCAATTCATTCTCCCAACAGCAGTCAAATTAATCTTTCTCAAAGGCAAAACTTGGATGATGTCACCTGTGTGCTAATTCAGTGGCTTTACATATCCCTCAGGGGAACCCTTAGCAGGGACCTGAAGGTATATCACAGCTTATACCATCCCTCTTGTTACATTTTCAATGGTGCCCTGTCCTCTTCCTAATTTTATTTTGTCTTTTTACATACTATTCTCTCTATGTAAATAAAAGGTGTTTATCTCTTCCCATTCTGTCTTAGGTAATGCTTTCTGCATTTTTTTTTTTTTTTTTTTTTGAGATGGAGTCTCACTCTGTCACCCAGGCTGGAGTTCAGTGGCTCGATCTTGGCTCACTGCATCCTCCGCCTCCTAGGTTCAAGCGATTTTCCTGCCTCAGCCCCCCCGAGTAGCCGGGACTACAGGCATGTGCCACCATGACCAGCTAAATTTTTGTATTTTTAGTAGAGACGGGGTTTCACCGTGTTAACCAGGATGGTCTCCATCTCCTGACCTCGTGATCTGCCTGCCTCTGCCTCCCAAAGTGGTGGGATTACAGGCGTGAGCCACCATGCCCGGCCAATGCCTTCTATTTTTAATATCGACTTAGGCATGTCTTCCTCCAAGAAGATTTTTCTAATAACCAAAGGCAAGATTGGATAACTTTCTACAGGCTGCCCTAGATCTCTGTGCAGTCCATATCACCAGCTCATTGAGTATTTTCCTTTTCCCTCCTATTCACTTCACTCGTATCTCATTCACGATTATAGTTCACAATCAGCATGACCTGTAGAGGACCCTCACTGAATGTTTATTTGGTAAATGACTATTAAGTGAGTGGTATGAAAATAAATGTACATCAAAATACCCATAGTGTGATCTAATTACATGCAAAAAAATCTTAAGCACATACATGAACACATACATAAATATAAGAGAATTGGAAGACTATATATCACACTAGTTATTGTAGTTATAATAAAAATATGTCAACTGTACAATTCAATCAGACAATCAAATGAATTAGATTATAAATCCTGCTCCCAATCACATCTGTGTCTATACTACCTTTTAATTTTATATTACCCCGGAATTTCAGGTGCTTTCTGAAGTGGAATTGTACTACTGAGATTTGAGCCTTAATTAGATTTTATAATTTCCGTTCTACAATCAATGTTAAGTTACTATCACGTACTTAGCACTTGACTAGGGGCTGCGCTAAAAAGAAATGATTTCACAACTATTTTGAATTGCTTGCAAACTTTTGGAGAGAAATAATATTAATAGATAAGTTTTAGAATTTTCTACCAGGATCTGCATACAGTTTTATGTAAAATATTAAGAAGTTGGACTTTACATATTTTTAATGGCTCTCCCATTCTGCTTCTTACCCTGCACCAGTCTCTTCTGATGTCATGTAGTTATTTTGGGGCGTATACTCCCACACTTAAAAAGAGTCTGAAAGGACTTCAGGGAGGTCATCAACCGTTGTTTACCTGACTGTCTTCTTCAGCATTATCACCAAGCAGCTGCATTTTCCAGACTTGAACGCCTTCAGTTACGGAAAGTCAGTGCTTCTCAAGAGTTTCCCACTCTGTGCCTCTCCTGTGTTTTCAATTCACATTGTCAAGAATAAGCACAATTCTTCCTCTATTGACCAGTGACTGTCTGAAGATAGCTATTTTGTTACCTTTGAATCTTTGCTTTTTACTGCTATTTAAAAATCCTGATCTAGGCAAGGATTGGTCCATTTGTGGGGTTGACTTTTTGGAATCATATACAAGTATATATATCACCACAATAGATTTTTTCTTCTAAGATTTTTGCCTGTTGTGCCCTACCTCACAAAATATTTTATTGGTTTCTAATTATATATTAATTGTGTATGTGTGTGTGTGTTGTGTGTGTGTGTGTGTATGAATATTTGCAGTGAATTTGTTGCAAATGCATTTTGGAAATATTGCATTTTTACTCTAATAATTTGATGACAAAGTATTGCAATCCTGTTTATGTTACAAGGTGCTATTTGGTTTAAAATTTGAAAGAAGTAAGAGGATTGGAAAAAGTTACTCAACAAACTAACAGTGAAAATTGGCATTTTTTCCCCATTACTTTGCTTCAGAAATGCTTCTCTTCCTAAGATTCAGTGGAAGATCAGAAACTGGAAGATAATTGTGTCCTTGGTAGGGACAGAGTGACACCATGTGGAATAAAACAGAACAGAGCTACCCCACGAGGTAACACGTGCTCTCCCCAGAAGAGCCCAATCTGAAACAACTGGAAACAAACCAGCTTTTCAAGTAACTCACCTATTTTTTCCTAAATTTGCCTTAAATTACCTATTGAAAATATGAACCAGCAGCAAAGAGAAAAAGTTCGCCAAGAGGGCACAGGCAATTAGAGTGGAATTCATAACATTTTATAAGAAGCATTTTATACACTACATTGAAAATAAGCTTCTTTATTTTGCTATATATCTCATCTTTTAGAAAGATACCTGTTCATTCAAAGGGGCTTAGCAAATATTAATCAAATAAAAAGTGGTTGAACTGTTATTTATTTGTTTATTCTTTATATAAACCATTTCCAAAGAAGAGATTTCTCTTCCTCCCTCCCTCCCTCCCTTCCTTTCTCTCTCCCTCTCTCCCTTCTTCTTTTCATTTCTTTTTCCTTCTTTCCTTCCTTCCTTCTTTTTTTTCCCCATATGAGGCTTTCAAAAAAAAAAAATTACAACTCGATGGCAATTCAAATGTCATTAACTCAATTATTTAAAAAAGAGTACCTGAAACTAGATAACACGATGCGTTACTGCCATAAACAGCAAAACTAACAGATACATAGCAATAAGGTTTGCACAATTATTTAATCTATTTTATCATTGTATGAGTGGTTGGAGGAACAAGAGATGTTTGATGCAGAAAAGTGTCAATACATATTAGTTATGTTATGTTTTCATCAGTGTTTTCAGGCCTTTAATAAAAAACGGGGTCGATTTATTCTGTGATTAACAGGTAGTACCTATGGGGGGTTAACCATTTTAGCAAATTACAAGAAGTAAATTTTACACATGAAGACTTGTGTGAAATTTAAATTGTCTGCCCCATCCAATGCCAACTCTAATTAATTGGTAGTAGCTGCCTTGAGTACTGTGCCTCTAAGGATCTGAGGTCATGTTCTGGCTCAGTGGGTAGTTCCATCTTTGAATAGCGAGGCTGGCCTTGTGCACAAAGGTGAAGGAATTGGGGGCGTACATATCTGGTGTTACCCTTTCTGGCCTAGAGAATACCTGATAGAAATGGGCTTCAATGGAAAACTAAGGGACAGAAGAGCTTCAGTTTTAGCTTTGCCACGTACAAGCGTGGCCATGTTGTGTAAATTTTTCAAGCCTTATTTTCTTTATCTCTAAGCATAGTGCGATAATCTTTATATGGTTGTTGTAGACATTTAAGATGTAAAATAGTATGTCTAAAGCAAATAATACAGAAATGCTTATTAATGATAATGATCACTACTCTCTTGCTTTTTTTTTTTTTTACTAATTGGGATCATGCGTTTAACATATGTTTTCTAAAAGTTAATTTCCACCTTCTCTTTGAATTACAGTGATCTTATATGCTCGTGGTTATTAGGCATATGTAAAGATGTCTTAATAAATAAAGATGAAGACGTCTGAAAAGGAGGAATGGAACCACAATGTTATTAGAGAAGCCATCAGGAAAAAGTTTCAAGGGAATGGCTAATAGTACAAAAGGCTGCAGAGGAACATGAAGGAAAAAGACTAAGTGATGCGGACTTGCTAATTGGAAATCTACTGAAAATCCCAGAGAATGAAATTGCTATAGTGATATGTACAGGAGGTAGGATGTGATTCACCGAGGGGCATAATGAATGAAGAAAACACGTTATGACAAAATATTGTTAAACAACTTTTGCCTAGGTTTTCTATCAAGATTTTCTGTTGCACAGACATGAAGAGGATATTTGGAGGAAAAAAATATAAAATAAAGTATATGATTAAATTAATTATTTCAGTTACCACACAAAGCTCAGATCCATTCCCCCAATTTTTGGATAAACGGTAAATGCTGAATGATCTATATTTATACGTCTTTTCTGCCCTGAAATTGGAGAACACATTTTCATTAAGAATTTTTTTTAAAAAAAGAAAGTACAGCTGTAGAGGTGCAGATATTTCTATCAGTTCTCTAATTGCTGCTGGCATCTCTTTTATATGAGAGGGAGCTCAGAAGAGACTATTTTGAGAACTTATTGGCCTTCCCACGTTTTGTAATGCTGGAAAAATGTGTTTGGGGGTCTGGTGCCAGGCACCAGCAATACAGATGTGGGGGAGGGAAAACAGAAGAAAGTTAAGGGCAGAGTACTCATCACGTGACTGCATTATACTGTCGAAGCTAGATAGCACAGGGTTGGCATGGAGGGGGAAAAATATTACAAGTGCACTGATGCATGCCATCCTTTCTCTTTCTCTTTTCTTTCTTTTTCTTTTTTGAGACGGTCTGACTCTGTTGCTCAGGTTTACGTGCAGAGACATGATCTCAACTAACTGCAACCTCTACCTCCCAGGTTCAAGTGATGTTCGTGCCTCAGCCTCCCGCATCCGTGTTATTTATGTTCCAATTTTATTTTTAAGCTCTTATTCAAGTTTTTAGTTTATCATGGTAGAAATGGGAGATAGAAAATATTTTGGGCTGGGCGCGGTGGCTCACGCTTGTAATCCCAGCACTTTGGGAGGCTGAGGCGTGTGGATCATGAGGTCAGGAGTCGGAGACCAGCATGACGAACATGGTGAAACCCTGTCTCTACTAAAGATACAAAAAAATTAGCTGGGCTTGGTGGCTGGCGCCTGTAATCCCAGCTACTTGGGAGGCTGCGGCAGAAAAATTGCTTGAACCCGGGAGATGGAGGTTGCAGAGAGCTGAGATGGCACCATTGCACTCTAACCTGGGCATCAGAAGAGATCATGCCATTGCACTCCAGCCTAGGCAACAGAAGCGAGACTCCACCTTAAAAAAAAGAAAAAAAGGCCGGGCGTAGTGGCTCACGCCTGTAATCCCAGCACTTTGGGAGGCCGAGGCAGGCGGATCACCTGAGGTCAGGTGTTCCAGACCAGACTGGCCAGCATGGTGAAACTCCGTCTCTAGTAAAAATACAAAAAAAAAAAAAAAAATTAGCTGGGGTGGTGGCCAGCGCCTGTAATCCCAGCTACAGGGGAGGCTGAGGCAGGATAATCGCTTGAACCTGAGAGGCAGAGGTTGCAGTGAGCCGAGATCCTGCCATTGCATTCCATCCTGGACCAAGAGCAAAAGTCCATCAAAAAAACAAAACAAAAACAAAAACAGAGAAAGAAAGAAAGAAAAGAAGATATTTTCAGGGAGAAAAAATGTAGATTTGGTAAATTTTTTGTAAATTTTATCTTTAACTTACACTAAAGTTATAACACAAAGGTTATAACTTTTGTGTAAGTGGGGCACATAGAACCTTTTAGTTTTTCCCACTTAAGTGATGGAATGTATTCCTAAAAGTAGCTAAGAGATTGCTTTCATCTTTGCAAGAAATTTTAGATAATTGTTGATATCATCTTAGTGCCCTTTACTTCGTGGGGACATCCTTATAAAACAGAAAGACACAGTGACAAAAATATTAGAATGGTTGATAAGTGACTTCTTGTTGCTATCACTAAAGTATTAATAATAATAATTGTTTAATTTACTAAATATCTTGCACCAGGACTATTCAGCATCATACATATATTGTACTTAGAGAATGAATTATTTACTTAATCTTTACAAAATTATTCCAAGACAGACAACAGGAAAGGAAATTGAAGCTCAGAAGGGTAGAGAGACTTCCCCATGTTCGGATGGTTTTTAATTGGTAATGCTGAGATTCAAACCCACTTCTGTTTGATTCTGAAATACAACTACTGGCCACTGTAATATACTGTGTTCTGGACATGTTATTAATCATTAGCAAATACATTTCAGTAGAAATAGGATGTTTTTTAACTTTCTAATTAAATCTTAAAATTGGAATCTTTCATTATGTGGTCTGGTTTCTCCATCACACCTCTATGTCAGTGAGTTCCTGAAATCTCCTGCTAGAAAGTTAGTTTACTGAGACTATCATTAGTATGTAATGAATATAATTATTTAAAGCAATACATTTGGAGAATTTAAATTTAACCATATGCTCTTTTAGCAGATAAAGAAAGCAAATTTGATTTCTAAGGTAGTGTGCTCTACATATTGGGAGATTGGAGCTGGGGTAAGCATGGTGAGCCAGGTCCCCAGGTGTGCAGTCCCAGAAGGAGACAGGAGAGGCTTGGGGGAGCTCCTGGAGGCTGTAGGAGTGCAGGATCATAAGTTGATCACTCCTTCTCTCTGCACCAGGAGGCATTTTCTGATAATGTTTATCACTTCTCTTCTGCCTGGGGCCTCTGAAACATCTTCTCACATTGTGGTCCCTATGAGAGGTTTCCCTTCTGCGAGATAGCAGCGGCTTCTGGCTCTGGTGATGCTGTTTTCTGTCTGAGTCCTTGCAGCTCTCATCTCTGGACTTCCTCACAACTGAAAGATTCACTCCTCACTTTTGTACCACCTACAGAAGCAGCTCCCTGAATTAAATTATTTTTGTTGAATGAAATACCTAGTGTGGTTTCAATTTTCTTTAATGAATCCTGACTGATACTAAAGCACTTTCCCAGGTGTTCCATTTATATAATGCAATAATTAAAAGGGCTGTGATTGTAAGAAGCATTCAAGTGCACTATACTTAGAACGTCCCGTGATAACCTGTGAGTTACCTATTTTTTCTGCTATTACATCTACAGGGAGTCCATCAGCTGCAGAAAGTAAATGGAGCCTTCAAAAGTTTGAGTTGCTATAAAGGGGAGACTCTCTGTTGTTCCGGTCTTATTCTCAGAGATAGGAAATAACAATGGCAGCATTCATCTGGACATTTCTTGTGTTCTATATTCCAACACAAATATAATGAGACATCTATTTGGCCAGCATGTAAGTTGATCCTGACTGCAGTGATTAATTTCTGCCTCTACGTGTTTTAGAGACTTTTGTAGAAGAAGTTAGTAGATGTCAATGAAAGTGGACGGAAATCCTCTGCAATGAGTTGTCTTTAAGTAGTTGTAAAATTAGACTACATAGCTTAGAAGTTCATAAATTTGAAACTACCTCAACACAGTGCTCATAATAGGAGCTTGTTTTAATTTACATGTTACAGTTGCGGAACCAATGTTTGCTAATTTAAAAATGCTAAGTGGTTATTTCAAGAGGTAGATAAAGTCTACCTACCAGATCTGTATAAACTTTACATTCAAGAGGGTAATCTTAAAATAATTTGTAGATCAAAAATCATGAAAGTGTATATTTTAAACACTCAAAGTTAATGAATGGTTATTAAATACTATAATTCATTCCTGATACTTCTAGCCTGCCCTCTTTCTTATTTTCTCATTGGTGGGGGAATAGGCTGAAAAGGTACGGGGAAGCAAATGTGGAAAAAAATTATGAAAAAGAGTTTAGTACATTTAACTTTTGTGTAAGTGGGGCACGTGGAATCTTTTTTATTTTTGCCACTTAAGTGATGGAATTTGATCATAAAAAGTAGGTTCTCTAGGCCGGTGTGGTGTCTCACACCTGTAATCTCAGCACTTTTGGAGGCTGAGGTGGGCAGATCATTTCAGGTGAGGAGTTCAAGACCAGCCTGACCAACATGGGGAACCCTCATCTCTACTAAAAATACAAAAATTAGCCAGGCGCAGTGTCATACGCCTGTTATTCCAGCTGCTTGGGGGGCTGAGGCATGAGAATTGCCTGAACCCAGGAGGCAGAGGTTGCAGTGAGCCAAGATCATGCCACTACTCTCCAGTCTGGATGACAGAACAAAACTCTATCTCAAAAAAATTGTATATATATATAATTTATATGTATATAATGAATTCATAATTCTGAAAGCCAGTGTAAAATGGAATATATTAACAAGGTTTTATTTCAACATCACCTGAACTTTCCATTCTTGACTTTAGTGACCTAGGAATTTCAGTGAAGACACACAAATAGTCTGAAATATGAGAAAAGTTAATCCTAGATTTAAGCTCAGCCCCAGAATATTCTATATACTATAGAGGAACAGATGAACTCAACGAATGTTTGCATTTTCTGTTAACAAACATTTAAATTATGTCAACCTATTAGTTCTTCTGTCTTGAATTCGAGTATTTTGATTTTTTTTCAAAAATAATTTAATCCCAAATAGTGGTTAATAAACAAAGCCTGAGTTATAGAACTTGCATTTTAGGGGAAAATTTCTTTCTTTTATTTCAAGCCATCTCCAATTGCCAGAAAAAAATAATACTCAGATTTATGTGTTTCTAACTGAGTGGTCTCTTTCTGCAATGCCAGTGAGTAATTATTTTTTTAAATAAATGGAAAAACTCAGGGAAAACTGAGCAGTGATTTACAGCATTTGCATATGCATTTACCATAATTGTAAAAGCAAGGATTTAATATCTGTATGAAGTGATGCAGATTTTGGCAAGAACAATTGATATCTATTAAAATTTCTAGTTATCTGACAATCCAGAGAACATCAAGGTGAAAACTTTGTTCTAACCATTGTTCAGATATAAGAAGAATCAGCCAATTTTTCTTATAGGGTGTCCCACTAACAAACTTCCTAACAGTACTGGTACATTGTCTTCTTTAACTAACAGATACAATTCAAGAAATCTGTGAGTTAGATCCAAATGGCTAAGTATCTCCAAACCTACAAGTTGTTACTCAGCATTCTTAAGCCTGAATAAATTGCATAAAACTTGTAAAACTGATACCTACTCAGTAACGTCACACTTTATCTTCCAATACACTTAAAAATTGAGGTGCTAGTAAAAAGTACCTGGCTTTCTCTTTGCAATAGCTTTTCTAGTATTTGAATTAAATCTAAATGAAGTCTTTGAGTTTGAAGTGCATGTATGAATTAGTAGTATGCCATTAATAGTCATAAGTTTTTAAACACTGGCTAGCTGTTGGTAAGATATTATTCATCTCTAATTTTCCAAGTCAGGGAAGAATGCTTTCAATTTTGAATTTATCAACAATGGCCAATACAAAATACTTTATACACTTTTTCATGAATAACCAATATTTCTTTCTTTCTTTCTTTGAGACAGATTTTACTCTGTCACCCAGGCTGGAGTGCTGTGGCATGATCTTGGCTCACTGCAGCCTCCACCTTCCCAGCTCAAACGACCCTCCTGCCTTAGCCTCCCAAGTAGCTGAGACTATAGGCATCTGCCACCACCCTGGCTAATTTTTGTATTTTTAGTAGAGACGGGTTTCTTTATGATTCTCAGGCTCATCTCAAACTCCTGGGCTCAAGTGATCCCACGCACCTTG
>JAZHEH010002199.1:0-193122 GCA_036589455.1 Ateles fusciceps
TGAGAGATCTGCTGTGAATCTGATGGATTTCCTTTTGTGGGTAACTTGACCTTTTTTCTCTGGCTTCCCTTAGCATTTTTTCCTTCATTTCATCCCTGGTGAATCTAAGGATTATGTGGCTTGGGGTTGCTATTCTTGAGGAATATCTTTGTGGTGTTCTCTGCATTTCCTGGACTTGAATGGTGTCCTGGCTTGCTACGTTGGGGAAGTTCTCCTGGATAATATCCTCAAGAGTGTTTTCCAGCTTGGATTCATTCTCTCCTGTCACATTCAGGTACACCTATCAAACATAGATTAGGTCTTTTTACATAATACCATATTTCTTGGAGGATTTGTTCATTTCTTTTCACTCTTTTTTCTCTGTTCTTGCCTTCTCATTTTATTTCATTGAGTTGATCTTCAATCTCTGATACCCTTTCTTCTACTTGTTTGATTCGGCTACTGAACCTTGTGTATGCTTCGTGAAGTTCTCGTGCTATGTTTTTCACCTCCATCAATTCGTTTATATTCTTCTCTAAGCTGTTTATTGTAGTTAGCATGTCATCTAACCTTTTTTCTAGGTTCTTAGTTTGTTTGCATTGGGTTAGCTCATGTTCTTTTTGCTCAGAGAAGTTTGTTATTACCCACCTTCTGAAGCCTGTTTCTGTCAATTCATCATTTTCATTCTCCATCTATCTTTGATTCCTAGCTGGTGAGGAGTTGTGATCCTTTGGAGGAGGAGAGGCATTCTTGTTTTTGTTGTTTTCATCCTTTTTGCGCTGGTTTCTTCCTATCTTAGTGGCTTTATATACCTGTGGTCTTTGTAGTTGGTGACTTTCGGATGGGGTCTCTGAGTGGACGTCCTTTTGTTGATGATGAAGTTATTTCTTTCTGTTTCTTAGTTTTCCTTCTAACAGTCAGGCCCCTCTGCTGCAGGACTGCTGGAGGTCCACTGCAGACCCTGCTTGCCTGGGGATCACCCGCAGGGGGCTGCAAAACAGTAAGGGTTGCTGCTGGTTTCTTCTTCTGTTATCTTTGTCACAGAAGGGTACCTGTCAGATGATGGCCTGAGCTCTCCTTTATAAGGTGTCTCTTTGGGTATACGATGGTGGGGAGCTGCTTGAAGAGACAGTCTGTCCCTTATAGGAGCTCAGGTGCTGTGCTGGGAGCTCCCTTCTTCCATGCAGCGCTGCTGGGCAGGTACTGTTAAGTCTGCTGCAGCGGAACTCATAACCGCCTCTTTTCCCAGTGCTCTATCGTAGGAAGGTTGGCTTTATTTATCAGTTCCTGTCCTGCTGCTGCCTTTTTTCATAGATGTCCTGCTCCGCATGGAGTAGTCTAGTCACAGTCTGTCAGCAGAGATGTTGTTGAGCTGCTGCAGGCTGTGCCCAGCTGCTGTGTGAACTGCCTCGGTAGTGGCAGACTGCCTCAGTAGTGGTGGTCACCCTTCCTCCTACTGAGCTGGACCGTCCTGGGTTCAGCTGCACTTGCTGCGAAACTCTCAATCCACAGCATTTCATATTGCTTGTTTGTGTGGGTGGTACCTGCCAAGCCAAATCACCTGGCTCCCTGTCTCTGCCCCTTCCCTTTCAGTTGAATGGTGGCTCTGTCTCCAAGATGTTCCAGGGGCCAGTTGAAATGGCCACCCACATTTTTGCGTTTTTGTGAGCCAAGCCAAGCTGGCTGAAACCACCATGCTGAAAACTCGTGGCTATTTTTGGCCTGGGAATCTCCTGATCTGTGGGCAGTGAAAATTTGTTTGGAAATGCAGTGGGCACTCACCCTCTGCATTGTTCTTGCTGGGAACTGCACTCTAGAGCTGTTCCTATTCAGCCATCTTGGATCCTCCTGCTATTATTTCTTTAAATAAGCTTCATGTCTTTCTCTTTCTCTTCTCCCTCATGAACCCCTATAATCTGAACATTTGATCTTTTGATGCTATCCTATAAATCCCAGAATCTTTGTTTATTGCTTTTTATTCTTTTTCTTTTTCTCCTTTGAATGCATTTTTTTAAATTTTAACTTTTATTTTAGATATGGGGGTGTGCAAGCTTGTCACATGGGGATATTGTGTGATGCTGAGCCTTGGGGTACAGATCCTATCACCCAGGCTGTGAGCATTGTACCCAGTTGGAAGCTTTTCAACCCTCACCCCCTCCTTCTCTCCCACCTCTAGTAGTCCACATGGTCTATTGTTCTCATATTTATGTCCATGTGTGCTCAGTGTTTGGCTCCCACTTTTAAATGAGAATATGCAGTATTTAGATTTCTGTTTCTGTGTTAATTCACTTAGGATTGTGGTCTCCAACTGTATCCATATTGCTGCAAAGGACATTATTTCATTCTTTAATATGGCTACATAATATTCCATGGTGTATATGTAATATATTTAGTACATATATTTTCTTTATCCAGTCTACCATTGATGGGCACCTGGATTGATTCCATGTCTTGGCTATTGTGAATAGTGCTGTGATGAACATATGAGTGCATGTGTCTTTTTGGTTTATGATTTATCTTCCTTTGGATCTATATTCAGTAATGGAATTGCTGGATCAAATGGTAGCTCTGGTTTTTAAGTTTTTTGAGAAGCCTCCAGACTGTTTTCCACAGTGGCTGGACTAATTTACATTCCCATCAATGTTGTATAAGCATTCCCTCTTCTCTGTAGCCTCACCAGCATCTGCTGTTTTTTGACTTTTTAATAATAGCCATTTTGACTGTATATTTTCAAATAATCTGTCTTCAAATTCAGATTCTTTTTCCATTTGATCAGTTCAGCTGTTGATTCTCTCTATTGCTTTTTTTATTGTATTAATTGCATTTTTTGGTTACAGTATTTATTTCTTGTTAATTTTAATTTTTGTGGATACATCATTGGTGTATATATTTATGGGGTACATGAAATATCTTGATACAGGCATACAATGTCTAATAATCACAACAGGGTAAATGGGGTATCCATCTTCTCACGCATTTATCCTTTGTGTTAAAAACAATACAACTACACTCCTAATTATTTAAAAATGTACAATTTAATTATTATTGATAAAGTTATTGATATAGGTACATTTATTAGAGATTATGGATTTAGTGTATTAGCTTGTACAGAAGGAAGCAACTCTAACAGCTTCACTGGCTAGTTGACAAAAATTTTGACTGAATGGTGCTCTACATTTAAATCAGTTGAGATGTTAGAACTTTCATGACATAATGTAGAGGAAGGAATATGAAAGCTTAGGGAGATAGGAATGATGGAGTGAATTTATCATATGTGATTTCCACAGCCACCCCCCCCCAACACACAAACACTGCATCCCCCCATGATGGCCCAGAGAACATTCCTTTCACTAAGGTTTTGAGAAATAGTGAGGAGAGCACCACTACATTAGTCACCTAGTGCTACATTAACAAACTACCCTCAAACTTGGAAGATTAAAAAAAAAAACACATTTATTTAGATCACAAGTTTACAGATTGACCTAGTGGTTCTGCTGTCCTGGGCTAAGCTCAGCTTACCTTGACAAGACTCACTCATTCTTATGACATCAGCCAGCAGGTCATCTGAGGGCTGGCTGGTCTTGAAAGATCGCAGCTTAACTGGCTCGTCTCTATTCCTCATTGTTTTCTCATCCTCCAGCAGGCTAGCTTAGGGTTGTTTATATGACTCTGAATGTTTCCAAAAGAGAAAGTGAAAGTGTGCAAGGCTCTTGAGGCGTGGACTCAACACTAGCACAATGTCATTTCTGTCACATTTTATTGGTCAAAGCATGTTGCAAGGGTGGACTAGATTCAAAGCACGGGAAATATATTCTACTTCTTGATAGGAGGTTATTCACCACAGAGCAAAGGGTCATGGATACAGGGAGGAGTAAAGAATTGTGACCATCTATTCAATCTCTACAATCAGTGTGCTTGAAAAGTTCTGTGATGGTTGTCTGACATAGGTCAGGTATGAGACTGGGAAGTTACAACACTGAAATGAGTGCCCTGATATCAGTCAGTATGATGATATCCCTGAGTAGCAGATGCCAACTGTCAGCCCTTAACTACCAAAGTGGAGAGTAAGTGCTTTAATTTGGAAATAAGGACAAAGTGATTATCACAATGTTTTGGTCCTCAATGATTTTTTGATAGCAGCTAATTCATCACAGTGTCCTTGGGAATGAAATAGATGAGTCGATTTCTAAAATGATACTTGATCTAAATAACAAGAAGACTCTGGGTTTGATAGAAACTTGACTTAAATGACTAAAATGGAAATTCATGGCCCCTCAAACCCAATTCTAAAACAACTAAAAAGTTCATTGACCTAGAGCTCTGTGATTGAAGGAGAGGATAGGTCCCCTTGATGAAACACCCTGAAGCACTGCCATAAACACATACTGCAAACCTTATCCCAAACCTTCTCCAAAGGGACCTGTAGCCATTTACCATGGTGACAGCATAGGAAAAAGGAAATATCCAGATCTTTGGGGGGGATATTAGATACTAGCTCTGAATGATGTTAATTTCTGAGGACCCACATTATTACACTGGTTCACGAGCTTTAATGTGGGCTTATAGAGGTAAGATGATACTGGAGTTTTGGCCTATGTTTGAATCACAGTGACAGGCAAATCAGATTACCCACCCTGTGGTTATTCCCCCAAGCTCTTGAATATATAATTGGAGTAGACACGTTCAGACAGTGGCAAAATCTTCACATTTGCTCTCTGATATATGAAATGAGAGCTATTATTGTAGGAGGAGGCAAGTATAAGCCTCAAGAACTTCCAATTAGTGTCAGAATAGTAAACCACAAACAAAGCCTAGTGTCTGTGGAAACTGTAGGGACTAGTGACACCATTACAAACTTAGAAGAAGGAGTATTGATACATATTACATCCCATTTAACTCTGGGCTTTGCAGAAATATGATTGATCTTAGAGAATGACTGTGGAATATTGTAAACTTCATTAGGTGGTGACAGCTGCTATCTCGGATATGCTTTATTTACTAGGGCAAATAAACATATTCTCTGACACCTAGTATACAGCTATTGACCTGGGAAATGCTTTTTTTCTTTATACGAATTTGCAAGGACCACAGAATCAATTTATTTTTACCTGACAAGGCAACAATATACCTTCACAACATCCCCCACGGCTATATCAACTCTCTTGTTCTGTGCTAGAACATAGTCTACAAAGATGTTGACTATCATGATGTTTCATAAAATATTCTTTTGGTTTACTGCATTGATGGCATTGCAATGATTATACCTCTGAGGAGGAAGTAGCAAGGACTTTAGATACCTTAGTAAGACATGAGAACTAGAGAATCATAGACAAATCCCACAAAAATTTAGAACCTGACTGGTAATGGTGCCTGTAATCCCAACACTTTGGGAAGCCAAGGCAGGCAGATCATGAGATCAAAAGATTGAGACCATCCTGGCCAACATGTTGAAACCCCATCTCTACTAAAAATACAAAAATTAACTGGGTGTGGTGGCATGCGCCTGTAGTCCTAGCTAGTCAGGAGGCTGAGGCAGGAGAATTACTTGAAGCCAAGAAGTGGAGGTTGCAGTGAGCCAAGATTACACCACTGCACTCCAGCCTAGTGACAGAGTGAGACTCTATCTAAAAAACAAACAAACAAACAAAATTCAGAACCTATCACTTCAGTGAAATTTCTGGGGGTCGCATAGTCAGGAGCATTTTGATATATCTTTTCTCATGTTTTACCTGGATATTGTTACTGTTGAGTGCCTAACCTGCCAAGATAGGAGAGGAACACTTGGAGGGAATAAGCCACCCACCTGGTGACAAGTTGACCAAATAGGATAGCCTCTATCAAGGAGGAGTAAATGATTTTTCCTCACTAAAATAGACACTCGCTCTGAGTATGGATTTACCATAATACTTCTGCTAGCTTTATCATGTGCAGACTTGTGAAATGTCTTATTCATCGTCATAATAGTCTAATGACATTGATTCTTATAAGAAACTCAATTCACAACAAATTAAGCACAGAAACGGGCTCATACCATGGAATTCATTTGACTTACCATATACTGCATCACTCAGAAGTAGCTGGACAGACTGAATAATGAACGATCCAGCTGTGACATGAGTTGGGAGACAACACCTAAATTTTGTTTTTACAAACCAAGAAATCAAAGTGGAAGTGGCTCCCCAATAACTTACTTATAGAATTCTGGTTCTTGTACTGGTAACTTTGAGCACTGCTGGCTTAGAGGTTTTACTTACCAGAGGAGGAATGCTTTAATCAGGGGGCACAACAATTCCATTAAATTGCAGGTTGAGACTGCCACTTGCTATTAGCTATTTGAAAGTTCTTATGCCACTGAACCAACAGTCAGGAAAGGTTACTCTACAGGCTGGAGTGATTGATCCAGATCTCCAAAGAAATTAGGTTGTTGTCCCACAGTGGGGTCAGAGAGGACTATGCTTGCACTTGGGAAATTCTCTGGGGAACCTCTTTGTATTTCTACGCTGAATAGTAAAGGTTAATAGAAAACTACATCAAACAGAAAATAGACAAGATTTTTAAGAATTCAGACCTTTCAGAAATAAAGCTGTGGATCTCCCTACCAAGTGACATAAAATGGGGCAAAGATATATTAATTAGTTGAAGAAGGATGTTTTAGATATTAACTACAACCCCAAAACCATATGGTGTATGGGTAGCAATGAGACAGTCTCTTCCTTGTTTTTATGTATCTATGTATTACATATAAACTGTAATTTATTTTTATTTCTCTTCTTTCCCCTTATTATTTTATATAAAGATCATTTTTGGAAGTTAACTTTACAGTTTAGTAATTATGTAAGAATTTTCATATGGGACTGAAACTGAATTTGAAGAGAAATCAACATAGTTCAGAGACAAATATAATGATTATTGCAACTTTGTCACTTCTCATTTTGGAAATATTGTGAGAGTGTTTTTGTTTGTGTGAAGGATAGTGACAACTTTTTAATTTAAAATGAATTATATTTGTTGGTGTATAGAAGTGAAGATACATGTAGTGTATCTCAGAATCATTCCATTGGAAAACTCTCCTTAAGTGCACTCAGAGATGAGCATCATCAGGCCTATGCTCCCTCCTCAGAAGTCTGCATTTCACATTTGCAAAGCCTTTCTTCCAAACTTATAGGATTTAATAATCTCAAACTCTTCCCTTTGTTCCACCCTAGGAGTGGTAGGTGCTTTCTGCTGTTACCATATCCACGGTAGCTTATTGTTTTCTTTTTGCATTTTTATTTTTCCAGTGCCTGGTTGACAATTCCTTATGTTGATTTCCTCTGCTAAAACAATTGGTGTATCTTCTGTTGCCTGACTGGAACCTGATTGTCACAAGCAACTTATAGGCACACCAGCAATGTAAAAGCATGTTCTTTGTTCCACCATCCTTACAACAGAAGGAATTGTTAGTAATTGCCAGGTGTTTTTTTTTTAAGTTAGCCATTTTTGTGGGTGTGTAAGGTAACCCCATTGGGTTTAAATTTAAAATTTCCAGAGGATTTATAAAGTCAAGAATCTTTTTTATTTTTAGTGAAGTGTCTGAGTTTCTTATAGTGTTGTCTTTTTTTCCCAAGTGGATATCCCAGCTAGCACCACTTATTGAAAAGATCACCCAGCTGGGTGTCTTACCTCATGCCTGTAATCCCAACACTTGGGGAGGCTGAGGAGAGAGGATTTCTTGAGCCCAGAAGTTCGAGACCAGCCTGGGCACCATGGCGAGCCCTATCTCTAAAAATAAATAAATAAAATTTTAAGAAGAAAGAAAATATCACTCTTTCTATACTGCTCTGCAGTGCCACCTTTGTAATAAATCCAGTATCCATATATGTATAGGCCTGTTTCTGAACTCTCCATCCCATCCTAATTGATTTTTTAATCTATTCTTGCACTAAACATCAAGTCCTAATTAAACTATCTTCATCATCTTTCCTGCTATTCCATATTACATCTTCTTCTTCAAGGATGATTTGGCCATGTGCATTTCTGCATTAAAAAATCAGCTTGTCAAGTCACAAAATAAACCTGTGGAAATTTTGGTTGTGACTAAATTGTATCTGTAGAACAACTGGGAAAACATCTTTGTCATATTATGTCTTTAAGCCCATCAATACAATAGTGCTGGGTATCTTCTCGTCCAGACCCATCATCGTTTCTCACCCTACCCTATGTTCCAGGTATATGGACTACTAATGAAATTCCTTGCCCTATGGCTTCTGGTTAGATTTGGGCAGTACCCTAGAAAGGAAATCAGAATGGGAGATGAGGGTGACATCAGAGTATTTATTTCTCTGGGTCTCTCCTCGAAAGATTGTCTTGGGTTGGCCTCAACTGAAGCTCACTGCTTATTTCAAAGCATCTGTCTCTACAGGACTTACTCCTTTTGGGTTCTGAAAACTGCTTCCTCCTTTTGTTCCTACTGGACTAAGCTTGGTGACTGCTACTCCACTGCTATTATCCCTAGGTCTTATATTACCCCTTGTGTTTCCTCTACAATATATGCATACATTTGGAAATACTTACTTTGAAAAGAAACCCTTCAGAATTATTCTAATTTTAGCAACAGCTTTATTAAAACATAATTGATATACAAAGAACTGCACCTATTTAATATGTATAATTTGATGTTTGAGTATATACAAATATCCATTATACCATCACCACAAACAATGTAATAAATACATCAAACACCTTCAGTTTCCTTGTGTCCTTTTGGTTTCGTCTGTTTGTGTTAATAACACTTAACATAGGATCTACCCTCTTAACAAATTTTGAAGTTTTAGTTAACAATACTATATTGTTAACTATAGGCACTATATTGCACACCAGATTTATAGAACTTACTCATCTAGCATAACTAACACTTTATGCTCATTAAACAAGTCCCCATTTCCCCCACGTCCCTCACCCTTGGCAACCACTTTTGTTCTTTGCTTCTATAAGCTTGACTATTATAGATTTCTCATATAGGAGTATTTGTCCCTCTGTGACTGGCTTTCTTCATTTAACATAATATCATCCAGGTTCAACCATGTTGTCTCATATGGCAAGGTTTTATTCCTCTATAATGCTGAATAATATTCTGCTGTATGTATATGCCACATTTTCTTTATCCATTGATTTGTAGATGGACATTTTGAGTTGTTTTCATGTTGTGGCTATTATGAATACTGCCACAATGAATGTGTGAGTGCAGATATCTCTTCAAAATCCTTATTTCAATTATTTTGGGCATATACTTAGAAGTAGGATTGTTGGATCACGTGATAGTTCTATTTTTAAGTTTTTGAGGAAACTCTTTAATGTTTTCTATAGCTGCTGCATAATTTCACTTTCCCACTAACAGTATACAAGGGTTCCAGTTACTTCATATCCTCACTAACATTTTATTATCTTTGGGTTTTTGATAATAGCCATCCTAATAGATATGAGATGATATCTCATTGTAGTTTTGATTTGCATTTCACTGATAATTAATTATGTTGTGCATCTTTTCATTATCTGTTGGCCATTTGTATATCTTCTTTGGAAAAATGTGTATTCAAGTCCTTTGCCCACTTTTTAATTGAGTTATTTGGTTTTTGCTATCGAGTTGCAGGAATTTCTTATATACAGTTGACTTTTGAACAACAAAAGAGTGGGCGCACCAACCCCCTGCACAGTTGAAAATTTACGTATGACTTTTGACTCTCCAAAAACTTAACTACTAATGGCTCCTGTTGACTGGAAGCCTTTCCAATAACAAAGAGTTGATTAACACATATGTTGTATGTTATATATATTATATACTGTATTCTTATAATAAAATAAGCTAGAGGAAAAGTGTTATTAAGAAAATCATAAGGAAGGGAAAATACATTTATAGTACTTTACTGTATTCATCAAAACCATAAGTGTACATCCTCTATTTGAAAGATTAATTGTCTGTCCGAAATGGTGGGCAACCACAGCTCCAGACCTCAATCTATAGAAAATATCAAGCAACTCAACTTTTTCTTGTAATGATATGACTTATCTCTGCTTCTTGGGAGCACTTCCAGCATCACTACTGACACTTCGTATGGGTACCATGGTGTTTTTTATTCAAGATTCACATATTGCACTAAACACAATGAAAAATATATGAGAAACATGACAGATTACATTTTAATGCAATACACAATTTACTGGAGAGACAAACTACTCATGCAGAGATGATTAGCAATAAATGACATTTTGAGAAGATACAACACTTGAGCTCATTGTAATAATAAGAGGTGGCTATGAAATTATTACAGTAGTATAGTACGTACTACAGTTAATTTTATGGAGTTATGATTTAATACTGCATCTTTACATTTGTTTACATCTCTCTTGACTATGAATGGTGCTATGTATGATCTGTGTTTGTGTACATAAGTTTTGATGAATTTCAACTCTTTAGAATAGACATGTATATTGTATGGCAGTAAATGATAAAATAGATTAGTATCTACATGTATTTTATGCATTCATGGCATACCTAACTGTTTCTTTTTCTAATCCTTGGAAACTACATGGTTCATCTGCACTTTTTTTTTAATTGCTGCAAATCTCCAAAAAAAATTCCAAAATATTTGTTGAAAAAAATACACATATAAGTGGACCCACATAACTCAGATCAAATCTGTGTTATTCAAGGGTCAGCTGTATGTTGGAAATCAACCTCTTATCTGATATATATTTTGAAAACATGGGCAGGACGCAGTGGCTCACATCTGAAATCCGAGCACTTTGGGAGGCCGAGGTGGGTGGATTATGAGGTCAAAAGTTTGAGACCAGCCTGGCTAACATGGTGAAACCCTTTCTCTACTAAAAATACAAAAAAAAAAAAAAAAAAAAAAAAAAAAATTAGCCAGGCATGGTGGCGCATGCCTCTAATCCTAGTTACTCAGGAGGTGAGGCAGGAGAATTGCTTGAACCCAAGAGGTGGAGGATGCAGTGAGCTGAGATCACGCCACTGCACTCCAGCCTGGGCAACAGAGCAAGACTCCATCTCAGAAAAAAAATATATCCCATTCCATAGGTTGCCTTTTCATTGTGTTCGTAGTTTCCTTTGCTGTGTAGAAATCTTTTATTTTGGTGAAGTCTCACTTGTCTATCTTTGCTTTTGTTGCCTGTGCTTTTGGTGTCAAATCTAAGGAATCATTGCTAAAAGCAATGTCAAGAATCTTTTCACTATGTTTTCTTCTAGGAGTTTTACTGTTTCAGGACTTACATTCAAGTTGTTTTTTCATGTTCCTTAAATATTATCTTTATATTTTCCAATGGAATAAAAATTATATGTATATTTATATATTTTTATATTCTAATTAAAGTATTTTAAACAAACATTCCATTTAATTTTAACAACGTAATTAGTCTCAGATGAATCTAGTCTTTGCTTAGCAGGATAAAACTAAAAGAGAATACTCAGGAGGAAAATTAGGAATTGATAAACTAATTCAACTACTGATAGAACATCAATTCCAAAACTAGAGTTTAAGAGAAATCAAAACTTTGTAGCGGATTCTGTCTTTTTTTTTTTTTTTTTTTTTTTTTGCATTTCAGTGATTTTGGGCATATTCATTGCCACAAGCATTTATCCCTTGTGTTATAAAACAAACTATACTCGTTTAGTTGTTTTTAAATGCACAATTAAATTATTTTTGACTATATTCACCCTGTTGTGCTAGCAAATGCTAGGTCTTATTCATTCTTTATATCTACTTTTTGTACTCATTAACCATCTCTAGTCCTCTGACTACATTCTCATCAACCTTTCCAGTCTCTGGTAACCATCCTTCTGCTATCTCCATGTGTTCATATTTTAGTTTTTAGCTCCCACAAAAAAGTGAAAACATGCAAAATTTGTCTTTCTGTGTCTGGCTTATTTCACTTAACATAATGACCTCCAGTTTCATCCATGCTATTGCAAATGATAAGATTTCATTCTTTTTATGGCTGAATAGCACTCCATTGTGTATATGTACCCCATTTTCTTTACCCATTCATCTGCCGATGGACCCTTCAATTGCTTCCAAATCTTGCCTATTGTGAGTAATGCTGCAATAAACAGGGAAGTACAGATATCTCTTCGATATACTGATTTCCTGTCTTTTGGGTGTATACCTAGGAGTGGGATTGCTAGATTGAAAGGTAGCATTGTATTTAGTTTTTTAAGGAACCTCTGAATTTGTCTCCATAGCAGGCATACTAATTCACATTTCTATCAACAGTGTATGGGGGTTCCCTTTCTCCTCATCCTTGCCACCGTTTGTCATTGCCTGTCTTTTGGATAAAAGCAATTTTAACTGGGCTGAGCTGATATCTCATTGTAGTTTTGATTTGCGTTTCTCTGATGATCAATGATTTTGAGCACTTTTTCATATACCTATTTACCACTGGGATATCTGCTTTTGAAAAATGTGTATTCAGGTCTTTTGCCCATTTTTAAATTGGATTATTGTATTTTTTTTCTATAGAGTAGCTTGAGTGCCTTATATATTCTGGTCATTAATCCCTTGTCAGATGGGTAGTTTGCAAATATTTTCTCTCATTCTATGGGTTCTGTCTTCACTAGGTTGATTGTTAACTTTGGTGTGCAGAAGCTTGTTAACTTGGTGTAATCCTATTTTTCCATTTTCACTTTGTTTGCTTGCATGCGTGAGGTGTTAGTCAAGAAATCATTGCCCACTCCAATATCCTGGAGATTTTTCCCAATGTTTTTTTGTGGGAGTTACATAATTTGAGGACTTAGATTTAAGTCTTTAATCCATTTTGATTTTATTTTTGTATATGGTGAGAGTTAGTCTAGTTTCATTCTTTTGCATATGGATATCCAATTTTCCCAGGACAATTTATTGAAGAGACTCTCCTTTTGCAAATGTATGTTCTTGGAACCTTTGTCAAAAATGAGTTCACTGTAGTTGTATATGGTATTATCTCTGGGTTCTCTATTCTGTTCCACTGATCTATGTGTTTGTTTTTATATCAATATCACGCTGTTTTGGTTACTATAGCTCTGTGGTATACTTTAAAGTCAAGTAATGTGATTCCTCCAGTTTAGTTCCTTTTTGCATAGGATAGCTTTGACTATTCTAGGTCTTCTGTGGTTCTATATAAGTTTTAGAATGCTTTTTTACAATTTCTGTGAAGAATGTCATTGATAAATTGATAGGGATTGCACTAAATCTGTAGATTGCTTTGGGTAATATGAACATATTAACAATATTTTTTTCCTAATCTGTGAACATGGAATATCTTTCCATTTTTCATGTCCTCTTCATTTTCTTTCATCAGTGTTTCTTTTTATATAATTTATTTATTTTACTTTAGGTGCATACTATATCTGGCATTTCTCCCCATGTATCCCTCCCCACCCTCCCCTCCCTCCCCCCCCCCATTGTCTCTCCCCTACCCCCCCAACTGTCCCCTGTGTGTGATGCTCCCCTCCCTGAGTCCACATGTTCGCGTTGTTCAACATCCACCTATGAGTGAAAACATACGGTGCTTGGCTTTCTGTTCTTGGGTCAGTTTGCTGAGAATGATGGTTTCCAGATTCATCCATGTCCCTACAAAGGACACGAACTCATCATTTTCTATGGCTGCGTAGTATTCCATGGTGTATATGTACCACATTTTCTTTGTCCAGTCTGTCATTGATGGGCATTTGGGTTGGTTCCGGGTCTTTGCTATTGTACACAGGGCTGCAATGAACATATGTGTGCATGTGTCTTTATAGTAGAACGATTTATAGTTCTTGGGTATATACCCAATACTGGGATTGCTGGGTCAAACGGAATTTCTATTTCTAGATCCTTGAGAAATCGCCACACTGTCTTCCACAATGGTTGAACTAATTTACACTCCCAACAACTGTGTAACAGTGTTCCTCTTTCTCCACATCCTCTCCAGCATCTGCTGTCTCCCGATTTTTTTAATGATCGCCATTCTAACTAGCATGAGATGATATCTCAGTGTGGTTTTGATTTGCATTTCTCTAATGACCAGTGATGATGAGCATTTTTTCATATGTTTGTTGGCCTCATATATGTCCTCTTTTTGAAAAGTGTCTGTTCATTCCTTCACCCACTTTTGAATGGGGTTGTTTGTTTTTTTCTTGTATATCTGTTTTAGTTCTTTGTAGATTCTGGATATTAGCCCTGTCTGAGATGGGGTAGATTGCAAAATTTATTTTGCCAATCTGTGTTTTTTGATTGGGGCGTTTTGGCCATTTACATTCAATGTTAATATTGTTATGTGTGAATTTGATCCTGCCATTTTGTTACTGGCTGGTTTTCTTTCTCATTAGTTGACTCATTTTCTTCATTGCATTTTTGGTCTTTGCCAACTGGTTTGCTTTTGCAGTGACTGGTACTTGTTCCTTTCCATGCTTAGTGTTTCTTTCAGGAGCTCTTGTAGGGGTAGGTCTGGTGGTGACAAAATCTCTTCAATAACTTGCTTCTCCGTAAAGGATTTTATTTCTCCTTCACTTATGAAGCTTAGTTTGGCTGGATATGAGATTCTGGGTTGAAAGTTCTTTTCTTTGAGGATGTTAAATATTGGCCCCCACTCTCTTCTGGCTTGTAGAGTTTCTGCCGAGAGATCTGCTGTGAGTCTGATTGGCTTCCCTCTGTGGGTGACCTGACCTTTCTCTCTGGCTGCCCTTAGCATTTTTTCCTTCATTTCGACCCTGGTGAATCTGACAATTATGTGCCTTGGGGTTGCTCTTCTTGAGGAATATCTTTGTGGAGTTCTCTGTGTTTCTTGAATTTGAAATTTGGACTGCCTTGCTAGGCTTGGGAAGTTCTCCTGGATAATATCCTGGAGTGTGTTTTCCAGCTTGGATTCATTCTCCCCATCATATTCAGGTACAGCAATCAAGTGCAGATTAGGTTTTTTCACATAATCCCATATTTCTTGGAGGCTTTGTTTGTTTCTTTTCACTCTTTTTTCTCTTGTATTGCCTTCTCTTTTTATTTCATTGAGTTGATCTTCAATCTCTGATATCCTTTCTTCTGCTTGATCGATTCGGCTATTAAAACTTGTGTTTTTATTACCTCATTTTTGGTAAGCTATACTGCTTCCAAAATGCATCATTCTAAAAACTTACTTGAATGCCTCGAGCAGTTAGGTGGTCAAACAAAGCTTTCCTCATTAGTAAACTAGAAAGAAAAAGCATAACTGTTTTAGGAATTTAGTCCTTAGTCCTAATTGAGTCAATTAAAGTTTAGTAATTCCTAGTTTAATTCCAATGCTTCAGCAATAAAATAAATGGTCTCAAATAAAACAAAAAAAACAAAAAAAAAAACTTGTGTTTGCTTCACATAGTTCTCTTGCTGTGTTCTTCAACTCCATCAAGTCATTTATGTTCTTCTCTAAGCTGGTTATTCTAGTTAGCATTTCGTCTAACCTTTTTTCAAGGATTTTGATTTCTTTGCGTTGAGTTAGAATGTGTTCCTTTAGCTCTGATAAGTTTGTTATTACCTACCTTCTGAATCCTGTTTCCGTCAATTCTTCACACTCCTTCCCAGTCAAGTTATGATCCCATGTTGTTGAGGAGTTGTGATCCCTCTGAAGGAGAAGTGTTCTGGTCTTTGATGGTTTCACCTTTTTTGCGCTGGTTTTTTTCCCATCTTTGTGGATTTACCTGGCTGTGGTGTCAGAGAGCTGCTTGATGAGGTTGCTTGTCTGCCTGTGGGGGCGCTACTGGGTTTCTAGGGACTCCTTTTGGTTACTAGGGAAGCTTCCTGTGTTTTTTTGTTTATGCTGGGGTGATTAGGCCCGCCTCTTTTTTGTTGAAACATGTAGCCCGGTCCCACCCCTCTAGTGGTGGGTTGTGCCCTTCCTCCACTGGGCTGGATCATTCGGGTTTCTCTCAGACTGTGGCACTGGCTAGGCAACCCACTAGAGTCAGAAGCTTCAGCCCTCTGGGGTTTGTGGGGGAGGTTAGGGACCCGCCCAGCTGCACCCGGCAGTCTCCCCCTTTTCAGCTTTCTCTCTCTCTGGTCACGGGGTAGGGGCCGCCCAGCTGCTCCCGCTTACAGCTCCCTCTCTCTCTCTGGGCAGTGGGAGGGGCGATAGCTCAGTCTGTAGACTCTTATTCACCTCCGCACTTGTAATTCCCGGTGCTTGACTGGCAAAGATCCCCTGTTCTGTGTATTGCTGAAGCTTTGGGGGAAGCGCTGTATCTGGACTGGAGCACCAGAGGTGGAGCCTGTGACTGGCCAGTCAGATGCACTTTCTGGGTGAAGCAGCACCCCTCCCACCTCGGTCTGCCCTGAGTGGGCTTTGCTCACCCTCGGACCAGACCCATTGAAATGCACCTGGTACCTCAGTTGGAGCTAGGAGATCTCTGGGTTTCTGCGTCTCTCTTGCTGGGTGTTGTGCGCTGGAGTTGTGTCTAATCCGCCATCTTGGATCCTACCCCTCATCAGTGTTTTATAGTTTTCATGGTAAAAATCTTTCAGTTAGTTGGTTAATTCCTAGATGTTTCCTTTTATTTGTAGCTATTTTAAATGGGATTACTTTCTTGGTTTCCTTTTCAGACTTTTCACTGGGCATATAGAAATGGTACTCATTTTTGTATGTCAATATTGTATCCTGAAAGTTTACTGAATTTGTTTTTCAGTTCTAATAGTTTTTTAGTAAGTCTTTAGGTTTTACCAAGTTTAATATCATATCATATGCAAACAAAGATAATTCGACTTCTTCCTTTCCATTTTTGATGCCTTATATTTCTTTCTCTTGTCTGATTGCTCTAGCTAGGACTTTCCGCACTATGTTGAATAACAGTGGGTAAAGTGGGCATCCTTGTGTTCCTGATCTTAGAGAAAAGGCTTTCAAGTTTTCCCCATTCAGTATGATACTAGCTGTTGGTCTGTTGTATATGGCTTTTATTATGTTGAGATATGTTCCATCTATGCCCAATTTTTTTAAGGATTTTAATTATGAAGAAGTGTTGAATTTTATCAAGTTCTTTTTAATATCAATTGAAATGATCATACTGTTCGGTCTTTCTGTTGATATAATGTACTGTGTTAGTTGATTTGCCTATATTAAACCATCTTTGCATCTGTGTGATAAATCCCAGTTGGTCATGATAATTGATCTTTTTTAATGTTTTATAGAATTTGGTTTGCTAGTATTTGGTTGAAAATTTTGCATCAATATTCATCAGTGATATTAGCCTATAGTTTTCTTTTTGTGATGTGTCTTTGTCTGGTTTTGATATCAGGGTAATATGGCCTCAGAGAATTAGTAGAAAATACTTCCTCCTCCTCCATTTTTTGTAATAGTTTGAGTAGGATTGATATTAACTCTTCTTTGAATGTTTGGTAGAATTTAGCAGTGAAGACATCAGGTCCTGGGCTTTTCTTTGCTGTGAGACATTTTATTATGGCTTTAATCTTGTTGTTATTGGTCTGTTCAGGTTTTGGATTTCCTTATCACTCAATCTTAGTAGGTTGTATATGTCTAGGAATTTATCCATTTTTTCAAGATTTTCTAATTTATTGGCATATAGTTGCCCTTAGTAGCCACTAATGATCCTTTGAACTTCTGTGATATCAGTTGTAATGATTCCTTTTTATCTCTTTTTTTTATTTACTTTGGTCTTCCCCTCTTTTTTCTTAATTAGTCTGCCTAAAGGTTTGTGAATTTAGTTTATCTTTACAAAAAAACATTTTTTTTTTTATTTTTTATACTGTTTTCTTCATTTCAAATTTGTTTCTTTATCCTCTGATTTTTATCATTTCTTCTACTAAGTTGGAGTATGGTTTACTCTTGCATTTTTAGTTCTCTAAGATTTATTATTATGTTGTTTATTTGAAGTTTTTTTTTTTAATGTAGGCATGTATATCTATAAACTTCCCATTTTAGGCTGCTTTTACTGTATCTTATAGGTTTTAGTATGTTGTGTTTCCATTATCATTGGTTTCAACAGATTTTTCAATTTCCTTCTTAATTTCCTCATTGACTCACTGGTTACTCAAGAGCTTATCTTTTTAAGTTACCAAAATTCTTCTTGTTGTTGATATCTAGTTTTATTCAACTGTGGTCAGAGAAGATACTTGATATTACTTCAATTTTTTTGAATATTTTAAGATTTGTTTTGTGACCTAAGACATGGTCTATCTTTGATAATGTCCCATGTGCTAAGGAGAGGAATGTGTATTCTGCAGCTATTGGATAAAATGTTCTGTACAAATCTATTAGGTCCATTTGGTCTATAGTGCAGATTAAATCTAATGTTTCTTTGTTGATTTTCTGTCTGGAAGATCTGTCCAATGCTGAAAGTTGTGTGTTTACATCTCCAGCTATTATTGTATTGGGATCTAACTCTCTTTTAGCTCTAAAATTTTCTTTATATATCTGGGTGCTCTAGTATTGGGTGCATATGTATTTACAATCATCATATCCTCTTGTTGAATTGATCCCTTTATCATTATATAGTGACCTTCCTTGTCTCTTCTTGCAGTTTTTGTCTTCAAATCAATTTTGTCTGATATAAGCATAAGTACCCCTGCTCTTTTTCTGGCATGGAATATGTTTTTCTATCCCTTTACTTTTTGTCTATGTGTGTCTTTATAAGTGAAGTGGGTTTCTTGTAGGCAACAGATTATTGGGTATTGTTTTTATTCATTCAGCCACTCTGTGTCTTTTGATTGGCAAGTTTAGCCCATCTACATTCACTGTTATTATTGATAAGTAAGGACTTACTACTGCCATATTGTTATTTGTTTACTAGTTGTTTTATAGTCTTTTCTCTCATCTTACCTTCCTTCCTTTCTTTCTTTTAGTGAAGGTGATTTTTTTTTTCTGCTGGCATTATTTAATTTTTCACTTTTTAATATATCCATTGTATGGTTTTGTATTTGAGGTTACCATGAGGCTTGAAAATACTTATCTTATAATCCATTATTTTAAGCTAATAGCAACTTAACACTGTTTGCATAAACAAACAAAAATGTGAAAGGAAAACTAATAAAGCTCTACACTTTATTCCTCTGCTTTTAAATTTTTTGTTGTTTCTATTTCTATCTTATTGTACTGCCTTTTTCTCGAAAAGTTGTTGTGGTTATTATTTTCCATTGGTTCATCTTTTGGTCTTTCTATTTAAGAAAGGACTTATTTACATACTGCAGTAAAAAGTGTTGTAATATTTTGTGTTTTTCTGTTGTTCTTACTATTACCAATGAGTTTTGAACCTTCCAATGATTTCTTATTGCTCACTAACATCCTTTTCTTTCTGCTTGAAGTACTCCCTTTAACATTTCTTGTTGTTGGACAAGTCTGGTGTGGATGAAATCCCTGAGCTTTTGTTTGTCTGGGAAAGTTGTTATTTCTCTTTCAAGCTTGAAGGATATTTTTGCCAGGTATACTATCCTAGGGTAGAAGTATTTTTTCCTTCTCAAACAAATGGAGTCTCTCTTTCTGTTCTGTGTCACCTGGAGCTGGAGATGGCATCACATGAGCACTCCTGTGGTCACCACCACAGGGACTGCACTGGATCAGACTTGAAGCGAGTACAGTGCCAGGCTTTATCCAAGTCCTGCTGTAACCACTACCTGGCCACTATGTATGTTTTTTCAAGGCCCTGGGGTTCTACAGTCAGCGGATGTCAAAGTCAAACAGACTTGTGTTTTTCCTTTCAGGGCAGTGAGTTCCACCAGGCCCCAGGCAGGTCCTGAGGTGCCATCCAGGAGCCACAGATTGTTATCAAAGTCTGTACAATTCTACCTGGTGCTCTATTGTACTGTATCTGACCTGGAACTCAACCCATAAGTCACAGTCCTTCCCACTCTTTCCTCTCCTTTCCATAGGCAGAGGAGCGTCACCTTATGGCCACCACCTCAGGCTCACAGGGAGTACTTCCAGGCTACTACTGATGTTCCCTTAAGGACCAAGGGGTCTTCAGTCAGCTTGTGAGTGCTGTCTCAGCTTGGACTCGCCTTTCAGGGATGTGGGTTCCCCCTCTGTCCCAGGGCAGGTCCAGAAATACATCTAAGAGCCAAGGCCTAGAATCAGGGACTCCAAGAGTCTACTTGGTGTTCTATCATTCTGTGGCTGAACTGATACTGAAGGTGTAAGACAAAGTCCCCTTTACTTTTCTCTCCACTTTTCTCAAGCAGAGGAATCACTCCCCATAGCCACCATAGCTGAAAATGTGCTGAGTCTCACTTGAAGCCCACAAGTCTGAGAGTCTCACCCAATGCCCACATACTACCTAGGTATTGCTACTGGTTATTTAGGACTCAAGGGCTCTTAAGTCATCAGGTGATGGATCCTGCCAGGACTGGGTTCTTTCCTTCAAAGCAACAGGTTCCCTTCTGTCCCAGGGTTTGTCTAGAAATGTCATCTGGGAGCTAGGGCCTCACAACTCTGACTGGTGCCCTATCCTACTGTGGCTGAGCTGGTATTCAAGATGCAAGACAAAGTCCTCTTTACTTTCCCTCTCTTCTCTCAGGTAGATGAAAGTGGTCTCCTTTGGAGCCACAAACTATGCTGCGTCGGGTTGCAAACACTCTCTTAGCTGCCCCAGCTGATATCTCACTAAGTAGTGTGTCCCCCAAGTACAGTGTCTGGGAGCCCAGTTCAATCCTAGGAGTCACCTAGGAGTTACAGTCCTTGTGGCCTAGGTGACTTTCAAATTTATTTATGTTCCCCAGAGAACTTCAGCCCATGGTGGTGAGGCTTTCCAATACTCAAGTTCTGACTACTAGGATGGGTGATTCCTTTCTAGCTAGGCCTGGTTTAAATACTCTCTCCATGGGCAGGCATTAGCTGAATTCAGCCCAGTTTTGCTTTCTGCTGTGACAGGGCAGCACTGAGTTCAATGCAGTGTCTCCCAATTGTTGCACTCTCTTTCTTCCAAATGCACAGATTCTCTCTCTGCACCACATGGCCACTGCCAGGGGATGGGGGGGAGAGGCGGTGTCAGTGACTCAAGACCATCTTTCCTGTTCTCTTCAGTGCCTCTTTCAGTGATATAGCATTAAAGGCAAGTACTATGAGTGCTCCCCTGATTTTGGTTCTTAAGAAGGGGCTTTTTTGTATGTAGGTAGTTGTTAAATTGGTACCCTTATGGAGGGGACAATTGGGGGCGGGGGCTTCTGTTTAGCCACCTTGTCCCTCCCTTCTCCAGATTCACTCTTCTGTTTAAGTTTTTAATCCATTTTTAATTGACTTTTGTATTTCATGTAAGATAAGGGTCCAATTTTATTTTTTCTGCGTATGGCTATCTAGTTTTCTCACCACCAGTTGTTGAAGAAACTATTCTTTCCTTATTATGTAATTTTGGCACACTTTTCAAACATCAGTTAGTCAACTGTATCTGCATGTATTTATTTCTGGGCTTTATATCCTGTTGCACTGGGCTATATGTCTATTCCTGTGGCAGTACCATACTCTCTAATTACTGTAGCTTTGTAATATGTCTTGAAATCAGAAAGTTTGATACCTCTAGGTTTGCTCTTCCTGAAGATTTCTTGGGCTATTCTAGGTATTTTTGTGTTTTCATTTAAACTTTAGGATTGTTTGTTCTATTTCTGTAAAAGATGTTATTGTGATTTTTATGGGAATAGCGTTGAATCTATAGATAGCTTTGAGTAGTATAGATATTTTTACAATATTAAAATTTTAGTCCATGAACATGAAGTGTCTTTCCATTTATTTGTGTCTTCTTTAATTTATTTCAGCAATGCTTTCTAGTTTTCAGTGTATAAGACTTTTGCCTTCTTGATTACATTTATCCCTAAGTATTTTTTTCTTTTTAATACCATTGTAATTGTAATTACTTTCTTAATTTCCTTTCTGGATGGTTTGTTTTTAGTATGTAGAAATGTAACGTTTTTGTTTATTGATTTTATATCCTACAACTTTACTTAATTTATTAGTTCTAACAGTTTTTTGTGATATTTTTAGGGTTTTCTACATATAGAACTATGTCATCTGATAATAGGAATAGTTTTTCTTCCTTTCCTACTTAGGTTCTTTTTTATTTCCTTTAATTCTTTTTCTTGCTTAATTGCTCTGTGTAAGATTTCCAGTACTATTTTGGATACAAATGGTGGGAGTGATTATCCTTATCTACTTTCTGATCTTAGAGAAAAAAATTTCAGTCTTTTACCGTTAAGTATGTTATGATCTGTGGGCTTGTCATCTATAGCCTTTATTATGTGAAGGTACATTTTTTTTCACCTAGCGTGTTGAGTGTTGTTATTATGAAGGACTGTTGAATTTTGTCAAGTGCCTTTTCTGCCTCTATTGGGATGATCATGTATTTTTTTAAGTCTTCATGCTGTCCACATTGTTTTGCTCAAGTTCACTGTTTCCCGTCTGATTTTCTATCTGGATGTTTATCCATTGCTGAATATGAGAAGTAAAGTTGCCTACATTTATTGTATTGTCTCTATTTCTCCCCTTCAGTTCTGTTAATATCTGCTTTGTATATTTAGTTGCTCCAATTTGGAGTGCATGTATGTTTACAATTGTTATACCTTCTTTTTCTTTTTACGTTGTATTAGGTATTTTTTATTATACTTTAAGTTCTGGGATACATGTGCAGAACTTGCAGGTTTGTTACATAGGTATATATGTGCCATGGTGGTTTGCTGCACAAATTAACACGTTATCTATATGAGGCATTTCTCCTAATGCTATCCCTCCCATTGCCCTCCCACCCCCTGACAGGTCCAGTGTGTGATGCTCTCCTCCCCTGTGCCCAATATGTTCTCATTGTTCAACTCCCACTTATGAGTGAGAACATGCTGCGTTTGACTTTCTGTTCCTGTGTTTGTTTTCTGGGAATGATGGTTTCCAGCTTCCTCCGGTGTCCCTGCAAAGGACATGAACTCATCCATTTTTATGTCTGCATAGTATTCCATGGTGTATATGTGCCACATTTCCTTTATCTAGTGTAACATTGATGGGCATTTGGGTTGGTTCCAAGTCTTTACCATTGTGAATAGTGCTGCAATAAACATACATGCATATGTGACTTTATAATAGAATGATTTATAATCCTTTGGGTATATACCCAGTAATGGGATTACTGGGTCAAATGGTATTTCTGGTTCTAGATCCTTGAGGAATCACCACACTGTCTTTCACAATGGTTGAACTAATTTACACTTCCACCAACAGTGTAAAAGCATTCCTATTTTTCCACATCCTCTCCGGCATCTGTTGTTTCCTGACTTTTTAATGATCACCATTCTAACTGGCATGAGATGGTATCTCATTGTGGTTTTGATTTGCATTTATCTGTTGACCAGTGATGATGAGCTTTTTTTCATATGTTTGTTGGCTGCATAAATTTCTTCTTTTGAGAAGTGTCTGTTCATATCCTTCGCCCACTTTTTGATGGGGTTGTTTGATTTTTTCTTGTAAACTTGTTTGAATTCTTTGTAGATTCTGGATATTAGCCCTTTGTTGGATGGATAGATTACAAAAGTTTTCTCCCATTCTGTAGGTTGCCTGATGATAGTTTCTTTTGCTGTGCAGAAGCTCTTTAGTTTAATTAATCCCATTTGTCAATTTTGGCTTTTGTTGCCATTGCTTTTGGTGTTTCAGTCAGGAAGTCTTTGCCCATGCCTATGTCCTGAATGGTATTGCCTAGGTTTTCTTCTAGGGTTTTTATGGATTCAGGTCTTATGTTTAAGACTTTAATCCATCTAGAGTTAATTTTTGACCATTAGTTGACTCAGTTTCTTCATTGTGTCAATGGTCTTTACCATTTGGTACATTTTTGAGGTGGCTGGTACTGGTTGTTCCTTTCCATGTTTAGTACCTCTTTCAGGAGCTCTTGTAAGGCAGGCCTGGTGGTGATGAAATCTCTCAGAAATTGCTCGTTCATAAGGATTTTATTTCTCCTTTGCTTATGAAGCTTAGTTTGGCTGGATATGAAATTCTAGGTTGAAAGTTCTTTTCTTTAAGGATGTTGAATATTGGCCCCCACTCTCTTCTGGCTTGTAGGGTTTCTGCCAAGAGATCTGCTGTGAGTCTGATGGGCTTCCCTTTGTGCGTAACCTGACCTTTCTCTCTGGCTTCCCTTAGCACTTTTCCTTCATTTCAATCCTGGTAAATCTGATGATTATGTGCCTTGGGGTTGCTCTTCTTGAGGAATATCTTTATGGTGTTCTCTGCTTTTCTTGGAAATGGTGGCCTGGCTTGCTAGGTTGGGGAAGTGCTCCTGGATAATATCCTGAAGAGTGTTTTCCAGCTTGGATTCATTCTCTCCATCACATTCAGGTACACCTATCAAATGTAGATTAGGTCTTTTCATATAATCCCATATTTCTTGGAGGCTTTGTTCATTTCTTTTCACTATTTTTTTCTCTAATCTTGCCTTCTTGTTTTATTTCATTGAGTTGATCTTCAATCTCTGATATCCTTTCTTCTGCTTGGTCAGTTTGGCTATTGAAACTTGTATATGCTTGCAAAGTTCTCATGTTGTGTTTTTCAGCTCCATCAAGTCATTTATGTTCTTCTCTAAGCTGTTTATTCTCATTAGCATTTCATTTAACCTTTTTTCAAGGTTCTTAGTTTCTTGGCATTGGGTTAGAACATGTTCTTTTAGCTCAGAGAAGTTTGTTATTACCCACCTTCTGAAGCCTGAAGCCTGTTTCTGTCAATTCATCAGATTCATTCTCCATCCAGCTTTGTTCCCTTGCTGGCGAGGAGTTGTGATCCCTTGGAGGAGGAGAAGCATTCTGGTTTTTGGTGTTTTCATCCTTTTTGCACTGTTTTCTTCCCATCTCTGTGGATTTATCTACCTGTGGTCTTTGTAGTTGGTGACTTTCCTATGGGGTCTCTGAGTGGATGTCCTTTTGTTCATGTTGAAGCTATTTCTTTCTGTTTTTCGTTTTCCTTCTGACAGTCAAACCCCTCTGCTACAGAACTACTGGAGGTCAACTCCAGACCCTGCTTGCCTGGGGATCATCCGCAGGGGCTGCAGAACAGTAAGGGTTGCTGTTGGTTTCTCCTTCTGTTATCTTTGTCCCAGAAGTGTACTTGCCAGACGTCAGCCTGAGCTCTCCTTTATGAGGTGTCTCTTTAGATATATGGGGGCTGGGGAGCTGCTTGAGGAGACAATCTGTCCCTTATCGAGTTCAAGTGCTGTGCTGGGAGCTCCATTGTTCCATTCAGAGCTGCTGGGCAGGTACATTTAAGTCTGCTGCAGTGGAACTCACAACTGCCTTTTTTCCCAGGTGCTCTGTCCTGGGAAGGTGGGGCTTTATTTATAAGTTCCTGATGTGCTGCTGCCTTTTTTAGAGATGCCCTGCCTAGCAAGGAGGTAGCCTAGTCACAGTCTGCCAGCAGAGGCATTACTGAGCTGCTGCAGGTTCTGCCCACTGCTGTGTGAACTTCCTTGCGGTTTTGTTTACAGAGGTACAGTTAGAACTGCTTTGGTAATGAGAGTCTGCCTCAGTAATGGCAGACTGCCTCAGCAATGGCGGAATGCCTCAGTAATGCAGACTGCCTCAGTAAAGGCAGATTGCCTTGGTAATGGTGGACTGCCTCAGTAGTAGTGGACTGCCTCAGTAATGGCTGACGCCTTTCCCCCCCACCAAGCTGGACCATCCTGCATCCAGCTGCACTTGCTGTGAATCTCTCAATCCAGAGCATTTCAGATTACTGGTCTTTGTGGGGCACGGGACCCACTGAGCCAGATCAGATCACCTGGCTCCCTGTTTCAGTCCCCTTTTTTCAGTTGAATGGGCAGCTCTGTATCCCAGGTGTTCCAGGCACCTGTTGAAATGGCCACCCGGATTTGTGTGAGTTTTTGTGTGAAGACCCACAGCACTGGCTGAAACAGCAGTGCTGGAAACTCATGGCACTTTTAAGCCTGGGAATCTCCTGATCTGTGGGGCAGCAAAAACTCATTTGGAAATGCAGTGATCACTCACCCTCTGCATTCTTCTTGCTTGTAACTGCACTCCAGAGCTGTTCCTATTTGGAATTTTTGTATAAGATGTAAGGAAGGGATCCAATTTCAGTTTTCTGCCTATGGCTAGCCAGTTTTGCCAACACCATTTCTTAAATAGGGAATTCTTTCCCCCATTGCTTGTTTTTGTCAGATTTGTCAAAGATCAGATAGTTTTAGATGTGTGACATTATTTCTGAGGTCTCTGTTCTGTTCCATTGGTCAATATATCTGTTTTGGTACCAGTACCATGCTATTTTGTTTACTGTAGCCTTCTAGCATAGTTTGAAGTCAAGTGGCATATGCCTCCAGCTTTAGAAGACAAGAAATATCAGAGCAGAACTGAAGGAGATAGAGAGACAAAAAACCCTTAAGAAGTCAATTAGTCCAGGAGCTGGGTTTTTTGAAAAGGTTAACAAAATAGGTAGAACACTAGCCAGACTAATGAAGAAAAGAGAGAACAATCAAATAGACACAAGCAAAAATGATAAAGGGGAGATCACCACTGATCCCACAGAAATACAAACTATCATCAGAGAATACTATAAACACCTCTGTGCAAATAAACTAGAAAATCTAGAAGAAATGGATAAATTCCTGGACACATACACCTTCCCAAGACTAAACCAGGAAGAAGTCAAATCTCTGAATAAACCAATAACAAGTTCTGAAATTGAGGCAGTAATTACTAGCCTACCAACCAAAAAAGCCCGGGACTAGATGGATTCACAGACGAATTTTACCAGAGGTACAAAGAGGAGCTGGTACTATTTTGTATGAAACAATTCCAAAAAATAGAAAAAGAGGGATCCCCCCCCTAACTCATATTATGAAGCCAGCATCATCCTGATACCAAAACTTGACAAAGACACAACAAAAAGAAAAATTTCTGGCTAATATCCCTGATGACATTGATGTGAAAATCCTTAATAAAATACTGGTAAACCAAATCCAGCAACCCATCAAAAAGCTTATCCACCATAATCAAGTCAGCTTTATCCCTGGGATGCAAGGCTGGTTCAACATATGCAAATTAATAAACATAATCCATCACATAAACAGAACCAGTGACAAAAACCACATGAGTATCTCAGTATATGGAGATTATCTCCATTTAGTCCTGGGCTTTTTGGTTGGTAGACTAGTAATTACTGCCTCAATTTCAGTAATTATCTCAATTTCTCCTTCATGCTAAAAACTCTCAATGAACTAGATATTGATCAAATGTATCTCAAAATAATAAGAGCTATTGATGACAAACCCACAGCAAATATCATACTGAATGGGCAAAACCTGGAAGCATTCCCATTGAAAACCGGCACAAGACAAGGATGCCGTCTCTCACCACTCTTATTCAACATAGCATTGGAAGTTCTGGCCAAGGCAGTTATGCAAAAGAAAGAAATAAAGTGTATTCAAACAGGAAGAGAGGAAGTCAAATTATCTCTGTTTGCAGATGACATGATTGTATATTTAGAAAAATCCATTGTCTCAGCCTTAAACTCCTTAAGCTGATAAGAAACTTCAGCAAAGTCTCAGGATACAAAATCAAGGTGCAAATATCACAAGTATTCCTATATACTAATAATAGACAAATAGAGAGCCAAATCATGAGTGAACTCACATTCACAATTGTTACAAAGACAATAAAATACCTAGGAATACAACTTACAAGGGATGTGAAGGATCTCTTCAAGGAGAACTACAAACCACTCACTGCACAAGAAAATAAGAGAGGACACAAATAAATGGAAAAACATTCCATGCTCACGGATAGGAAGAATCAGTATCATGAACATGGCCATACTGCCCAAAGTAATTTATAGATTCAATGTTATCCCCCATCAAGCTACCCTTGACTTTCTTCCCACAACTGGAAAAGACTACTTTAAATTGTATATGGAACCAAAAGAGCCCATATATCCAAGACAATCCTAAGCAAAAAGAACTATGATATATTTTTATGGTCTTTTACTTCAGTGTGTTGTTAAGTACTCATGATTATTTCTTCTTTAATTTTTGAATTACTTTGGAAGCTTCTTGCTTACATTTCAAATTTTGATTTTTAGCGATTTTTAATTTTGAGTTTAATAGAATTATAAATTGATTTATGACCCAGCATATGCTCAACTCTTATAGATGTTTCATATGTATCAGAAAGTTATATGTGTTCTGCAGTAATTGGATGTATATTTATATATGTCACTTAGGTCAAGTTTATTAATTGAGTTTTTCAAATCCTCTACATACTGAATTTTTTGTACATTTGTGCAGCAGCCATGTGGTGTACCACCTTTCTCTCCCTTCAGGAAAGTACCTCCACAATAAGTGCATTTAGCTGAAAGCCTTCAGTTACATCAGTTTGGGAATCTGACATACAGTTTGATGGAGGGCCAAATTCTTGCTGGAAGGTTCCCAACAAAAGCTGATCGCTATGAACATACTAGACCTTGGTTATTTCTTTCTTTTTCAAACATATATACTTTAAGTTCTAGGGTACATAGGCAGACCGTGCAGGTTTGTTACATAGGTATACATATGCCATGGTAGAGATTTGTTGCATCCATTGCCCCATCATCTACAGTAGGTATTTCTTCTAATGCTATTCCTCTACAATCCCCAACTGCCTGCTATACCTCCCCCTAGCCAGCCACCCCCCCAGGCCCTAGTGTGTGATGTTCCCCTCTCTGTGTCCGTGTGTTCTCATTGTTCGCCACCCACTCATGAGTGAGAACATGTGGTGAGAACATGAGAAATGTGAGAACATTTCTATTCTTGTGTTAGTTTGCTGAGAATGATTGTTTCCAGTTTCATCCATGTCCCTTAAAAGGCTATTTCTACCCAATGCAAAATTCTTCTACAATCACTTATGTACAGAATTCTTCAAGAACATTATTTTTCATTTCTCTGAGATAAATTCTCAAGGGCACAGTTTCTGGGGCATGTGGTAATTACATGTGTATTTTTATAAGAACACACAAATCTGTTTTCCATAGAGAATGTACCATTTTATATTCCCACCAGCAGTGTAACAGTGATCCAATTTCTCTGCATCCTAACCATCATTGTTGTTATCACTTTGTGTGTGTGTGTGTGTGAGGCAGTCTCACTCTGTTTTCCAGGCTGGAGTGCAGTGGTGCAATCTTGGCTCATGGCAGCCTCCACCTCCCAGGTTCAAATGATCCTCGTGCCTCAGCCTCCCAAGTAGCTGGGATTACAGGCATGTACTATCACACTCAGCTAATTTTTGTACTTTTAGTAGAGACTGGGGTTGCACCAGGCTGGTCTTGAACTCTTGGTCTCAGGTGATCTGCCCACATCAGCCTCCCAAAGTGCTGGGATTACAGGCATGACCCAGCTCACCCAGACTACATTTTTTTTTTTAAGTTTAGACATTCTAATAGGCTTTTGGGGATATCCCATCGTGCTTTTAATTTACAGTTCCCCCGACAGCTAATGATGCATTTTCTCTCTTTTCATGTGCTTATTTGCAATTTGCATACTCATTTCAATGAAATGTCCATATCTTTTGTACGTTTCCTAATTATTGAATTTTGAATTTTAAAAATATGTTCTGGATACTAGTCTTAGATTTACAAATATCCCATTCTGTTGCTTGTCATTTTATCCTTATAACAGGGTTTTTTGCAGAGCAAAAGATTTCAAAATTCTGATGAGGTCTAACATTAATTTTAATTTTATATATCATGCTTTTAAATTTTTTTATTTTAGTTTTTGTGAATACATTATATATATATAATATGATATATATATGGGGTACATGAGATGTTTTGCTATAGGCATGCAATGCATAATAATCATATCATGTAAAATGGGGTATCCATTAAGAAAAGAGGTTTAAAATTGGCTCACACTTCCACAGGCTGTACAGGAAGCATGGCTGGGGAAGTCTCAGGAAAACTTACAATTGTGGCAGAAGACAAAGGGGAAGCAGGCACATCCTGCATGGCTGGAGCAGAATGAAGAGAGTGAATGAGGAGGTGCTACACACTTTTAAACCAAATATGAGGACTCACTATCAGGAGAACAGCAAGGAGGGAATCTTCCCCCATGATCCAATAACTTCCCACCAGGCCCCCTCCTCCAACATTGTGGATTACAAGTTGACATAAGATTTGGGCAGGGACACAAATCCAAACTCATATCGGTGTTACAAACAATCCAGTTACACTGTTTTAGTTATTTTTAAATGTACGATTAAATTATTATTGACTATAGTCACACTGTTTTGCTATCAAATACTAGGTCTGATTCATTCTATTTTTTTTTTTTTTTTTTTGCATCCGTTAACTATCCCCACCTTCCTTCACCCCAGGCCCTTATAACATTTCCCAGTCTCTGGTAGCCATCCTTCTACTCTCTATCTCCATGAATTCAGTCGTTTTGACTTTTAGAACACGCAAATAAGTGAGAGCACACAATGTTTGTCTTTCTTGCCTGCCTTATTTCATGTTGCAAATGACAGGATCTCCTTTATTTCTTTTATGGCTGAATAGTATTCCATTGTGTGTGTATATACCAAATTTCATTTATACATTTGTCTATTAATGGACACTTGGGTTGTTACCATTTTTAGGCTACTGTGAATAGTGTTTCTATGAATATTTGTGTGCATTTTTTTGGTTGGATATTTGTTTTTGAGTCTCTTGAATAAATATCTTGCAGTAAAATTGCTGGGTCATATAATAACTTTATGTGTAAGCTTTTGAGTAACTTCCAGAATGTTTTTTGCTGTGACTGCACAATTTTAAATTCCCACTGATGGTTCAATTTATCTACATTCTCACCAACATTTGTTATTTTCTGCCATTATTATAATTATTACCATCCTATTGGGTGTGAAGTGATATCTAATTGTTGTTTTGATTTGAAGTTCCCTAATGATTAATATTGAGCCTTTTTTCATGTGCTTACTGGCCATTTGTATATCTCCTTTAGAGAAATGTCTATTCAAGTTCTTTGCTTATTTTTAAATTGGATTGTTTTTTTCATTATTGTAGGAGTTTCTCACAATTGTAGGAGTTACTCATATATTCTGAACACTAGACCTTCATCTAGTTATCAGATATATGATTTGCAAATATATTCTTCCATTCTGTGGATTGTCTTTTCACTGTCTTAGTAATGACTTTTGATGCATTAAAGTTTTTTTTAATTATATATATATATATATTTTTTTATTGCATTTTAGGTTTGGGGGTACATGTGAAGAACATGGAAGATTGTTGCATAGGTACACACATGGCAGTGTGATTTGCTGCCTTCCTCCCCCATCACCTATATCTGGCATTTCTCCCCATGCTATCCCTCCCCCAACTCCCCACCCCCCCACTATCCCTCCCCTTTTTCTCCCGACAGACCCCAGTGTGTGATACTCCCCTCCCTGTGTCCATGTGTTCGCATTGTTCAACACCCGCCTATGAGTGAGAACATTAAAGTTTTTAATTTTGATGAAGTCCAATTTATGGTTTTAAAATTTTTGTTACTCATGCTTTCAGTGCCATATGTAAGAAACCATTGCCTAATTCAACATCATGAAGATTTATTTCCCAGTTTTCATCTAATATTTGTACAAGTTTTAGTTCTTATATTTAGGTCTTTGATATATTTTGAGTTAATTTTTGTACATAATGTTAGGTAAAGGTCCAACTTCATTGTTTTGCATGTAGATATTCAGTTTTCCCAGAATCATTTGTTGAAGAGACTGTTCTTTCTTCATTGTATGGTCTTGGCATCCTGGTTGAAAATCAATTATACATAGATGTTTGGGTTTATTTCTGGATTCTCAATTCCATTCCATTGATTTGTAGATGCCATTTTCTATCCTTATGCCAGTACTACATTGTTTGGATTACTGTAGTGTTATAATAAGTGTTGAAATTGGAAAGTGTGAGTCTTCCAACTTTTTCTTTTCTAAATTGATGTGGCTATTTGGACTCGTTGAAATTCTATATGAATTTTAGTATTGCTATTTCCATATCAATACAAAAGTTTATTGGGACTTTACATATAGTAAGAAAATCAACTGTTTTTTCTACTCTCATGCTTAGCACATATCACTTTTGGTCACCAAATTATATGTGGGGATTTCTTCCCATCAACAGTCTATTCTCCTGTGACCACCAACTTGGTATCCTATAATTAAATTAAATTATGACACCATCTGCCTGGAAGCAATGTCAGATCCCACAGGTTAAGGGCTCAACCCTGCAATACTGTGTATACTTCAGATGCCGGTTATAAGTAGTAGTTCATCACCTATACTTCTGACAACTAGCTATAAATCAGGATTCCCTTAACTTTTCCCTAAGTTTAGATTAATTTGCTAATATGACTGATCAAACTAAGTCTATATATTTAAAGTGAGTTTTGTAGATAACATGTAGTTGGATTTTATTAAAAACTCACACTGGCAATCTTTTTGTGAATTGGTGCATTTAGATCATTTACAGTTAAAGTGGTTATTGATTTTTTAAATATATATCTACCATATTTGGTAACTATTTTCTGTTGCTTTTACACTTTTAAAATTTTTATAGATTTAGTAGATGTAAGTGCCATTTTTTGTTATGTGGATATATTGTATAATGATAAAGTCTGGGATTGTTGGTGTACTCATCATCTCAAATCGTGACTATTGTACCCTTTGGTAATTTTTCAACCCTCACCTTCCTCCTACTATCCCATCTTTTAGAATCTCCAATATCCATGATTTCACTTTGTATGTCCATGTGTACTTATTTTTACTTCCCCCTTACAAGTGAGAACATGCAGTTTTTAACTTTCTGTTTCTGAGTTATTTCACTTAGGATAATGGCCTCCAGTTCCATCCATGCTACTGCCTATATATATATAAAATCTTCTTTATCTAATCATATGTTTATGCACACTTAGGTTGATTCCATGACTTTACTATTGTAAATAGTGCTGCAATAAACATGAGTGCAAGTATCTTTTTAAGTAATGATTTCTTTTCCTTTGGGTAGATACGCCATAATGAGATTGCTAGATTGAATGTTAGTTCTATTTTTAGTTCTTTGAGAAACCCCCACACTGTTTTCCGTACAGGTTGTATTAGTTTATATTTCCATCAAAAATGTATAAGCATACACTTTCCTCCAAATCCTTGCCAACATCTGTTGTTTCTTTGACTTTTTAGTAATAGCCATTCTGACTTGTATACAATGATATCTCATTGGAGTTTTAATTTGTATTTCTCTGATGATTACTGATGTGGAGAATGTTTTCATATATTTGTTGGCTTTATGTCAGCTTTTGAAAAATGTCTGTTCATGTCCTCTGGCCATTTTTAATAGTGTTATTGGGATGTTTTTGTTGTTGAGTTGTTTGAGTTTCTTTAGCTTTTTGTTAGACTCATAGTTTGAAAATATTTTCATATATATATATATATATTGTACTTTAGGTTCTGGGGTACATGTGCAAATCATGCAGGATTGTTGCATAGGTATATACATGGCAATGTGATTTGCTGCCTCCATCCCCCATCATCCAATATCTGGCATTTCTCCCATGTTATCCCTCCCCAATTTCTCTACCCCCCGCTGTCCCTCCTCTAGTCCCCACTACAACAGACCCCAGTGTGTGATGCTCCCCTCCTTGTGTCCACGTGTTCTCATTGTTCAACACCTGCTGGAGTGAGAACATGTGGTGTTTGATTTTCTGTTCTTGTGTCAGTTTGCTGAGAATGATGGTTTCCAGATTCATCCATGTCCCTACAAAGAACACGAATTCATTGTTTTTTATGGTTGCATAGTATTCCATGGTGTATATGTGCCACATTTTCTTTGTCCAGTCTATCATCGATGGGCATTTGGGTTGGTTCCAGGTCTTTGCTATTGTAAACAGGGCTGCAGTGAACATACGTGTGCATGTGTCTTTATAATAGAATGATTTATAATCCTTTGGGTATAAACCCAGTAATGGGATTGCTGGGTCAAATGGAATTTCCATTTCTAGATCCTTGAGAAATCGCCACACTGTCTTCCACAATGGTTGAACTAATTTACACTCCCACCAACAGTGTAAAAGTGTTCCTATTTCCCCCACATCCTCTCCAGCATCTGTTGTCTCCAGATTTTTTAATGATCGTCATTCTAACTGCTGTGAGTTGGCATCTCAATGTGGTTTTGATTTGCATTTCTCTAATGACCAGTGATGATTAACATTTTTCATATGTTTGTTGGCCTCATATATCTCTTCTTTTGAAAAGTGTCTGTTCATATCCTTTGCCCAGTTTTGAATGGGTTTGTTTGTTTTTGTTCTTGTAAATCAGTTTTAGTTCTTTGTAGATTCTGGATATTAGCCCTTTGTCAGATTGGTAGATTGCAAAAATTTTTTCCCATTCTGTTGGTTGCCAGTTCACTCTAATGATTGTTTCTTTTGCTGTACAGAAGCTCTGGAGTTTAATTTACAACCCATCTGTCTATTTTGGCTTTTGTTGCCAATGCTTTTGGTGTTTTAGTCATGAAGTCCTTGCCTATGCCTATGTCCTGAATGATATTGCCCTGTTTTCTTTATGGTTTTTATGGTGTTAGGTCTTATGTTTAAATCTTTAATCCATCTGAAGTTAATTTTTATATAAGGTGTAAGGAAGGGGTCCAGTTTCAGCTTTCTGCACATGGCTAGCCAGTTTTCCTGACACCATTTATTAAACAGAGAATCCTTTCCCCCATTGCTTGTTTTTGTAGGTTTGTCAAAGATCAGATGGTTGTAGATGTGTGGCATTGCCTCTGAGGCCTCTGTTCTGTTCCATTGGTCTATATCTGTTTTGGTACCAGTACCAGGCTTTTGATTACTGTAGCTTCTAGTACAGTTTGTAGTCAGGTAGCATGACGCCTCCAGCTTTGTTCTTTTGCTTAGGATTGTCTTGTCTATGTGGGCTCTCTTTTTGGTTCCATATGAAGTTTAAGGTGTTTTTTTCTAGTTCTGTGAAGAGGGTCATAGGTAGCTTGATGGGTATAGCATTGAATCTATAAATTACTTTGGGGAGTATGGCCATTTTCACAATATTGATTCTTCCAACTATGAGCATGGAATGTTTTTCCATCTGTTTGTGTCCTCTCTTATTTCCTTGAGCAGTGGTTTGTAGTTCTCCTTGAAGAGGTCCTTTACATCCTTTGTTAGTTGTATTCCTAGGTATTTTATTCTCTTTGTAGCAACTGTGAATGGGTGTTTGCTCTTGATTTGGTTCTCTTTAAGTCTCTTATTGGCGTATAGGAATGCTTATGATTTCTACACATTGATTTTGTATCCTGAGACTTTGCTGAAGTTGCTGATCAGTTGCAGGAGATTTTGGGCTGAGATGATGGGGTCTTCTAAATATACAATCATGTCATCTGCAAATGAGAGACAATTTGACTTTCTCCTGTCGTAATTGAATACCCTTATATCTTTTCATGCCTGATTGCTCTGGCTAGAACTTCCAATACTATGTTGAATAAGGAGTAGTGAGAGAGGGCATCCTTGTCTAGTGCCAGATTTCAAAGGGAATGCTTCCAGTTTTTGCCCATTCAGTATGATACTGGCTGTGGGTTTGTCATAAATAGCTTTTATTATTTTGATATACGTTCTATTGATACCTAGTTTATTGAGAGTTTTTAGCATAGCTTTTGAATTTTTCAAAGGTCTTCTCTGCATCTATTGAGATGATCATATGGTTTTGGTCTTTGGTTCTGTTTATGTGGTGGATTACATTTATAGACTTGGGTATGTTGAACCAGCCTTGCATCCCGGGATGAAGCCTACTTGATTGTGATGGATAAGCTTTTGATGTGCTGTGACAATCGGTTTGCTAGTATTTTAATGAAGATTTTTGCATCAATGTTCATCATGGATATTGACCTGAAGTTTTTGTTGTTGTTGTTGAGCCTCTGCTGGGTTTTGGTATCAAGATAATGTTGGTCTCACAAAATGATTTGGGAAGGATTCCCTCTTTTTGTATTGTTTGGAATTTTCTTCCATTCTATAGGTTGTCTGGTTGCTCTGCTGATTCTTTTGATGTGCAGAAGATTTTTAGTTTAATTAATTCCAATTTGTCTATTTTTTGTTTTGTTGCATTTGATTTTTGGGACTTAGTCATAAATTATTTGCCTAAGCCAAAGTCCAAAGAGTTTTTCCTAGATCTTCTTCTAGGATTTTTCATAGTTTCAAGTCTTAAATTTAAGTATTTACTCCATCTTGAGTTAATTTTTTTGTATGGTGAAAGATATGGATTCAAGTTTATTCTTCCGCATATGATGATTAGTCCCAGCACCATATATTGCATAGAGTGACCTTTCCCCCAGTGTGTATTTTTGCTGATTGTAGATATGTAGAATTCTTAATTCTCTTCCATTGACCTATGTGTGTATTTTTATACCATTACTGTACTGTTTTTGCAGTTGCTGATATCGGTTTTTCCTTTCTGTATTTAGTGCTTCCTTTCAGAGCTATTGTAAGGCAGGCCTGGTGGTTTCAAAATCCCTCAGCATTTGCTTGTCTGGAAAGGATTTTATTTCTGCTTCACTAATGAAACTTAGTTTGACTGGATATGAAATTCTGGGTTGAAAATTCTTTTCTTTAAGAATGTTGAATATTGGCCCCTACTCTCTTCTGGCTTGTAGCATTTTTGCAGAGAGATCTGCTGTTAGTCTGATGGGCTTCCCTTTGTAGGTAACCTGACTTTTCTCTCTGGTTGACCTTAACATTTTTCCTTCATTTCAACCTTGGAGAATCTGGCAATTATGTGTCTTGGGGTTGCTCTTCTTGAGGAGTATCTTAGTGGTATTCTCTGTATTTCCTGAATGTGAATGTTGGCCTGTCTTGCTAGGTTGGGGATGTTCTGGATAATATACTGAAGTGTGTTTTCTAACTTGGTTCCATTCTCCCCATCACTTTCAGGTACACCAATCAAACGTAGGTTTGGTCTTTCACATAGTTCCATATTTCTTGGAGGCTTTGTTTGTTTCTTTTCAATCTTTTTTCTCTAATCTTGTCTTCATGCCTCATTTTAGTAAGTTGATCTTCAATCTCTGATATTCTTTCTTCTGCTTGATTGATTCGGCTGTTGATACTCGTGTATGCTTCATGAAGTTCTTGTGCTGTGTTTTTCAGCTCCATAGGGTTCTTTATTTTCTTCTCAAAACTGGTTATTCTAGTTAGCATTTCCTGTAACCTTTTGTCAAGGTTCTTAGCTTCCTTGATTGAGTTAGAACATGCTCCTTTAGCTCAGAGGAGTTTGTTATTACCCACCTTCTGAAGCCTACTTCTGTCAATTTGTCAATGACATTCTCTGTTCAATTTTGTGCTTTTGCTGGAGAGGAATTTCTTTCATTTGGAGGAGAAGAGGCATTCTGGTTTTTGGAATTTTCAGCCTTTTTATGCTGGTTTTTCCTCATCTTCATGGATTTATCTACCTTTGATCTTTCAGGTTGATGACCTTTGGATGGAGTTTCTGTGTGGTGTTCTTTCTGTTGATGTTGTTGTTGTTGCTTTCTGTTTGTTAGTTTTCCTTCTAACAGTCAGTTATATGTTGCTTTTATTATTTTGATGCATGTTCCTTGGATGCCTAGCTTGTTGAGGGTTTTTCTATCATGAAAGGGTACTAAATATTTTTACATCTATCTGGATGATCATATGGTTGTTGTTTTTAATTTTATATATGTGGTGAATCCCATTTATTAATTTGCATGTGTTGAACCGCCCTTGTATCCCTGGAATAAGGACTACTTTATTGTGATGTATTATCTTTTTGATGTGATGTTGAATTCCGTTTGCCAGGTTCTCTTTCTTTCTTTATTTTTTGAGGATTTTTGCATCTATGTCATCAGGGATATTGGCCTGTAGGTTTCTCTTTTCATTGTATCCTTATTCTGCTTTGATGTCAGGGTGATGATGGCTTTATAGAATAAATTATGGAAGACTCCTTCCTTTTTTATTTTGGGGAACTATTTCAGTAAGATTGATGCCATTTCTTCTTTGTGCATCTGGTAGAATTTAGCTGTGAATCCAGCCTTTTTTGAGGGGGAAGGTTTTCATGACTGATTCATCTTCACTACTGGTTATTGGTATGTTCAGTTTTTCTACTTCTTTGTAGCTCAATCTTGGGAGGTTGTATGTTTCCAGAAGTATATCCCTTTCCTCTAGGTTTTCTAGTGTGTATGCATAGAGATGTTTATAGTACTCTCTGATGATCTTTTGTATTTAAGTGGTATCAGTTGTAATGTCACTTTTATCATTTCTGATTGCCCATATTTGAATCTTCTCTTTTTTTCTTGGATAACTAGCTAGCAGTCTATCAATTTTGATTTTTTTGTCAAACAGCCAACTTTCAATTTTATTGATCCTTTGTATAATTTTTTTGTTTCAATTTTATTTAGTTTTGCTATGAACTCTGTTATTTCTTTTCTTCCAATAGCTTTGGATTTGGTTTTTTTTTTCTAGTTTCTTGAGATGTGACATTAGGTTGTTAATTAGAGACCTTTCTATCTTTTGAATGTAAGCATTTAATACTATAAACTTCCTTCTTAGCACTGTTTTTGCTGTATCCCAGGATCTTGGTTCATTGTTTCTTTATTTTCATTTTTTTAAACATTTTCAAATTTCTACCCTAATGTCACCATCTACCCACAGATTATTCGAAGCAGATTGTTTAATTTTCATGTACTTGAATAGTTTTAAGACTTCCTCTTGGTGTTGATTCTAGTTATATTTCATTGTGGTCTGAGAAGATACTTAATATGATTTTGATTTTTCAAATTTATGGAGACTTGCTTTGTGGCCTACCATATGGTCGATTTTGGAGAAAGTTCCAGATGTAGATGAGAAGAATGTATATACTGCTGTTGTTAGGTAGAATGTTCTATAAATGTCTGTTGGTTCTATTTTATCTTGAGTCCAATTTAATTCCAGAGTTTCTTTGTTGATTTTCTGCCTCAGTGATCTGTCTAGTGCTTTCAATGAAGTGTTGAATTTCCCCACTGTTATTGTATTGCTGTCTCTTTCTTAGGTATAGTAGTTTTTGTTTTTATAAATCTGAGTGTTCCAGTGTTGTGTGCATATCTATCTAGGATTGCCATATGTTCTTCTTAATTTGATTCCTTTATCATATATATATATATATATATATATTGACCTTTGTCTTATTTTTAACTGTTGCTGATTAAAAGTCTGTTTGTTTGTTTGTGAGACAGAGTCTTGCTCTGTCATCCAGGCTGGAGTGCAGTGGGGTGATCTCTACTCTCTGCAACCTCTACCTCCTGGGTTCAAGCTATTCTTCTGCCTCAGCCTCCTGAGTAGCTGGGACTACAGGCACTTGCTACCATGCCAGGCTAATTTTTGAGTTTTTAGTAGAGACAGGGTTTTGCCATTTTGGCCAGGCTGGTCTCAAACTCCTGACCTCATGATCCACCTGCCTTGGCCTCCCAAAGTGCTGGAATTACAGGCATGAGCCACTGCACCCGGCCTAAAAGTCTGCTTTATCTGACATAAGTAGAGGTGCTCCTGCTCATATTTGGTTCTGTTTGCATGGAGTATCTTTTTCTACTTCTTTACTTAGAGGAGTCTGTAAATATCTTACCAGTTAGGTGGATTTTTTTAATAAGCAACATATTTTTAGATCTTGTTTTTTTAGATCCATTCCACTAGTCAACATCTTTTAAGTGGAGCATTTACTCCAATTGCTTTAAAGACTAATATTGATACATGAGGGTTTGTAATAATTTTAATTTTATATGGTTGTTTCGCTGTTTCGATTGTGTAATTGCTTTATAAGAACTGTGTGTTTTTATACTTTTTGTGTTTTATGATGGTGGGTATTGTTTTTTTGTTTCCTTGTTGAAAACTTTCAGCATTTCTTGTAGGAGTCATCTAGTGGTGACAAATTTCTTTAGCCTTTACTTGTCTGGGAAAGACTTTATTTCTTCCTCATTTATGAAGTTTTGTTTAGCAGGATACAAAATTCTCAAATGGCAGTTTTCTCTTTAAGAAGACTGAAAATAGAATCCCAATCTCTTATGGCTTGTAAGGGTTCTGCTGAAAAGTCTGGCATTAGTCTGATGGAATTTCATTTATAGGTGATTAGATGTTTCTCCCTTGCTGCTTTTAGTATTTTTTCTTTCTTTCTTTTTTTTTTTCTTTTTAATTCTTTTTTTTTTTCTTTCACTTTGACTTTGGATAGTCTGAAGACTATATGGTTTGGTAAAGGTCATTTGTAATCTGTCTTCCAGGAATTCTTTGAGATTCTTGTATCTGAATGCATAAATAACATGATCAGGTTTTTTAAAAATTATTTCCTCAAATAAGTTTTTCAAACTTTTTACTTTTTCTTCTTCTCCCTCAGAAATACCTATGACTTCTAGGGTTGGTCATTTTACATAATACCATATATCTCAGAGGCTTTCTTTATTTCTTAAAACTCTTTTTTCTTTATTTCTGTCTAATTAGATTAATTCAAAAGACCTGTCTTCAAGCTCTGAAATTCTTTCTTCTGCTTTGTTTAGTCTATTGTTAAAGCTTTCAACTTTATTTTGGAACTTCTTCAATGAATTTTTCATTTCTAGAAGTTCTGTATGTTTTTAAAAACAATTATCTATCTCTTTAGTAAATTACCATTTATATCCTGAATTATTTTTCTGATTTTTTGTGTTGCTTTTCAACTTTCTCTTGGATTCCATTGAGTTTCCTTAAAATCCATACTTTTTAATTCCTTATTTGCCATTCTGGAATTTTCATTTTGGCTAGAATCCATTGCTAGAGTGCTAGTGTGATTCTTTGGGATTGTTGAAAGTTTGTTTTTCATTCTACCAGAGTTCTTACACTGTTTCTTTCCTATCTGGATTAACTTTCACTTCCTATTTTTGAATACACTTTCATTTGGATGAAACTTTTTGTTTCCCCCCCACCCTCTTGAGTGTGTGACTGTAGTGTATTTCAGTAAAGTCATTTGGCTTTGCTTATGAGTGCTTTCAGGGGGCCAGGACTCTGCATGAATGCCAGGGTTATAAATAGCCTTAATGTGGTGGTTTTCTCAAATGCTGATTATCTGATTATAGTAGTGGTATACTGGGGGATGTGAACAGGCTCACTGCCTCTTGTAGAGACAGGGAGTTGAAGGTCTCAGGAAGCTTATCTCACTCCCCAACACTAAGAGCTGCTCACCTATGAGCACCAGATTTCTGAGTACCTTAAAAAGGGCTAGTGGTAAGTATTTGTTTAATGTAGTATTAGAGTTCTTCCAGAAGAAAGGCTTCAGAAAAAAACTGTTCAGAGAAATCTGCAAAGATCTTGATGTAGGAAAACTACTTATAAATGAGATGGATAAGCAAGAGTATACCAAAGATTTTACATCCAACCAAGTTAAAAGACAAGCTATAATGAATATCAAGAACTCAAGAAATATTGTCATTATTCCTTCCTAAGGGATTTAATAGAGAACAAGCTTCAGATAAGCAAGAAACTATAGGAGAAACTTGGGACATTTCTAATGGTGAGCAGTAACTATATTTACCTGTAAAGCTAAGAATAAATAATAGGGATGGAATGACAGAAAAGAGTTAAATATTATATGCTCTGAAATATAAATGTACTAAAAGTGATAAAAATGGGTATAGAAGGAGAATAGCCTTGTAGATTAACTGGGAGTAAAAGGATATAGGTTTAAATCGAGAGTCTAGGTCAGAAATAGAGGAAAGGCAAAAAGAGGTTACTAGCAAATTTCATTATGACTCATGAGGAGAACCAATAGTTTCTTTAAAATGGAGTTTAAAGCATTATATAAAATAATAACTCTTTAAATGTGGTACTAGACCAGTACCATCATTATCTCTTGGAAAGTTGTTAGAAATACAAATTCTCATACACTACCCCAGAACCGTTGAATTAGAAATTTTGGAATTGGGGCCCAGCAATGTGTTGGAACAGCTCTCTGGGAGATTTCTGAGGTATGCTAAAAGTTTGAATACCACTAGAATGAAGATATCATTAGAGCGAAAATAAAATTTTTCTAAATAGCAAAAGATACACCAAAATTAAAAACCAATGCAAATATGTCACATAGTGAAATATTTATGGGTATAAGACACACACACACATATAATATGTAAGAATGGACACCCCCTCCTCCCATAGCTACTTTTTTTTAATTTTTAATTTTTGTAGGTACATAGTAGGGATATATATTTATGGGCTACTTAAGATATTTTGATACAGGCACACAATGTATAATAATCACAACATGGAAGATAGAGTATCCATCTCCTCAAGCATTTATAAGGGCAACAAGAATTACAAGGTATATAGAAATAACTCTTATAAAATGCAATAATTTAAAAGTGTTTCCTCTTGAAGAAGAAAATGATAAAACTTTAATTACAACCTATTTTAAAGCCCTATATGAATGTAAAGTTATACTATGTTCCTGAGGGAAACATTTATGAACATAAACAATTATTCTCAAGTTATTTCATACATTAAATGAAAGCTTAATCAAGATATCAATAATAAATATGTATTAAGGATATTACTCTTACAGAACTTGACATTCTGATACTAAAATTCATATAAAATTGAAAATAGATAATGATCATGACAATTTTGAGGAATAAGTATGAAGAACTGGCATTACTAGATAGTGAAACTTACTATAAAGTCATAATATTTTGTTGTTGACTTGAGCTCTCTCTTATTTTATTTTACTTTTTTATTATACTTTAAGTTCGGGGGTACATGTGCAGATCATGCAGGATTGCTACATAGGTATACACATGCCATGGTGGTTTGCTGTATCCATCCCCTCATCATCTACATTAGGTATTTCTCTTAATGTTATCCCTTCCCAATTCTCCACTCCTTGCTAGCCCTCCCCTAGTTCCCCACACTGCCCCCAACAGGCCCTGGTGTGTGACGTTCCCCTCCCTGTGTCCATGTGTTCTCATTGTTCGACACCCACTTATGAATAAGAACATGTGGTGTTTGGTTTTCTATTCTTGTGTTGGTTTGCTAAGAATGATGGTTTCCAGCTTCATCCATGTCCCTGCAAAGGACATGAACTCATCCTTTTTTAAAAGCCATAATATTTTTAAAAAGTGTAACATTGTGGCATGAATAGACAAATAAATGATCAAGAAACGTAATGATCTTACAAATAGACTTAAGAATAAATGATTAGTATATGACATATAGAGTATATGATAAATCAGCATATGAAATGATGGAATTTTCAATTAATGGTGTAAGGATATTTGGTTACCTTTATGGAAACAGATAAAATTAGATCAATACTATTTATACCATTCATAAAAAATTAATAATTTAATTCCTGGCAGGTTTAAACCCTAAGTAAAAATAAGAAGAGTAGAATGCATATGTTTGTGGGGTGTGTGTGTGTGTGTATGTGTGTATTAGTAAGAAGAAAAAATAAGAAAAAAGAGAACAGTAGGATGTCTTTATGATAACTACGTGGGGAGGAGTTCTTTAATAAAACATAAAAACACAAACCATGAAAGGACAGATAACAGATGCTGGAGGGGGATGTGGAGAAGTAGGAACACTTTTACACTGTTGATGGGGGTGTAAATTAGTTCAACCATTGTGGAAGACAGTGTGGCGATTCCTCAAGGACCTAGAAATAGAAATTCCATTTGACCCAGCAATCCCATTACTGGGTATATATCCAAAGGATTATAAATCGTTCTATTATAAAGACACATGCACACATATGTTCATTGCCGCACTGTTTGCAATAGTAAAGACCTGCAACCAACCCAAATGCCTATTGATGATAGACTGGATAAGGAAAATGTGGCACATATACACCATGGAATACTATGCAGCCATAAAAATCGATGAGTTTGTGTCCTTTGTAGGGACATCGATGAGTCTGGAAACCATCATTCTCAGCAAACTGACACAAGAACAGAAAGTCAAACACCACATGTTCTCACTCAGGCGGGGTGCTGAACAATGAGAACACATGGACACAGGGAAGGGAGCATCACACACTGGAGTCTGTTGGTGGGGGAATAGGGGAGGGACAGCGGAGGGTAGAGAGGTTGGGGAGGGATAATATGGGGGAGAAATGCCAGATATAGGTGATGGGGAATGGAGGCAGCAAACCACATTGCCATGTAGGTACCTATGCAACAATCCTGCGTGTTCTGCACATGTACTCCAGAACCTAAAGTGCAATAAAATATATATACATATAAAAAATTATGTTACCAGAAAAAAAGCATGAATTTTTCTATATGTAAATTATACCTTTATTTTTTTAATGTAAAACTTAAAAAGAATGTAAGACTTTTTCAGAAAATAAAAAGTAGAGAATATATCTATTAAAAAAACATAAAAAAGGAAAGATAAATTTTAATATATTAAAATTTAAAATATCTCAGTATAAGCAAATGTAAAGGCAAGTTACAGAATGGGAGAAGATATTTAAAACTCACAAATGACAAAGGTTTAAAATTCTGAATATATAAAGAATTTCTACAAACCAAAAAAAATTACAAATAACCAAATCAAAAATATAGGCATAATATGAATCAGCAATTATTAGAGGAAGGATCTTGAATGACCAGTAAACATGTTAGAAGAAAATCAACCTCAACAGAGAAATGCATCACAATGAGATATTATTTAATATTCACCAGATTGGCAAAATTTACTTTGATAACACTAACTTTGGTAAAAATGAGGGGAAATAGGAACTTTTCATTGTTACTAATTATAAATTGGTATAACTGCTTTAGAAAGAATTTAGCAATATCTAGTAAATATGGAGATATACATACCCACTTCTAGGCATATAGTCTTGAAAACTGTGCATATACAATAGGAGATATGGTGAAGGATGTTCATTGCAAACAATTTGTGTAGAAAAAGATTGGAATGTACTTTACCCCTCATCAGAGAAATGGAGAAAAAAGCTATGCATGGTTCATTTATTCAATGCAATACTATGAAGTAGTTATGTGGATGAACTGGATCAGTGTGTACCAATATAGATAAATCTTAAAATCATAACACTGAGTGGGAGAAGCAAGATGCAAAAGGTATGTACAGTATGAAACATTTGATCCCCAAATTTTAAGCATGAAATCAATCAAATACATTTTAATGGATATGTACATATTTAGTGAAAGTACAAAATCATGTACTGGGATGATACATGCCAACTTCAGGATAGTGCTCATCTGTTAGTGGGAAGTGGGGCAGGGATGAGTGGAGGTAGGGTTTATCTCTATCTGTAATGTTTTATATTTTAAGTGATATAAAGTAAAATTAACAAAAATTTGATGTCTGTTTAATCTCAGTAGTGGATATATAGGTGCCTTTTAAATTTTTCTGTGTGTTTGAAATGTTTCATAATTACAATTTTTAAATTTAAAAATCACTAGGATATTACAGATGTGCAAATCGATTCTATGGTGGTGTAAATCATTGGACAATTGAAGAAGGCTTCCCTAAGAAAATGCATTTAAGCTGAATCCTGAAATATGAATAAAATCCATCTGAAGGTTGGTGAGGTACACCATTTCCAGAGGAAGGATCAGCAAGTGCAAGGGCTCTGAGGTATGAATGTGGTTGGGGTGTTCAAGGAGCATCAAGGAGGGAAATGTAACTGGAGGAGACTGATCAATGAGATGTACAATTTAAAATTAGGGCACAGAAGCAGCAGGGAGCGAGGTCATGTAAGTGTATTGTTGTTTGAAAATATTTTATTTATTTTAAATTGATAAATAGTAATTGTGTATATTTATGGGCTAGATCATGCAAATATTTAAACCAGGTTAAGAACTGAGTTAACCTGAATTCGATGGAGCCATTTGAGAGTTTTAAATGAAATAATGACTTGAACTGAGTTGTGTTTTTAAAACATTGCTCTGACTACAACATTAAGAGCAGATTATAGGACATAAGAGTGAAAGAAAGGAGGCCAGTTAGCAGCTATAATCCAAGTGAGAGATGATGGGGGCTTAGATCAAGTTTATAACAATGAGGAAGCAGAAGAGTAAACAGGTTTTGGAATGTTTATGAGATATTATTATTGGCAAGGAGTGAAAGAGAGTGCTAAGAATCAAAGAAGACTCCAAGGTTTCTGACTTGAGAGTTGATTATTGATCAATATTGCTAACAATGGTAACAATGGAGGTAAAATACATTTGTGTTGAATGTGTGGGATGAAAATGATAAGCTTATTTTGGATTTATACATGTTTAAAGCTTAGGAGAGAGGACTGGAATGGAAATAGACTTGGAAGACTTTGCAATGTGGATGATTAAAGCCTTGGGAGTGGGTGAAATTACTTAGGAGCTAATGGAAGTTAGGAGAGAGGCTGGAATAGAGCTTTGAGGAGTAGCCAGCAAAGGATACTGACAAGGAGCTGCAAGATAAACAGAAGGAAAACCAAGAGACTGTGGTGTACTATACTTAAAGATAGAGTGTTTTGTATAGCATGTGGTGGTCAAGTCTGTCAATTACCACTAAGAAATCCAACAAAACGAAGTTTTATAAGTATAAAGTACATTTAGTGATATTTAAGTCATTAGTGATCTTGTAGAGAGATGGCATGGAAATCAGACTGGAGAGGGTTAAGTAGTGAGTAAAAATAAAGAAACAGACAAAATGAACGAAACAAAGTAAGGACAATTCTTTTGAAAAAATTGGCTGTGAATGGGGTGGGAAGGGATACAGTAGGGGGATGAGAAGTCAGGGGGTCATTTGTTGTTTTCTTAAAAATGGGAGGAAAATGGAAATGATTAAATGCTAATGAGAAGGAGCCAAATCAGGGTACAGTTTGAAGATACAGGACAAATAGGGGAAAACTGGTAATGTCTGGGATCCCAAATGGTAAGAGTGAATGGAACTCAAAGCATAGAGGAAGAGATTTGCCTTAGCTAGGAGAAGGACAATCCGTCTACTATAATAGGTTGAAAGGAAGCTAGAATAGGCACAGAGGCAGGAAGTGCAGGGTTGGTGGCAAGAAAATGAGAAGACTCCTGTCTGGTGCCTTTTGTTATACCTACAAAATAGGAAGTAAGTTTGACTGTTAGGGAGATGGTTGTAGTGACGGTGGTGGTCCTGTGTAGTAATTCTTTTCATCAAAACATACCATTAATAGAGAGAAAAGGCAAGTCACAGAGTAGAAGATTATTACAATACATATATTTGACAAAGGACTTGTGTTCAGAGTATATAAAGCTCACTTACAAATCCGTAAGAAAGGACAATAGCCTAATTAAAAATGGGCAAAAGACCTGAGCAGATACTTCACAAAAGAAGGTATCCAAATGACCAATAAACATATGAAAAGATACAAAACATAATTATTCATCAAGAAATGTGCATTAAATCCACAATGTGCCCACTCCACAATAATGACTAAAGTTAAACAGTAGATCCCAAGTGTTGCCAATATTGTTGAACATTTGGAATCTTATACATTGCTGGTGGGAGTATTAATTGGAACAACTTTTAAAAAATTTGATAGTATCTACTACAGCTGAAAGTATGAATACCTACAGCCGACCAAGTTCACTCCTAAATGCATAGCCAACAGAAACAAATGCGCATGTTCACCAAAAACATGGAAATTAATGATCCAAAAACATCATTTACAATAGCCTCAAACTGGAAACAACCCAAACGTTCATCAGCAGTAGAATGAATAAAACTTTGCACGCTACTGACATGTACAACAATATGAATAAATCTCAAAAACATGCTGAGTGAAAAATTAAGACAAAAGAGTGCATACTGTATTATTCTATTTATATAAATTTATAGAAAAAGGAAACTCTAATCTATGATAATAAAAAGTCTGAACGGAGTTACCTCTTGGGAAGAGATAAATGGAATATAGAATCAGAAAGGTCCAGAGGGAACTTTCTGGGGTGCTAGATGTGTTCTATATCTTGATCTATATAGGGTTACACAGGCCATATATCCAATTTTATTTAGCTTTACACTTAAGATTATTGCTCTTTATGCATTTTTATGTACTTTATATCTTAATTAAAAAATTCAAAGCTCCTGAAGTAATTCTTTTATTGCACTTCTCCTCACTCCTTGTTTTGAGCCTCTGCTTTAAACCATGAAATTCAACACCATCCTCAGATTCCTAGAGGAACTTCCTCTCCTTGGGTCCCATATTATCCCTGTGTCTTTCCTGTTCTATTGCTGATCCTCTTTCCACTTTCTCTTTTGCTTAGGCCAATCTTATAGGAATATTCCAGTCACTATCTTCCAAGCCATAACTATTGGCTCTTAGAATATTCTATTTCTGCCCTCTTCCCCTGTTCCATGATTTAGAATTGTTCATGTTATAAAGGTCCAAGGGCTCAGGGGTACTTACTGAGGATTGTTCTGTAAGTGTCTTTTAAATTAAAAAAAAAAAGGCAAACATAGACAGTGAGCCATTAGTAATCCTAATGCAATTTTGGCTCCATTCCAGTGATTTGCTTTTGGAGATAAACAACCTAGAACAGACAAGTAATAAAGAGATTCTGGGGCTCTAAGTATCCACTGAATAATTTCTAATGTGTCTCCAAATAATCATTAATGAGCTTTAATATGGTTACCTTTAAGCTAATTCTTCTTTGCCCTCTTTTCTCATCCTTCCTTTATCCTTATGTTCCTATTCCTTTACATCATCCATTTTAAATACTTATACTATTGTATTCCTCGGTCATCTTCCACAAAGCCTTTTAAAATTTGTCCTTGGACCTCTCATTTCTGACTTTTTAAATGTTGACCTATATATGATCTACAATATCTTTAAGTCAAATCATTCTATCACGTTATTACCCGGATCTCTAAGAAACTGAGCTCAAAAGGAATATCTCACACCTTCCAGAAAGATGAATCATAAGCATTTTTATGATTCCTATGCTGATACATCATCTGCTAATCATAACACAGACCACAGCAGAGTTCCAATTAATGGCTAGACATGTTAAGCTAGGCAAACATTTTTCTAAGTAAAAATCCACAGACAATTCCTAAATTTACAGTGACTGTATCTAGACATTCCTCAATAAGTTCCACTGAAATGTAAATGCAAATATGTAGATAATCATTCTAAATGAATTAGGCATTCTATGCTTACATGCTCATCTTTACACTTAGAGTAATTACACCCAGTTCACCAGAGAGGATATAAAATGCTACAATGATAATGAAATTTATATCTAAGAACTTTCTTCACCATGTAAAGTACTAAACCATTCAAGGTTACCAATCAAAATTATAATACTATACCACATTCATATTTTTCAAATGTATAATTATTTCCACCTTAAAAGTATTACCATTCAAAAGTTATAGAGTTCTCAACATTTTCTGTTTTTTATTATTTTAGTGTATTTTAATTGTATTTATTTTATATATAGCCACCTTACTAATTCTCTTAATAGTTTTAATAGCTTTACCATTTATGTTGCCAAATAAATTGTTCCTTCTTATTTTTCCCCTGACTTGTAGTGTTTATTTCTAGAACACAGAGAAAAATCATTAAGTTTCCCAAATCATTATGTGGGAATAGTATAATTTTGACGACAAAGTCAGCTAGTATAAAACAAAGCAAAATAGACCAATAAAAAACCCTGTAGATTAATTGCACTAACAGATTTTCCAAAATTAATAAAACATTTAGACAATTGAATTAAGTAGTGTATTATAAAATACGCTATGTTGAGTAAGAAGGGCATGTTCAAAATTAGGGAATATAATTTATTGTATTAACCAATTTAAGGTGAAAATTATAGGATCATCTCAATAAATGCCAAAAACACTTGGTGAAATTAAATATCTGTTCATGATAAACATTTCTTAGTACCTTAGAATTGGAAGGAAACTGTCTATTTTTATTCCTTTAAGGAAGTAATTATGTGGCTGGTCTGAGGTCCACTCTGTCTCTGGCATTTTAAATGGCGCTGATAGTTCTATGGGCCATACTGTGATAGGCATGACTATCTCATAGTGAAATAGGCATTCCTTTGCAGTTTTGGTCAGGGCTGAATAGGAATAAGAACAACACCAAAACCAATGATAAGAATAGCTAATTTATTAAGAACCTAAGTAGTAGGCATCATGTTAAAATATCTGATATGGTTTATCTCATTTATTTCTAACAACTACAGAATGAAATAGTTTTTCTTACTATCCCCATTTGATGGCTAGGGAGGCAAAATTAATAAAGTAACTTGCTCAAAGTCATACAGCTAGTAAATAATATATCCAAGATTTGAACCCAGGTCTATCTCTGGTTCTAGAACTTGTGCCCATAGCCTTTATGCCAGTGTGGCCTCTATTATTTATGAAAAGTGCACTATAAAAAGTGAGATCACGTACATGTCCTGGAATGTGGGTCTTTCTTTCTGTCTAAGCCTATTAGTACTTCTTAATATCCACTAAAATTGTTTAGCTTTGTCCAATTCCTCCTCTCTGGAGAAGCTTCTTGCAGTGTCTTGGAGCGACAAGTCAATTGACTTTTCATATAAACCAACTTAGTGAAGAAGGAAAATTAGGATAGTGAAGGAATCAACTAACAGTCAGGAGAATGAGTCCTTGTTTTGGCTGTGCTACTAATAAGCTATGTATTTGTAAGCAAGTACTGTAACATCTTAGCTTTGAAATTTTCTCTTCTGTAAAATGAAGAAATTAGGGTAGAATATTTCTTTTATTTGTATTTTCTTTATTTTTAAAAAAATTATAGTAATTTTTATCTGACCTCTGGTTTATTGTTTTAAAAAGTCTTATAATAACCATTTGATCTGACCTCATAACAATCTGTGGGGTAGGCAAAGCAGGTATTTTTCTGTTTTACAAATTAGGCCAGAATGGCAAAGGGGACTTGTCAAAGTTTGCATAAGGCAGAACAAGGGCTATGAGCCTTCTTTTGCAATGTTCTTCCCATACTACCATAGTAGCCTTTGAAAGCCCTCTAGGAGCCAGATACACTGATCATCCTAAAAAGTATTCCTTGGGGAAATCTGTACCTTCCCAATACTTCCAGTGTTGGGAAATTCACTGCCTCTCTCAAGGAAGGAATTACTACAGTCTATAATCTTTCCATGTCCACAGCTGTGAGCTCACGGCAACTTTTTATTTCATGTTATACACTTGCCATATGATGTGACATTTATCTCCATCTACCTCCTGCTGGACCACTGTAATCCCACCTTCTGAGGCTTTAGAAGGTGCTGAGATAATCTACTGAGGTGTGATACTTTATTTTAGAGATGATGAGGAAGTTGGGGGCTGGGGATGTAGAACTATGAGAGATGAGAAAATGATCGGTTGTGAAAAGTAAAATAGTTACTTATTCTGAACTGGTTTTCTTCTAAGACACTCATGATTTAAACAGTAATCTTTTAGCCTGATAGCATTTTTGTTAATCACTCTCTCTCTCTCCTTCTGAGTCATTCTGATCCCTGAGGCAAGGAACAAGTTTTCTTCTGCAGGACGGTTATTGCTTCTCCCAATGTCTTTCTCTGTCTCTTTATGAGTCTCATTCCAAGTCCTAATAATTATCCAACTATTTCATTCAGACATTTGTTTTGAACAGATATCCATAGTGTCTCCATTATGTATGTATGTATATATGTATGTATGTACATATGTATGTATATATGTATCTATCTATCTATCAAATGATCCATGCTGTGCTCTGTTAGGCATCAGAATGCAAATATAAAACCTTAAGACAGTTTCTACCTTTAAAGTCTTCATGTCATGAGAACAACACATGACAGTGAGCGCGATATGCTTTTAAGATACCATTTGTGTAGAACGGTTTTCTTCTTTGTTCACTAAATATGAAGTAGATTTGAAAAGTGCTAGTATTGCTTCTGTAAAATGCATCCATTGGTTTTTGTAAATCCTGCCTGATATTCTAAAAAGGGACATTGCAATGGGAGAGATTTCTGGCTGAAGTTTGTCAGAAGTGCTGCCAAAGTGTGAAATCAGCCAAGGTTTCTTTGGTGCCCTTCCAGCCTCCCTGACTACTGGTTCTCAAATCTTCAATGCCTTCAGACTGTTCCAAGCTTTACAAGCCCTCCTCTTACAGCATCTCATCCATTTCTGCCTTGCTTGGGCATTCCTTCTTGGAGTTTTTCTATTTAGTCTTTTGCTAGTCAAAATGTATCTATGTTCTTTTTTCAAAAGGCCCTGGAATTGGAGAGGCCAATTCTCTGCATATAGGCACTGATTCAGGATACATTTAATAAAGGACAGTCTTCTTTGCCTATGGTCAATTCCACCATCAATGCACAAAGGATAGGATTTCTCCTCTGTGTTCCAAACCTTTAGAACAGCAGCCCATCCATTTGTCTTCTTTACCAGTTTTCTCTAAGTCAAATTCCACAGCAGCTATCTTTATTTTGCTTTAATTCTAGATTCTATAGGTGTTTTACTCTCTATTATGGGTTCTGTAATTTAGAAAGAACCATAGACTAATTTCTGGTGACAACTCTGACATTAACTTGGACAATTCACTCATCATAGCTGAAAGGAACCCAGAGTTAATTTTGTACAGTGGTTCCCAATCTTTTTACATTATGACACAAATTTAAAAATGGCATTTGTATATTTCAATGGGACACATAGGTAAGATTGCTTGCAGCCAAAGGCAAGTGGCCTGGAGGTTCCAGCTACCCAAAGCCCTGTCTGGTCTCCATGAGAGCTGAAAAGATTATCTTATTGTATACATGTAGTCTGCTTGTGGGAACCAGTGTGACAAAGACAATAACCAATTAGGCCCTAAGATTTCCCTTTTATTTTCTCATCATCCTCTCACATTGAAGATGAATTTCCTGTACAATGTCTTTCCAGGTAGATTTCCATTATCTACTTAATACTTCCAGTGTTGGGAAACTCACTGCCTCTCTCAAGGAAGGAAATCTGTTCCATTGTTGGCTAAGTCTAATGGTTATGCAGTTCTACTTATTATCAAATTAAAATTTGCCTCTCAGAAGAGACCACATTCTTTCAGGTGAGATTTTGTCAGAGCAAACTTATATATGATTTTTATACCTTCCTTCCTTTGCATATTATACTTTAGTTAGTGAGGACTGAGATTTTACTAATTTTTTCAGTAACTCAGTAACTACACACTGTTGACTCAAGCTTGCTGTCAACTGAGTTCACAGTCTTTTTTTTTACATATGAAGCTCTTAAGCCAAGTCTGCTTCATCCTGTGTATTTGAAAGATTTTTCCATTGATCATTACACATTTTTTAACAAATATTGGGTCCATTTCAGCTCTCTTCATCCATATCCAAGTCATGAACAAAAATATTGAGCAAGGCTAGGACCACAGATCTCTCTGTTTGATATCTTTTATCTCTTCACTTAACTATTTCTTAACCATCTTTTATTTGATAACCTTGATACCTGTAGTTCCTGCCTTCATGGAGCTTATAATTTATCCAATAAGCAGAAATATTTGGGTATAATTGTTCAATTAGTTGTGAACCTATATATTTGTGTTGCTGCCTATTTTATTCATGATAAAATATAATACATTTCAAATGCTTGCCTTGTTCAATCCAGATAGATACACTGTATATACAGCATTCATCTTATCTACTAACCTACTAACCCTGTCAAGGAACTACAATACATCTTTATTTGAGGAGAAAGGCTCCAAGGGAGGCCAGAAGTGTGTCTCTGCATGGAAACAGAGGAGAAAAATGTGGGGGGGGTCATATAATGAGAGGAAGTGTAACACATGAAAGTAATTGAGAGTGGAAGGCACATAGCTTAAAGGTATGCCAGAAACGTCAAAATTAAGTAAAGTAGTCCGTTGAGGCCCACAAGGGTAGGAGGAGACATGATTTCGGTGTCAAAAGACACAATGCAAAGATGGTGGTTCCCCAACTGGAATATTTTCCACAACTCTGGTCATTATAAATGAGACAAAGGACATCCAAAAGACTATGAATTAGGCAATGTGGGAAAGGTATAGCTGGCCAGCTGCCTATGCCAGCAATTGACAATGTTGTTATATGTATTTTTTTGTTGTTAATTGAACTTTTTGTGCCAAGAGTGCATAAAATGCAAATTATTATGCTTAGGAGAAAAGAAAGCTGCTTGCGTCAGTATAACAGGTATTTCTAGATGTACCACATACCAAGATATGTTATTTATAGTAACTTAATTTGGATCCTTTATTGTATCAAAAATAAGCATGGAGTTTTCAGTAGGCACTTAGATTATTTTGTCAAAACTACCTGTTGGTCATACACGTTCATTGCTGGTAATCACCACTTCTTTTTCTCCTCATCAGTAATTCTTTTTTGGTAATCAGTTATAAAGCCTTCACTAAATTATAAATCTAAGTCACATTTTTTGAGCTCTGAAAATTTCTCTTATTTTTTTGAAATGAAGAACTACATTTTCTAGGCTCTATTCTAGAGTGCATCTCTCATTCTCCATGAGTCTTCAAAGATCACCAAGAAGGAGCTAATTCATATTTTTTCTCAATATGAATATGATTCATCTGGTCATAAGACTTGAACTTATTGAGTAAACTATATACTTTCTTCTGTTTTTTCATCTGTCTTGAGTTATAATCTCACTTTTAAATGTTCTAATATATCCAGTGTGAATAACATTGTCTTTGACAAAGAAGATGGTGGCAAAATGGTAGCTGAGTAATTATGACCTGTGGATAAATATTGGTGTTATATTTTGTAATGGAAATCAGAAGACCTACATTTTATTCTCACTTCCCTCCCTGTGCTCACATTTGCTGTTATGATTTTTGGCAAGTCACTTCCCCTCTCTGGACCTTAGTGGCAAATGAAGTGGGTCAAGTGGTGCCTCAATCTTCTATAGATTCTGTGATTCTATGCATCTATTAGAATATTAAATTTTTATAATCCTAGATGCTCACTATGTTAGTCTGTTTTGTGCTGCCATAAGAAAATTGCTGGGATGGATAATTTATTAAAAAACAGAAATGTATTTCCTCACAATTCTGGAGGTTGGGAGGTTCAAGATCACAGCATTGGCATTTTGTTGTGTCCTCACATGGTGGAAGGTGGAAGGCAAGAGGGAACCAGCTGTCTCTGTGAAGCTCCTTTATAGGGACACCTAATCCCGTTTACAAGGGAGGAGCCCTGATGTCTTAATCACCTCTTAAAGGCCTTGTAATACTATCACATTGACAGCACCTGAATTTTTGAGGGGGTACATTCAAACCATAGCATTCATGCTTTTATGTTATCCATTTTCCCTTCAGACTTCTTGGGCCTCTTTTGTGCTCTTCCTGTGTTTTTTTTTTCACCCTTTCCATTTCTAGATGTATTATTTTAGTCAATTCAGATCAGCTATTGCAGATATTAATTAAATCATACAATTGTATATTTGCATTTCTCACAGAATGTTCACAGTGAGAAACACCAACAAATCAAAAAGAGTCATTTGCAAGTGTACCAGAAAAGTTATCGGTAATATCAATTTAAAGATATATACTTATCAATAAAAAGATACTGATGCAAAGTTTAGAAAAGTCTCATTACTTGGAGATACAAACTTACAGAATGTTAGATGTTGCATGTGAAAACTGATGTTCTGGGAGATGGGAATCAAGTTTTCCACTCTCCTCTGGGTTCCACCAGGAAATATTTTCCTTACACTCTCCTGGCTTCTGTCTGTTTTCTCACCTACTAATTCTGATTATTTAACCCAATTGGTGAATTTAGGAGCATGAAATGAGCAAGTGTAATTCAGTCTCTTTTCTCCCTATTTTCTTTGGAGCCAGTTGCCCATTGGAAGTGTGCATTCTTGTCTGCTCCTTTATTCCTTAAGTTTTACAGGGAGAGATTTTCCCATGAGGAAAGTCTCTGTATATAGCATTACCTGTGGTGCAATATTAGAGAAGCCACATTCTCCAATATCAGCTTTATCAGTAGTAAAGCTAATGTTTTGAGCTCCATGTGCAACACTTTTCTTTCAATTGGTCCCAAGCTCAGGCAAAGAAAGACTGAATTATATTGTGCCCTCCTTAAAACACTTATAACCAGAAAGTAGAAGTCCTACAAACCTAGAAGGAACATGCAACGTCTGTGGACTTCAGTCATGCTCCACTGTGTATCTGGGGAGTCATTCCAATAAACGTTTATCAGAGCAGAAAGATTATCCATTTTCCTGGCCAACACTTTGACGAAATAGTCTTTCACTGCCCCACTGACAGACCAAAATGCCTACTGCATGACTATTTGGTACTAAGCACCTTAGTAACCTTGGAAAACTTCCACAAGGAAGGCAACACATCAAATCTGGTTCTTCTGGGAAAAACCTAAACCTGTGTTTAGCTTTACTGGCCCCTTCCACATAGCTTGTAGGCCTTTTGAAAAACACATAGACATTTCCAGGGGTATCTCAGTACTGTCATATTGAATGAGATGGCCTGGACTGAAATGTAGGGAACCCTACAGACCCTAATAGAGTATTTCTAGACTGAATCGGCTTGTTGTCAAAAGGGATTTCTCCTCATGTAACAGGAATTCTTCTCTCCTTACCTTAATTATCTGTGCTCTGAATTTATGAGAAACCAATCTACCTCCAAAAACACAGTTAGGAAAGTTCCTATAACATTATCAGGAGGGGAAAAAAAATCTTTAATGATTACAGTACAATGACTCCAATACCCTTCAGAAGGGACAGTAAAAACCATGCTGTGTAAGACACTGGCCTATCTACTTGTGACTCTGTTATGTTAATCTGTAAAGTATCCAATTCTCATGTCCTTTTTTTCTGGCTGGAGAAACCCCTTAGCAAATAGCCACTTAACAGTCTGTTTCTTCGGCAGAGCTCCCAAATCAGCCCTTTCTCTTGGAGTGAAAAAGAGACCCAAAATGAGAGGGGAGGAATAATCATATTGTTAAAGAACTGAAAAGAGTGACTTTATATGGCATTTTCAAAGAAATAGAAAACTGTGATGCCTTGCAAACTGCACAAGCAAAGTCAATCTGGGCTACATTTTATATAAATGTGAATGACAAATCTGTAATCTATAATCTCACTTATGCCTGTGCATTTTATTTTCTCAGCAAAGTTTAATTTTGAAAACTTGTACAATTTCTCAATGAAAATTAGAGTATAATGAGTTCTTTTACACTCTGATTAGTCTTGAGAGGACAGATTTCATTCAACAAATATTCTTGAGCTCCTACTGTGTACCAGGCATGTGCAAGACATTAAAGTCTTCATGTCTTAAGAATAAGACTGGTCATTAGAGAAATGCAAATCAAAACTACATTGAGATACCATCTCATGCCAGTTAGAATGGTGATCATTAAAAAGTCAGTAAACAACAGATGCTGGAGAGGATGTGGAGAAATAGGAATGCTTTTACACTGTTGGTGGGGAGTGTAAATTAGTTCAACTATTGTGGAAGACAGGGTGGCGATTCCTCAAGGATCTAGAACTAGAAATATCATTTGACCCAGCAATCCCATTACTGTGCATATACCCAAAGGATTATAAATTATTCTACTATAAAGACACATGCACATGTGTGTTTATTGTGGCACTGTTCACAATAACAAAGACTTTGAACCAACCCAAATGCCCATCAATGATAGACTTGAAATGTGGCACATATACACCATGGAATACTCTGCAGCCACAAAAAAGGATGAATTCATGCCTTTGCAGGGACATGGATGAATCTGGAAACCATCATTCTCAGCAAACTGACGCAAGAACACAAAACTAAACACCGCATGTTCTCACTCATAGTGGGAGTTGAACAATGAGAATACATGGACACAGGAGGGGAACATCACACATGGGCCTGTCCGGGGAGGGGGTGGGGGACTAGGGGAGGGGATAGCATTAGGAGAAGTACTTAATGTAGATGACGGGTTGATGGGTGGGGTGCAGCAAACCACCATGGCACATGTACACCTATGTAACGAACCTAAACATTCTGCACATGTATCCCAGAACTTAAAGCATAATTTAAAAACATAATAAGACTGTCTTAGTCATTTATGATGCTATAACAAAATATCTGAGGCTAGGTAACTTATAAATAACACAAATTTATTGCTTACAGGAGGTTGGGAAGTCCAAGATAGAGACACCAGCAGATTTGGTGTCTGATGAAGGCTGTTCTCTGCTTTAAAGACGCTGCTTCTTGCTGCTTTCTCACATGGCAGAAGGAAGGGCAAAAAAGTTGGGGGTGGGGGGTAGCTAGTTCCTCCAAGCTCTTTTGTAAGGTCAATAATCCTATTCATGAGGGCTCTGCCCTCATGACTTAATCATCTCCCAAAGTTCTTACCTCTTAATACTATCACAAAGGGGTTTAAGTTCTAACATATGAATTTTGGAGGGACACATGCATTCAAACCATAGCAATGAGTAAACAATAGATATGGTTCTCATCCTCATGGAACTTTCTTTTTTTTTTAATTGTACTTTAGGTTCTGGGGTACATGTGCAGATCATGCAGGATTGTTGCATAGTTTTAAAAAGGCAAAGAAGGACATTACATAATGGTAAAGGGTTCAATTCAATAAGAAGAACTAACTATCCCAAATATATATGCACCCAATATAGGAGCACCCAGATTCACAAAGCAAATTCTTAGAGACCTTCAAAAAGATTTAGACTTCCACACAATAATAGTGGGAGACTTCAATACCCCACTGATAGTATTAGACAGATCATAAAGCAGAAAATTAACAAAGGCATTTACCTGAATGAAGCACTGGATAAATTGGACCTGAAAAAGTTCTTTGCTTATTCTGTATGAACTTATATCGATTCTGGATATACATTTATCAATTTTTTTTTCATTCTAGCTTGCTTTTTTCATTTTCTTATCAATTTTTTTCAAAGAGTAAAATATTTTAATTTTGATAAAGTTAAATTTTTATAACATTTTTACTTTATTGTATATGATTTGTGTCTTATCTAAGGAGTATTACCTTCCTACAAATTTGAAAATATTTTTCCTATGTTTTCTCCTAGAATTGCTAAAGTTTTTTTCTTTTTTTAAAAAATATATTTCATTGCATAAGAACATGCAAGATTGTTGCATAGATACATACATGGCAATGTGGTTTGCTGCCTCCATGCCCCCGTCACCTATATCTGGCATTTCTCCCATTGTTATCCCTCCCCAACTCCCTACCCCTCACTGTCCCTCCCCTAGTTCCCCCCCCCCCCACAGACCCCAGTGTGTGACACTCCCCTCCCTGTGTCCATGTGTTCTCATTGTTCAACACCCACCTATGAGTGAGAACGTGGGGTGTTTGATTTTCTGTTCTTGTGTCAGTTTGCTGAGAATGATGGTTTCCAGGTTCATCCATGTCCCTACAAAGGAAATGAACTCATTGTTTTTTATGGCTGCAAAGTATTCCATGGTGTATATGTGCCACATTTTCACTGTCCAGTCTATCATCGATGGGCATTTGGGTTGGTTCCAGGTCTTTGCTATTGTAAACTGTGCTGCAATGAACATTCGTGTGCATGTGTCCTTATAGTAGAACGATTTATAATCCTTTGGATATATACCCAGTAATGGGATTGCTGGGTCAAATGGAATTTCTATTTCTAGGTCCTTGAGGAATCGCCACACCGTCTTCCACAATGGTTGAACTAATTTACACTTCCACCAACAGTGTAAAAGTGTTCCTATTTCTCCACATCCTCTCCAGCATCTGTTGTTTCCAGATTTTTTTTTTATTGCATTTTAGGTTTGGGGGTACATGTGAAGAACATGGAAGATTGTTGCATAGGTACACACATGGCAGTGTGATTTGCTGCCTTCCTCCCCATCACCTATATCTGGCATTTCTCCCCATGCTATCCCTCCCCAACTCCCCCACCCCCCCACTATCCCTCCCCTTTTTCCCCCTGACAGACCCCAGTGTGTGATACTCCCCTCCCTGTGTCCATGTGTTCGCATTGTTCAACACCCGCCTATGAGTGAGAATATGCGGTATTTGATTTTCTGTTCTTGTGTCAGTTTGCTGAGAATGATGGTTTCCAGGTTCATCCATGTCCCTACAAAGGACACGAACTGTTTCCAGATTTTTTAATGATCACCATTCTAACTGGCGTGAGGTGGTATCTCAATAAGGTTTTGATTTGCATTTCTCTAATGACCAGTGATGACGAGCATTTTTTCATATGTTTGTTGGCCTCATATATGTCTTCTTTTGTAAGGTGTCTGTTCACATCCTTTGCCCACTTTTGAATGGGCTTTTTTTTTGTGTAAATCTGTTTTAGTTCTTTTATCTTTTTAATTTTTAATTTTTAACCCTGTTCTTGTTTGCCCCAAGAATACTCATCAGTGTCAGTTGTGGCTGCAGCATTTACCCTGAGATAGGTTTGCCACAAAATACTTCACTTTTATAATTATTTTTCCATTGCTCTATTATATCAATGTTGGAAACAAAAGACTTCATTCTATTTATAGCATTGTTTTTAGTGGTGGTATTTCCATTTACAAAATATAGTAATTCTTGATTGCTGAAAATTTCAAATTCTAGAATAGATAGCATTCCTACACATGATGTTAACATCATTCTCAAACAGTTGCTGGCCAAAGATTCATTTGAGGAATTCGATTTTTCTGAAATAGACAATTCTGCTGATTCAGATGGTTCTGATGTTAGTTCTGTTAGAAATAATCCCAAGAGCAGTTTTTTATTAGCATTTGTTTATATATATATATATATATATTATTATACTTTAAGTTCTGGGGTACATGTGCAGATCATGCAGGATTGTTACACAAGTATACACATCATGGTGGTTTGCTGCATCCATCCCCTCATCATCTACATTAGGTATTTCTCTTAATGTTATCCCTCCCCAATCCCCTCACCCCCTGCTATCCCTCCCCTAGCCACGCCACCCCCCAACCGACCCCGGTGTGTGATGTTCCCCCTCCATGTGTCCATGTGTTCTCATTGTCCAACACCCAATTATGAGTGAGAACATGCGGTGTTTGGTTTTCTGTTCTTGTGTGAGTTTGCTGAGAATGATGGCTTCCAGCTGCATCCATGTCCCTGCAAAGGACATGAACTCATCATTTTTTATGACTTCAGAGTATTCCATGGTGTATAGGTGCCACATTTTCTTTATCCAGTTTATCACTGATGGGCATTTGGGTTGATTCCAAGTCTTTGCTATTGTGAACAGTGCTGCAATGAACATACATGTGCATGTGTCTTTATAATAGAATGACTTATAATCTTTGGGTACATAGCCAGTAATGAGATTGCTGGATCAAATGGTATTTCTATTTTTAAATCTTTGAGAAATCGCCACACTGTCTTCCACAATGGTTGAACTAATTTACACTCCCACCAACAATGTGAAAGTTTTCCTTTTTCTCCACATCCTCTCCAGCATCTATTGTCTCCAGATTTTTTAATGATCACCATTCTAACTGGTGTGAGATGATATCTCAATGTTGTTTTGATTTGTAGTTCTCTAATGACCAGTGATGATGAGATTTTTTTCATATGTTTGTTGGCTGTATAAATGTCTTCTTTTGAAAAGTGTCTGTTCATATCCTTCACTCACTTTTGGATGGTTTTTTTTTTTTCTTGTAAATCTGTTTTAGTTCTTTGTAAATTTTGGATATTAGCCCTTTGTCAGATGGATAGACTGCAAAAATTTTTTTCCCATTATGTTGGTTGCTGGTTCACTCTAATGATTGTTTCTTTTAATATACAGAAGTTATAGAGTTTAATTAGATCCCATTTATCTATTTTGGCTTTTGTTGTTGATGTTTTTGGTGTTTTAGTCACGAAGTCCTTGCCGATGCCTATGTCCTGAATGTTTTGCCATGTTTTCTTCTAGGGTTTTTATGGTGTTAGGTCTTATGTTTAAGTGTTTAATCCATCTAGAGTTAATTTTAGTTTAAGGTGTCAGGAAGGGGTCCAGTTTCTGCTTTCTGCACACTACTAGCCAGTTTTCCCAACATCATTTATTAAACAGGGAATCCTTTCCCCATTGCTTGTTTTTGTCAGGTTTGTTAAAGATCAGGTGGTTGTAGATGTGTGGCGTTGCCTCCAGGGCCTCCTTTCTGTTCCACTGGTCTATATCTCTGTTTGGTACCAGTACCATGCTGTTTTGATTACTGTAGCCTTGTAGCATAGTTTGAAATCCGGTAGCATGATGCCTCCAGCTTTGTTCTTTTTGATTAGGATTGTCTTGGCTCTGCGGGCTCCTTTTGGTTCCATATGAAGTTTCAGGTGGTTTTTTTCCAGTTCTGTGAAGAAGGTCATTGGTAGCTTGATGGGAATAGCGTTGAACCTGTAAATTACTTTGAGCAGTATGGCCATTTTCATGATATTGATTCTTCCTAACCATGAGCATGGAATGTTTCTCCATCTGTTTGTGTCCTCTCTTATTTTGTTGGGCAGTGGTTTGTAGTTATCCTTGAAGAGGTCCTTTACATCCTTTGTTATTTGTATTCCTAGGTATTTTATTCTCTTTGTAGCAATTATGAATGGGAGTTTGCTCATGATTTGGCTCTCTTTAAGTCTGTTATAGGTGTATAGAAATGCTTGTGATTTCTGCACATTGATTTTGCATCCTGAGACTTTGCTGAAGTTGCTTATCAGTTTAAGGAGATTTTGGGCTGAGATGATGGGGTCTTCTTAATATACAATCATGTAGTCTGCAGATAGAGACAATTTGACTTCCTCTTTTCCTATTTTAATACCTTTATTCTTTTTTCTTGCCTAACTGCTCTGACTAGAACTTCCAATACTATAATGAATGAGAGTGGTGAGAAAGGGCATCCTTGTCTAGTGCCAGATATCAAAGGGAGTACTTCCAGTTTTTGCCCATTCAGTATGATATTGACTGTAGGTTTGTCATAAATAGCGTTTATTGTTTTGAAATATGTTCCTTCAATACATTGTTTATTGAGAGTTTTTAGCATAAAGAGCTGTTGAATTTTGTGGAAGGCCTTCTCTGCATCTATTGAGATAGTCATGTGGTTTTTGTCTTTGGTTCTGTTTATGTGGTAGATTACGTTTATAGACTTGCATATGTTGAACCAGCCTTGCATCCCTGGAATACAGCCTACTTGATCGTGATGGATAAGCTTTTTGATGTGCTGTTGCAATCGGTTTGCCACTATTTTATTGAAGATTTTTGCATCTATGTTCATCATGAATATTGGCCTGAAGTTTTCTTTTTTGTAGAGTCTCTGCCAGGTTTTGGTATCAGGATGATGTTGGTCTCATAAAATGATTTGGGAAGGATTCCCTCTTTTTGTGTTGTTTGGAATAGTTTCTGAAAGAATGGTACCTGCTCCCTTTGTACGTCTGGTAGAATTTAGCTGTGAACCCATCTGGACCTGGACTTTTTTTGGCTGGTATGCTATTAATTGCTCCCTCAACTTCAGCCCTTGTTATTGGTCTATTCAAGGTTTCAACTTCTTCCTGGTTTAGGCTTGGGAGGGTGCAAGTGTTCAGGAATGTATTCATTTCTTCCAGGTTTACTGGTTTATGTGCATAGAGTTGTTTGTAGTAATCGCTGATTGTAGTTTGTATTTCTGTGGAATCAGTGGTGATATCCCTTTATCGTTTTTTATTGCATTTATTTGATTCTTCTCCCTTTTCTTTTTTATTAGTCTGGCTAGTGGTCTGTCTATTTTGTTCTTTACAAAAAGCCAGCTCCTGGATTTCTTGATTTTTTGAAGTGTTATTTGTGTCTCTATCACCTTCAGTTCTGCTCTGATCTTTATTTCTTGTGTTCTGCTAGCTTTTAAGTTTTTTTGATCTTGCTCCTCTAGCTCTTTCAATTTTGATGATAGGATGTCGATTTTAGATCTTTCCTCTCTTCTCTGGTGGGCATTTATTGCTATAAATTTCCCTCTAGACACTGCTTTAAATGTGTCCCAGACATTCTGGTACATTGTGTCTTCATTCTCATTGGTTTCAAAGAACATCTTTATTTCTGCCTTCATTTCTTTGTTTATCCAGTCGACATTCAGGAGCCAGTTGTTCAGTTTCCATGAAGCTGTGCAGTTCTCAGTTAGTTTCTTAATTTTGAGTTCTAATTTGATTGCCTTGTTGTCTGAGAGACAGTTTGCTATTATTTCTGTTTTTGTTTTTTTGGTGAGGAGTGATTTACTTCCAATTATGTGGTCAATTTTAGAGTAGGTGCAATGTGGTGCTGAGAAGAATGTATATTCTGTGGATTTGGGGTGGAGATTTCTGTAGATGTCTATTAGGTCCACTTGGTCCAGATCTGATTTCAAGTCCCGGACATCTGTGTTAATTTTCTGTCTCATTGATCTGTCCAATATTGACAGTGGAGTGTTAAAGTCTCCCACTATTATTGTGTGGGGAGTCTAAGTCTCTTTGTAGGTCATTAGGAATTTTCTTTATGTACATGCCTGCTCCTGTATTTGGTGCACATATATTTAGGATCATTAGCTCTTCTTGTTGCATTGATCCTTTTACCATTATGTAATGCCCTTCTTTGTCTCTTTTGATCTTTGTTGGTTTAAAGTCCATTTAATCAGAGACTAGGACTGCAACTCCTGCTTTTCTTTGCTCTCCATTTGCTTGATAAATCTTCCTCCATCCCTTTATTTTTAGCCTATGTGTGTCCTTGCACATGAGATGGGTTTCTTGAATACAGCACACCAATGGGTCTTGACTTTTATCCAGTTTGCCAGTCTGTGTCTTTTGATTGGGGCATTTAGCCCATTACATTTAAGGTTAATATTGTTATGTGTTAATTTGATCCTGCCATTTTGGTGCTAGCTGGATGTTTTGCCTGTTAGTTGACACATTTTTTTTTCATTGTGTCAATGGTCATTACCATTTGGTACGTTTTTGGACTGGCTGGTACTGGTTGTTCCTTTCCTTGTTTGGTGTTTCTTTCAGGAGCTCTTGTAAGGCAGGCCTGGTGGTGACGAAATCTCTCAGCAATTGCTTGTTTGTAAAGGATTTTCTTTCTCCTTCAGTTGTGAAGCTTAGTTTGGCTGGATATGAAATTCTAGGTTGAAAGTTCTTTTCTTTAAGGATGTTGAATATTGGCCCCCACTCTATTGTGGCTTGTAGGGTTTCTGCCGAGAGATCCGCTGTGTGTCTGATGGGCTTCCCTTTGTGGGTAACCTGACCTTGCTCTCTGGTTGCCCCCTAGCATTTTTCCTTCATTTCAACCCCGGTGAATCTAACGATTATGTGCCTTGGGGTTGCTCTTCTTGAGGAATATCTTTGTGGTGTTCTCTGTATTTCCTGGACTTAAATGATGGCTTGGCTTGCTAGGTTGTGGAAGTTCTCCTGGATAATATCCTGAAGAGTGTTTTCCAGCTTGGATTCATTCTCTCCGTCACATTCAGGTACACCCATCAAATGTAGATTAGGTCTTTTCACATAATCCCATATTTCTTGGAGGCTTTGTTCATTTCTTTTCACTCTTTTTTCTCTATTCTTGCCTTCTCATTTTATTTCATTGAGTTGATCTTCAATCTTGGATATCCTTTCTTCTGCTTGGTTGATTCGGCTACTGAAACTTGTCTATGCTTTGTGAAGTTCTTGTGCTATGTTTTTCAGCTCCATCAATTCGTTTATATTCTTCTCTAAGCTGTTTATTCTAGTTAGCATCTCATCTAACCTTTTTTCTAGGTTCTAGTTTCTTTGCATTGGGTTAGCACATGTTCTTTTAGCTCAGAGAAGTTTGTTATTACCCACCTTCTGAAGCCTGTTTCTGTCAACTCATCAGATCCATTCTCCATCTATCTTTGATCCCTTGCTGGTGAGGAGTTGTGATCCCTTGGAGGAGGATAGGCGTTCTGGTTTTTGGTGTTTTCATCCTTTCTGCACTGGTTTCTTCCCATCTTTGTGGATTTATCTACCTGTGGTCTTTGTAGTTGGTGACCTTTGGATGGGGTCTCTGAGTGGACATCCTTTTTGTTGATGATGAAGTTATTTCTTAGTTTTCCTTATTTCTTAGTTTTCCTTCTAACAGTCAGGCCCCTCTGGTGCAGGACTGCTGGAGGTTCACTCCAGACACTGCTTGCCTGGGGGATCACCCGCAGGGGCTGCAGAACAGTAAGGGTTGCTGCCAGTTTCTTCTTCTGTTATCTTCGTCACAGAAGGGTACCTGTCAGATGATGGACTGAGCTCTCCTTTATGAGGTGTCTCTTTGGGTATACATGGGTCGGGGAGCTGCTTGAGGAGACAATCTGTCCCTTATAAGAGCTCAGGTGCTGTGCTGGGAGCTCTGTTGTTCCATGCAGAGCTGCTGGGCAGGTACTTTTAAGTCTGCTGCAGCAGAGCTCATAACCACCTCTTTTCCCAGGTGCTCTGTCCTAGGAAGGTTGGCTTTATTTATAAGTTCCTGTCATGGAGCTACCTTTTTTCATAGATGCCCTGCCCCACACAGAGTAGTCTAGTCACAGTCTGCCAGCAGAGGTGTTGCTGAGCTGCCACAGGCTCTGCCCAGCTGCTGTGTGAACTGCCTTGGTAGTGGCAGATTGCCTCGGTAGTGGTGGTCGCCCTTCCCCCCCCACTGAGCTGGACCATCCTGTGTCCAGCTGCGCTTACTGCAAATCTCTCAATCCACAGCATTTCAGATTGCTTGTTTTGTGTGGATGGTACCTGCCAAGCCAGATCGCCTGGCTCCCTGTCTCTGTACCCTCCCCTTTCAGTTGAATAGGCAGCCCTGTGTCCCATGCATTCCAGGTGCCAGTTGAAACAGCCACCTAGATTTTTGTGAGTTTCTGTGCACCAACCCAGCACCAGCTGAAACCGCTGTGCTGAAAACTTGTGGCGCTTTTCAGTCCGAGAATCTCCTTGTCTGTGGGCAGTGAAAATTTGTTTCAAAATGCGGTGGACACTCACCCTCCACATTGTTCTTGCTGGGAACTGTATTCTGGAGCTGTTCCTATTCAGCAATCTTGGATCCTTCCCCCTCTGTTCATTTTTTAAATCATACCATTATTTTTTATCCTGGTTTTCTATGAATTGCCCCTGTGATTGCACAGGTCAGTGGTCAACAAATTATTCCACAGAATGTATGTTCAAATAACTCTAATCCATAAGTCTTCAACTGTCTTTCAATGGCCATTTTTAAGATGTTGTCAACTTTTATTTTTTGTCTGGGCCTTCTCAGGTTTACCCTGCATATGCTTGTATTTTCCCAATTAGCCAAAGATGTATGGAGAGCTTACCTAGGCCTTCTATAGCTCTCACATTATGAGAATACTACTTTTTAAAAAACACATTAAGTTCTGGGATACATGTGCAGAATGTGGAGGTTTGTTACATAGGTAAACATGTGCCATGGTGGTTTGCTGCACCCATCAACCCATCATTTAACTTTGAAGCCCCTCATGCATTAGGTATTTGTCCTAATGCTCTCCCTCTCCTTGGCCCTCACCCCCTGACAGGCTTCAGTGTCTCATGTTCCCCTCCCTGTGTCCATGTGTTCTCACTGTTCAACTCCCACTGATGAGTAAGAATATGTGGTATTTGGTTTTCTTTTCCTGTGTTTGTTTGCTGAGAATGATGGTTTCTAGCTTCACTCATGTCCCTGCAAAGGACATGAACTCATTCTTTTTTATGGCTGCATAATATTCCATCATGTATATGTGCCACATTTTCTTTATCCAGTCTATCATTGATGGGCATTTGGGTTGGTTCCAAGTCTTTGCTATCATACATAGTGTTGCGATAAACATACGTGTGCATGTGTCTTTATAGTATAATGATTTTATTGATAAATTGCTGAGTGTAGGTCTTGCCCTCCACTCCAAATCAAGCAAGCACCTTCTGTCAGTGAACCTTTGGTTTTCCTAGCCAGAATACCGTAGTAAAACTACCGTGCTGATAGAGCTGAATGGGAGTGGCCTCAGGCAAGAAAGCTGCAGACTCCCACTGTTTTTACCGGAATTTGTAGCAGATTTTCATAAATAATTGCTTCTCTATTTTTTGTTTGCCTTTTTCCAATTTCCAGAGCCCTGTAATGTCCAGTTATTGCTTGTTTTGTAGGGAGAGGATTTGCTGAAGCCTTTATTCTGCCATAGGTGAAATTCTTATGATCTAAAAGGTTTTTAAATATGATCTCATAAAAATTCATTTGGGAGTACAAATGTTTAAGAATATCCAAGAAAAATCTTGACAAAAAAGATTGTATTCAGAAAAATATCACCCTCACAGATATCACTGTGCCCCATAACTATGTATAATTTTTATGTTAATTATAAATAAAATAAAACTTTTAAAATTATAAAACTACAATAGTAGAAAACATATGAGCCTGAAACAGATATAAACAAATTAATCAATGAAATAAAATAGTTTCTAGAAACATACCTATATGCCTGTGGGAATTTAATATACAATAAATGTGGCATATAAAATCAATAACACAAAAGGGTTTTTGAACAATTAACCAGGCATTTTGAATAAAAAATAAAGACACACCACAGATATAAATATATTCATATGTATTAATAAATATTACATTTCAAATCAATGGATAAAAGAGTATTTGAACAATTGACTATTTATTTAGAATTTTTTAAAATATACCAAATAGAAACCAACAAACTCAGATGTATTAAATATTTAAATGTAAAATATGAGATCCTTTTCAAAATAAATTGAGATAGGGAAAGGCTTCCTGAAACCAAATACAAATTCTGGAAACTATATAGGAAAATATTGACAGATATAAAAATGAAACATGATATGTGAGTTGTAAAATAAACAATGAGGATTTATGGGGGCAAGATGGTGAAATAAAAGTCTCTACCAATCATCCACCCTACAAGGGCACCAATTAAAATCTATCTACACAGGAGAAGCACCTTAATAAGAATCAAAAATAAGTGGGCACTCACAGTACCCGGCTTAGTTGAAAGAGGCACTGAAGAGGTAGAAAAAATAGTCTTGTATCACCGATGCCACCCCTCCGCCCACCATGCCCTGGCAGCTATTAATACTTGTAGCACGGTGTAGGGAGCATTTTTGTGCACTGGAGAAGGGAGGGTCCAGTAATTGTGAGACACTGAGTTTCATGTGTCCTGTTATAGCAGAAAGCAAACCAAATCAAACTCAGCCAATGCTCGCCCATGGAGGGAGCATTTAAACCAGCACTAGCCAGAGGGAAATAACCAACCTTAATGGTCTGAACTGGAGTTCTGCAAGCCTTGCTACCATGGGCTATAGTGCTCTGGGGCTCTAAATAAACTTGAAAGGCAGGCTAGACCTCAAGGACAGCAACCCCTAGGGGAGTCCTAGTGCTGAATTGGGCCCAGAGACAATGGACTGGTGAGCATGTGACCTACTAAGACTCCAGATGGGGCAGCTAAGGGAGTGCTGGTATCACCCCTCCCCTAACCCCTAACTCCTGGCTGCACAGTTGACAGCTCCAAAAGAGACCCCTTCCTTCTACTTAAGGAAATGAGAGGAAATAGTGAGGAGGACTCCTGCATCTTGGATATCAGCTCAGCCACAGCAGGATAGGGCACTAGTCAGAGTCATGAGACCTCTTTTCAGGGTCTAGCTCCCAGAGGACAATACTAGACACACCCTGGGCCAGAAGGAAGGTCACTGTCTTCAAATGAAGGACCCACTCCTGACAGCATTCATAACCTGCTAATTAGAGATCCCTGAATAATCAGCTACAATACCCAGGTACTACACTGAGGGATTTGGCTTCAGGTGAGACTCAAGACATTCTCAACTGTGGTGGCTATGGGGCAACTCCTTCTGCTTGAGAAGAGTAGAGGGAAAAGTAGAGTTTCTCTTGCTCCTGAGGTACCAGTTCAGCCACAAGGAGGTGGAGCACCAAGTGGGCTCTTGCGGGTCCCCAGTTCTAGGACTTGGCTCTTAGATGGCATTTCTTGACCTGTCCTGGGTCAGAGGGGGAGCCCATTGCCCTGCAGGATAAGTCCCAGGCCAGGTAGCATTTACCACAAGCTGACGGAAGAACCCTTGGGCTTTAAGTGAACATCGGCAGGAGTCTCACACTACTCCTCATGGGCCTGTGATCATGGTGGCCGCAGGTTGGGGCCCCTTTAAATTTGGAAATGGGAGGGGAAGAGTGGGAAGGACTGTGTCTAGTTGACAGCATACAGCTCAGTCGAAGTACAATAGAACACCAGGTAGACTTTCAAGGTTTTTCAGTCTAGTCCCTGGCTGCCAGACAACATCTCTGGACCTGCCCAGGGCCTGGGGATCTCACCCACCTTGAAGGGAAGGACACAGGCCTGGCTGGCTTTGCCACCTGCTGATTGTAGAGCCCTATGGTCTTGAGCAAACATAGGCAGTAGCCAGGTCGTAGTTACCCAGTGCAGTCACAGTGGTGGTGGCCACAGGGGGTGGTTGCCATGCCACCCCCAGCTTCAGGTGGCTCAGGAGAGAGAGGAGAGAGAGAGAGAGAGAGAGAGAGAGAGAAAGAGAGAAGAGAGAGAGAGAGAGACTCCATTTGAGAAAGTAAGGGAGGAGAACAGGAGTCTCTGCCTAGTAATCTAGAGAATTTTTCCGGATTATGTCCAAGACCGTTAAGGTAGTACATCTAAAAGTCTGCAAGAACCACAGTGTTACTGCTGCCCCTAAAGTGGTTACAGGTTAGATCATAACACCCAAGTCTTACAAATATCTGGAAAGCCTTCCCAAAAAGGTTGGGTACAAAAGAACGCAGACTGTGAAGACTACAATAAATAACCAACTCTTCAATGCCCAGACACAGACAAACATCTACAAGTATCAAGACAATCCAGGAAAACATTACCTCACCAAATGAGCTAAATAAGGCACCAGGGAACAATCCTGGATAAGCAAAGATATCTGACTTTTCAGACAGATAATTCAAAATTGCTGTTTTGAAGACTCTCAAAGAAATTTGAGATAATACAGAGAAGGAATTGAGAATTATATCAGATAAACTTAACACAGATATTGAAATAATTAAAAATAATCAAGAAGAAATTCTGGAGCTGAAAAATGCAATAGGCATACTGAAGAATGCATCAGAGTCTTTCCATAACAGAATTGATCAGGCAGAAGAAGAATTAGTAGCGAGCTTGAAGACAGGCTATTTGAAAATACACGGTCAGAGGAGCCAAAAGAGAAAAGAATAAAAAACAATGAAGCATACCCTACAGAATCTAGAAAATAGCCTGAAAAGGGCAAATCTAAGAGTTACTGGTCTTAAAGAGGAGGTACAAGGGTGGGGGAGGGTAGTTTATTTAAAGGGATAATAACAGAGAACTTCCCAAACCCAGAGAAAGGTATCCATATCCAAGTACAAGAAAGTTATAAAACATCCAGCAGTTTAGTCCAAAGAAGACTACTTCAATGCATTTAATAATCAAACTCCCAAAGGTCAAGGATAAAGAAAGGATCCTAAAAGTATCAGGAGAAAATAAACAAATAACATATTATGGAGCTCCAATACACCTGGTGAACACTTTTCAGTAGAAACCTTACAGGTTAGGAGAGAGTAGCATGATATATTTAAAGAGCTGAAGGGAAAAATCTTTATCCTAGAATAGTGTAGCTGGCAAAAATTATCCTTCAAACATGAAGGAGAAATAGACTTTCCAAGACAAACAAAAACTGAGGGATTTCATCAACACCTGGCCTGTTCTGCAAGAAATACTAAACAGAGTAATTCAATCAGAAAAAGAAGGATGTTAATGAGCAATAAGTAATCGCCTGAAGATACAAAACTCACTAGTAATAGTAAGTACACAGAAAAACCCAAAATATTATAACACTGTTACTGTGGTTTGTAAACTACCCTTGTCCTAAGTAGAAAGACTAAATGATGGACCAATCAAAAACAACAACTACAAAAACAACTCTTCAAGACATAGACGGTACAACAGATATAAACAAGAACAAAAAAAAATTAAAAAGCAGGGAAACAAAGTTAAGGTAAAGAGTTTTTATTAGTTTTCTCTTTGCTTGTATGTTCATTTATACAATCAGTGTTTAGTTGTTATCAGCCTAAAATAATGGGATATAAGCTAGCATTTGGAAGTCTCATGGTAACCTGAAATCAAAAGACATAATGAGGCTGGGCATGGTGGCTCACGCCTGTAATCCCAGCACTTTGGGAGGCTGAGGGGGGTGGATCACAAGGTCAAGAGATCAAGACCATCCTGGCCAACATGGTGAAACCCCATCTCTACTAAAACATACAAAAATTAGCTGGGCATGGTGGCACGTGCCTGTAGTCCCAGCTACTCAGGAGTCTGAGGCAGGAGAATGCTTGAACCCGGGAGGCAGAGGTTGCAGTGAGCCGAGATTGCACCACTGTACTCCAGCCTGGTGCCTGGCGATGGAGCGAGACTCTGTCTCAAAAAAAAAAAAAAAAAAAAAAAAAAAAAGAAGACATAATGAATACACTAAAAATAAAAGCATGGCCAGGCATGGTGGCTCTCTCCTGTAATCCCAGCACTTTGGGAGGTTGAAGCAGGCAGATCACCTGAGATCAGGAGTTCGAGACCAGCCTGGCCACATTGTGAAACTCATCTCTACTAAAAATACAAAAATTAGCTGGGTGTTGGGGCACATGCCTGTAATCCAGCTACTCAGGAGGCTGAGGCAGGAGAATCACTGGAACCCAGGAGGCAGAGGTTGCAATCAGCCAAGATCACGCCACTGCACTCCAGCATGGGTGACAGAGTGAGACTCTATCTCAAAAATAAATACATTAATTAAAGCAAGAAATTAAATCATATCACCTGAGAAAATTAACCTTGACATGAAAGAACACACAAAGGAAAGAAATAAGGATGAGAATATCACAAAATAACCGGAAAACAAATAACAAAATGACAGGAGGAAGTCATTAATTATCAAAAATAACATTGAATGTAAATGGACTAAACTCTCCAATCAAAAGACATAGAATGGCTGAATGGATTAAAAAGTAATATCCATTGACTTGTTGCCTACAAGAGAAACACTTCACCTTTAAACACTCACATAGGTTAGAAATAAAGGAATAGAAAAGAATATTCCATGCCAATGGAAATAAAAAATTTAGCAGAAGTAGCTATACATATACAGACAAACTAGATTTCAAGACAAAAGCTATAAGAAGAGACAAAGAAAGATACTTATATAATGATAATAGGGTCAATCCTGCAAGATGATATAACAATTGTAAATACATACACGCTAACACGGGAGAACCCAGATATATAAAGCAAATATTATTCAAGCTAAACAGTGAGAACCCAATACAATAATAATTGGAGACTTCAACATCCCACTTTTAGCACTGGACAGATATCCAACAAAAAATCAACAAAGAAGTTCATACTTAGTCTGCACTGTAAACTAAATGAATCTAATAGATATTTACAGAATGTTTGATTCAACAGCTACGAAATACACATTCTTTTCTCAGCACATGGATCATTCTCAAGGTTAGATCATATTTTGGTGTAACAGAAAAAAGCCTTAAAATATTCAAAATATTGAAATAATATCAAGCGTCTTTTCTGACCACAAACTAGAAATCAATAATAAAAGGAATTCTGGCAACTCTACAAATACATGGAAATTAAACAATATGCTCCTAAATGAACAGTGGGTCAATGAAGAAATTAAAAAGTAAATTGAAAAATTCCTTGAAACAAATAATGGAAACACAACATATGAAAATGTATGAGATACAGCAAAAGCACTACAAAGAGCGAAGTTTACAGCTATAAGTGCCTACATTAAAAAAGAATAAAAACTTCAAATAAATAACTGAATGATGCCACTAGAACTAGAAAAGCAAGAGCAAAACAAACCAAAAGTTAGTAGAGAAAATAAAGATCAGAGAAAAAGTAAATGAAATTAAAATGAAGAAAATAATAGAAAATACCAACAAAACAAAAAGTTGGATTTCAAAAAATATAAACAAAATTCACAAAACTTTAGAGAGACTCACTAAGTAAAAAAAGATAAAAGATGCAAATAAGTAAAATTTGAGATGAAAAAGAAAATATCACAACCAATACCACAAAAATTCAAAGGATCAATAGTGGCTACTCTGAGCAACTATGTGGCAATAAATTGGAAAATCTAGAATAAATAGATTAAATTCCTGGATGCAAACAACCTACTAAGATGAACCATGAAGAAACTTAAACAACAGACCAGAAACAAGCAATAGGATTAAAGTCTCCCAGCACAGAAATACTTGGGACCCAATGGCTTCACTGTTGAAATCTAAAAAAAAACATTTAAAGAAGAACTAATACCAATCCTACTCAAACTATACCAAGAAACAAAGGAGGAGGGAATATTTCCAAACTCATTCTATGAGGCCATATTGCTCTGATACCAAAGCTGACATAGACACATCAAGAAAAGAAAACTACAGGCCAACATCCCTGATGAATATTGATGCAAAAATCCTCAACAAAATACTAGCATACCGAGTTGCACATTACATTGAGATCATTCATTATGACCAAGTGGGATTTATCCCAGGGATGCAAAGATGGTTCAACATATGCAGATGGGTCAATATGATACATCATATCAACAGAATGGAGGACAAAAAAAATGATCATTTCAATAGATGCTGAAAAAGCATTTGATAATATTTGACATTGCTTCATTATAAAATCCCTTTAAAAACTGAGTATATAGATGGAACATACCTCAGCATAATAAAAACCATATATGACAGACCCACAGCTAGTATTATGCTGAATGGGGAAAAACTCAAAACCTTTCCTCTAAGATCAGAACATGACGAGGATGCCTATTTTCACCACTGTTATTAACGTAGTATTGGAAGTCCTAGATAGAGCAATCATATAAGAGAAAGAAATAAAGGGCCTCCAAATTGGAAAGGAAGAAGTTAAATTATCCTTGTTTGCGGATGTTATGATCTTATATTGGAAAAACCTAAAGACTCCACCAGAAACCTATTGGAGCTGATAAAACAAATTTGTTAACATTGCAGGATATGAAATCAACATACAAAAATCAGTAGCATTACTATATGCCAACAGTGAACAATCTGAAAAAGAAATCAAGAGAGTAATCCCATTTACAATAGCTGCAAATAAAATCAAATACCTGAGATTCAACCAAGGAAGTGAAAGATCTCTGCTATGAAAACTATAAAATATTGATGAAAGAAATTGAAGAGGACATACAAAGAAAAGAAAAGATATTCTATGTTCATGGACTGGAAGAATCAATATTGTCAAAATGTCCATACTACCCAAAGCAATCTACAGATTCGTAGCAATCCCTATCAAATACCAGTGACATTCTTCACAGAAATAGAAAGAAAAAAAAAAACAAACAATTCTAAAATGTATATGGAACCATGAAAGACCCAGAATAGCCAAAGCTAACCTGGAGACAAAAAAGTAAAACTGGAAAATCACATTACCTGATTTCAAATTATACTACAGAGCTATAGTAAACAAAAGAGCATGATACTGGCAATAAAAGCAGATTCATAAACCAAAGGAACAAAATAGAAAGTCAGAAACAAATCCATACATCTACAGTGAGCTCGTTTTCACAAAGATGCCAAGAATATACATTAGGGAAAAAGACTGTCTTCAATAAATGGTGCTGGGAAAACTGGATATCCATATGCAGAATGAAATTAAACTGCTATCTCTTGCCATGTACAAAAATCAAATCCAAATTGATCAAAGACAAATCTAATATCTCAAACTATAAAACTACTACAAGAAAACATTGGGGAATCTTTCCAGGAAATATGACTGGGCAAAGATTTCTTAAGTAATATCCCACAAGCACAAAGAACCAAAGCAAAAATGGACAAATGGGATCACGTCAAGAAATGCAAATCAAAACTACATTGAGATACCATCTCACGCCAGTTAGAATGGCGATCATTAAAAAATCTGGAGACAACAGATGCTGGAGAGGATGTGGAGAAATAGGAACGCTTTTACACTGTTGGTGGGAGTGTAAATTAGTTCAACCATTGTGGAAGACGGTGTGGCGATTCCTCAAGGACCTAGAAATAGAAATTCCATTTGATCCAGCAATCCCATTACTGGGTATATATCCAAAAGACTATAAATCGTTCTACTATAAGGACACATGCACACGAATGTTCATTGCAGCACAGTTTACAATAGCAAAGACCTGGAACCAACCCAAATGCCCATCGATGATAGACTGGACAGGGAAAATGTGGCACATATACACCATGGAATATTATGCAGCCATCAAAAACGATGAGTTCGTGTCCTTTGTAGGGACATGGATGAACCTGGAAACCATCATTCTCAGCAAGCTGACACAAGAACAGAAAATCAAACACCACATGTTCTCACTCATAGGCGGGTGTTGAACAATGCGAACACATGGACACAGGGAGGGGAGTATCACACACTGGGGTCTGTCGGGGGGAAGAAAGGGGAGGGATAGTGGGGGGGTGGGGAGTTGGGGAGGGATAGCATGGGGAGAAATGCCAGATATAGGTGATGGGGAGGAAGGCAGCAAATCACACTGCCATGTGTGTACCTATGCAACAATCTTCCATGTTCTTCACATGTACCCCCAAACCTAAAATGCAATAAAAAAAAAAAAAAAAAAAGCTTCTGCAGCAGCAAAGGAAACAACAAAATGAAGAGACAACCCACAGAATGGGGGACAGTATTTACAAACTACCCATATGACAAGAGATTAATACTCAGAATATATAAAAAGCTCTAACAAATCTATAGGAAAAAAATCTAGCAATCTTATTAGCCCTTTTCCCATTGGCCTTAATGCTTGCCAATGGTGTTTGTAGTATTAACCAAAGAAGCGAAAATAAGATAAATGTTATTTTCTCATTGCTCCATTAAATTGACTTTGGAAACAAAATACATCATTATATTTATAGCATTCTGTTTTAGTAATGGTATTTCCATTTACAAAATACAGTAAATTTCAACTGATAAAAATGTCAAATACTAGAAAATGTAGCATTCCTAGACACCATGTTAACATTGTTCTTGTACAGTTGTTGGCCGAAGATTCATTTTGAAGAATCTGAGTTTTCCAAAATAGACGATTCTGGTGAGTCAGATGATTCTGACGTTAGTTCTGTTTAGAAAAAACTCCAAGAACAGTTTTTATATTTTATTTTTACATTGAATCAGTCAGATTTGCTCCAGCTCAACGAGTGTGCTTATGTAAATTAAATGAGTTCCAGCAGCAAGCTGCACTTTTCTTTTTCTGAAAAGGAAAAGGGTTAAAAAATGGGCAAAAGACGCTGGACTCAGTGGCTAACTCCTATAATCCCAGCATTTTGGGAGGCTCAGTTGGGGGGATCACTTGAGGTCAGGAGTTCAAGACCAGCCTGGCCAATGTGGTGAAACCCCGTCTTTACTAAAAATACAAAAATTAGCCGGGCCTGGTGGCAGGCGCCTGTAATCCCAGCTACTCAGGAGGCTGAGGCAGGAGAATCAGTTGAACATGGAAGGCAGAGGTTGCAGTGAGCCAAGATCATGCCACTGCACTCCAGCCTGGGTGACAAGAGCAAAACTCCATCTCAAAAAAAAAAAAAAAAAAAAGGCAAAAGATCTAAATAGATGTTTCTGAGAAGAGATACAAAAATGACAAACAGTCATATGAAAAGGTGCTCAACCTCATTGATCATTAGAGAAATGCAAATCAAAACTACAATGAGGTATCACCTCAGCCCAGTTAAAATTGATTTTGTCCAAAAGACAAACAATAAAAAGTAGTGGCAAGTATGTGGAGAAAGGGAAGCCTCATAACTGTCAGTGGGAATATAAATTAGTACAACCACTGTGGAGATCAGTTGGAGGTTCCTCAAAAAACTAAAAATATAGCTACCATATGATCCAGCAATCTCACTGTTGGGTATATACCCAAAGGAAAATAAATCAGTATATTGAAGAGATATCTACCCTTCCATGTTTATTGCAGCACTATTCACAATAGTCAAGATTTGGAAGCAATCCAAAATGTTTAGCAACAGATGAATAATAAAAAAAATGTGGTACATATACACAATTGAGTATTATTCAGCCATATGAAATATAAGATCCTGTCATTTGCAACAACATGGATGGTACTAGAGGTCATTTATGTTGAGTGAAATAAGCTAGGCACAGAAGGACAATCTTCGCTTTCGTTTTTCATTTTTACTTAGTCATGGGAGCTAAAAATTAAAATAACTGGACTCAGTGGAGATAGAAAGCAGAATGATGGTTACCAGAGGTTGTAAGTGTAGTAGAGAGAGAGATGAGGAATGGTTAATGGGTATGAAAAAGTAAAAAGAATGAATATGTTCCAGTATTTGATAGTACAACAGGGTGACTATATTTAAGAATAATTTAGTTGTACATTTTAAAATAACTTAAAAAGTATGTTTGGATTGTTTGTAACACAAAGGATAAATGCTTGAGGTGATGGATGTCTCATTTACCCAGATGTAATTATTATACATTGTATACCTGTATCATCAAAATATCCCATATACCATATATATATCCACCTACTATGTACCCACAAAAATTAAAAATTAAAAAAAATATATTGGAAACAGATTTAATGTCATCCTGGGCTTTGATGTTCCATTTCTAGAGCACAGGCAGAATAGATGTAGCATAATTTTTAAGGATCCTAGGATTTTCAGAATAATAAATGACCATTGGCTTCAACTTAAAATCAACAGCTACATTAGCCCCTAACAAGAGAGTCAGCCTGTCCTTAGAAGCTTTGAAGTCAGGAATTGACTTCTCTCTAGCTATGGAAGTTCTAGATGGCATATTCTTCCAGTAGAAGACTGTTTCATCTACACTGAAAATCTATTGCTTAGTATAGCCACCTTTATCAGTTTTCTGAGTTAGATCTTCTGCAGCTTCTCTATCAGCACTAGCTGCTTCACCTTGCACTTTTGTTATGGAAATGGCTTCTTTCCTGAAATCTCATGAACCAGCCTCTGCTAGCTTCAGACTTTTCTTCTGCAGCTTCCTTGCTTCTCTCAGCCTTTATAGAATTGAACAGAGTTGAGGCCTTGCTCTGGATTTGGCTTAATGGAATATTGTGACTGGTTTCAGCTATCTAGACCACTAAAACTTTCTCCAGATAAACAATAAGGCTGTTTCACTTTCTTATCATTTATTTGTTTACTGAAGAAGCACCTTTAATCTTGTTTAGAAACTTTTTCTTTGCATTTACAACTTGGCTGGTTGGCACAAAAAGCCTAGCTTTCAGCCTGTCCTGCCTTCCGACATGTCTTTTTTACTAAGCTTTATCATTTCTAACTTTTGATTTAAAGGAGAGACATGTAATTTTGCCTTTCATTCGAACACATAAAGGGCACTGTAAGGTTATTAATTGGCCTAATTTCCATATTGTTGTATTTTAGAGAATAGGGAGGCCTGAGGAGAAGGAAAGAGATAGGGGATGGCCAGTCAGTGGAGCAGTCAGAACACATGCAACATTGATCAATTCTTTGCTATCATGAAATAGCAATATTGTGAGAATTACCAAAATGTGACATTGAAACATGAAGTGAGTACATGCTGTCAGAAAAATGGTATCAACTGTCCACAAACCTTCAATTTGTAAATATATGCATATATATATACACATATATACTCATTTTACTGTGCCTTGAATTAATGCACTTTGCAGATATATGTTGTCTATAAGAAACCCAATTTAAATATAAAGACCCAGATATATTAAAAGTAAAGGGTTAGAGAAATACATGCCATGCTACCACCAATCAAAAGAAAGCTAAGCTTGAATGGCTGTATCAATATCAGATGAAACAGATTTCAGAGCAACATATATCTGCAAAGTGCATTAATTCAAGGCACAATAAAATGAGGTATGCCTGTATTAATAATTTCTTTCTTCTTTTTTTATTCTTGCTTAGCTTGGCTAGAGGTTTATTAATTTTTTTTGAGTTCTTTCATGCTGATAAACATGTGTGTTCTTTTTTTTGAATTTAATTGCACTTTAGATTCTGGGGTGGTTTATTAATTTTATTAATTTTATTGATCTTTTCAAAGAACTAGATTTGGGTTTCATTGATTTTTCTCTCTTAATTTTCTGTTTTCAATTTCTTTGATTTCCACCCTAATTTTACTATTTTATTTTTTCTGCTTAATTTGGACTTAATTTGACTTTCTATTCTAGTTTCCTCAGGTAAAACTTTATATTATTGATTTTATATCTTTCTTTCTAACATGCATTAAATACTATACATTTTCTTTTAAGCACTGCTTTTGCTGCATTCTGAAAATTTTGATAAATTATATTTTTATTTTCATTTAGTTCAAAAATTTTTAAACTTTTTCTGAGATTTCAGTTTTTACCAGTGTGTTATTTATATGTATGTTGTTTAATCTCCAAATATTTTGGAAGTTTTCTTCCTATTTTTCTGTTATTGATGACTAGTTTAATTCCAGTGTGGTCTAAGAGAATATTTTGTATTATTTTAATTATTTTAAATTTGTTAAGGTGCGTTTTAAAGCCCAAGATGTCATTTTTCTTGATAAATGTTCCATGTGAGCTTGAGAAGAATGTATATTTTGCTATTATTGGATGTAGCATTCTATGTCAATCAGGTCTAGTTAATTAACAGTGCTTTCAGTTCAATTATATACTGATTTTCTGCCTGCTGAATCTATTGATTTTTGAGAGAAGGATGTTGAAATTTCCAACTATAAAAGTGGATTTGTCTATTTCTTGCAGTTCTATCAATTTTAGCCTCATCTATTTTATTGCTGTTTTTAGGCACAGATACATGAAGGATTGTTGTTTCTTCTTAGAGAATTGACACCTTTATTATGTAATGGCCATTTTTATCCCTGAAGATTTTTCTTGCTCTGAAATCTGCTTCATCTGATATTCTACAGCTATTCAAGCTTTCTTTTCATTGCTGATAGCATGGCATGTATTTCTCTAAACCTTTAATTTTAATATATCTGGGTCTTTATATTTAAATTGGGTTTTCTTGTAGACAACGTATAGTTGGTTCTTTGTTTTTTATCCACTCTGATAATCTGTGTTTTAATTGGTGTATTTAGACCATTCATATTTAAAGTCATTATTGATACAATTTGATTAATATATACCTTATTTATAACGGTTTTCTTTTTTCCCTGGTTCTTTGTTTATTTTTTTTTTCTATCTTCCACTCTTTTTTTTTCCTTTCCTGGTTTTAGTTGAACATTTTATATGATTCTATTTTCTCTTTTCTCTTAGCATATTGTTTATGACTCATTTGAAAAATTTTAAGTGGTTGTCCTAGAGTTTGCAATATTCATTTACAACTAATCTAAATCCACTTTCAAATAACACCATACTGCTTCACAGAGAGTGCAGGTACCTTATAAAAAAAATACCCAGTCCCTTTCTCCCATCCCTTAAACATTTCTGTCATACGTTTCACTTATTCATAAGCTATATCTAGCATATCATTGCTGTTATTATTTTGAACAAACTTTTACCTGTTAGGCCACTGAAACATAAGAAAAATATTTTATATTACTTTCATTTATGTGTCTTTGAACACTCTTGCTTTATAATCCAGATCCATGTTTCTAACCTATATCATTTTCCTTCTCCCTGAAGACCTTCTTTTAACATTTTTTTGCAAGACAAGCCTACTGGTGACATATTTCCTCAATTTTTGCTTGTATGAGAAAGTCTTTATTTCTCTTTTACTTTGAAGGACAGTTTAATTGGATCTAGAGCTCTATGTTGGTGGAATTTTCCTTTCAACACTTTAAATACTTCATTCCACTTTCTTCTTATTTCATGGTATCTGATAAGTTTCTGTAATTCTTACTCTTGTTCTTCTAATGATAAGGTGTTTTTCTCCCTCTGGTTTCTTTCAAGGTTTTCTCTTTGTCTTAGCTTTCCTGTAGTTTAAATATGATGTGCTTAAGTGCAGCTTTTTGTTTGTTTATTTTGGTATTTCTCCTGCTTGGTATTCACTGAGCTTCCTTGCATGTGTGGTTTGGTGTCTGTTAATAATTTTGGAATATTCTCAACCATTATTATTTCAATTTTTTTTGTTTCTTTCTCTTTTTCTTCTGGGATTCCTATTACATCTATATTATATCTTCTGTAATTGTCACACTGTTCTTGAATATTCTATTTTTTCAGTAATTTTTCTCTTCGATTTTCAGCTTGGGAAACTAATATTGCTGTATCTTCAGTATCATTTATTTTTTCCTGGACCATATCTAGTCTACTGGTAAGCCCATCAAAAACATTATGTATGTAATAGTGTTTTTTGTTTCTAGAATTTGCTTTTGATTCTTTCTTAGAATTTCCATCTATCCACTTATAATCTGTCTGTTTCTTAATGCTGTTCACTTTTTTCCATTATAGCCCTTAACATATTAATTATAGCTATTTTAAATTTCTGATCTTATAATTCCAAAATTTCTGCTGTATCCAAGCCTGGTTCTGATGCTTGCCTTCTCTCTTTGTTTGTTTGTTTTGTCTTTTAGCATGCTTTGTAATTGTTGTAAAATCGACATAATAAAAGGTAAAAGGAACTGAGGTAAATAGGTCTTTATGTGAGGTTTTATGTTTATTTATCTCCAAGTTAGTATCTTTTACTATTTGCTGCAGCTGTAGGCATCATAAACTTTCCTCTAGTATCTTTGTTTTTGTCTTATTGTTGTGAGTTTTCTAGAGACTTCTTTTTAAATGGAGTCTGACACTTGCAGTTGTTTTTAGCTATTTCAGTTGTTTTCAGTTATTATACAGGCGCTGGATTGATGTATGGGTAAGGTGGGAAGGAAGGAAAGCATTCTACAGTTCTCTAATTATGTCTGTCTTTTAGCGAGTCTGTGCCTCTGGGCTGTGACCTTCAAGTGCTTCAGAATAGAACTGGATATTTCTCTTCTCCAACTGGAAGGCTAGAGGAGTCTGGAGTTGAGTACTTCCATTCCCTCAAGTTGTTTAGGTTCTGATAAAATCCACATTGGTTAGGCTCTGTAAAGTAGTCTTTCTTGAGGGGCAAGAATTTGTTAAGTAGACCACTTTGGGTGTATTTCAAAATGTTTACTTTCCCTCTCCCCTTTGCCAGAAGCATAAGGGGATTTTTCCTCAACCTTCACCCTGAGAACCTGGTGGGGATCCTGTAGGTAAAATTCACAAAAGTTTGGGGAGTTCCCCTAAGGCTGGGCCTTCAGGAGTTATCTCTCAAGCTCTTCTGCACTCAGTCTCCAATAATTAGCCAGTTTCCCTTTTAAGTATTTCTATCCCATGCTGGCTGCAATGTGCTTTCTGTTCCCAGTTAGCTGTGATTCCCTGTAGCTACCTATATGTCTCTCCGTGTCAGACCAAAACCCAAAAGTCAATTTAGCTTAATTTTTAAGACTTCTTAAGAGTTACTGCATTTTAATAATTGTCTCTGCCCAATATATTTAAGGTGAAGTTTAAAAAAATCTGTTTGCATTTTGTTTACTTAATTTTTATTTTAGTTGTATTTTAATTATATTACAGTCAATTTGTCTTCTGTTTCTTATTTGTTTTAAATTTGAATTTCTTCATAGTATATTATACAATGAATTCTATAAGTTTTTCATAGATATTTAAAAACAATTTCTAATAATATGCTGTGTAGTCAACATTGTTGATTAAATTATTTAAATATTCTATATCCATTGTATTTATTCAACAAATACTTGTGTGTGTTTTTCTGGTCTGTAAGAAAATGTTTTATTATCTTATCTATATATTTTTAAAAATCATCTCAACTTTTATTTTAGATTCAGTGGGTATATGTGCAGGTTTGTTACATAAGTATATAGAATGACACTGAGATTTGGGGTATGAATGATCCTGTAACTCAGATAATAAGCGTAGTATCAAATAGGTTATTTTTTAGCACTTATCACCTTTCTCCCTCCCCCTCTTTTGGGGTCTATTGTTGCCATCTTTATGTCCATGTGCACCCAAGGCTTAGCTCCCATTTAGAAGTGAGAATATGTAGTATTTGGTTTTCTGTTCCTGCATTAATTTGCTTAGTATGATACCTTCCAGCTGCATCCATGTTGTTGCAAAGAGCATGATTTCATTCTTTTCATGGCTACACAGTATTCCATGGAGTATATGTACCACATTTTCTTATCCAATCCACCACTGATGGGCATTTAGATTGATTCCATGTCTTTGCTAGCAAATATTTGTTGAACACCAGTATGATTCAGGCAGTGTGCTAGTTATCTGCGAAACAATGATGAGCACAATAGAAACAATCCTTGTCATTATGAGACTCATGATCTAGAGGTAAGATGCAGAGAAGTAAACAGACAGCTATAATACAATATTAAAAATGCCATAATGAGGATCATACAGAGTACTATGTAAGAACATAGAAAGGGCAATATAATGCAGATGAGGAATTAGGGAAGGCTTTCTAGGAAGAAGTTATGATCAAGCTGAGACCTAAAGGATGAATATGAACTAATCAAGTAAAGAATGAATAAAAATATTCCAAACATGTTTGAAGACCTGGATGTGATAGGAAACTGAAGAAGTTCACTGTGGCTGGATTGTGAATGTGACTGGGGGATAGAGTGCAGGGTGGCAAAAATAAGACTGGAGAGGACCCAAATCATGTGAAGCCTTTTGCTCATAGTAAGCAGTTTAGAATTTATCCTAAGTGAGGAGGCATTGAAAGAACTTAAGCAAGTAAGTGATACAATAGGAATTGTACTTTAGGAAGATTCTCTACCTTCAAAAATGGAGTACAAATTGGAATGTGGAAATATGAGACTGTGTTTAACCTTATATTATTACTACCTCTGATTTCTATTTTAAAGTTTAGTTACCCAAGTATATTAGAATGCAGTCACCTTTAAAAAAGAATTAGGACCTAATGCTCACACCTTGTACAAAAAATCCATGCAAAATAGATTATGGATTTAAATGTAAAATGTAAAACTGTAAAAAAAGAATTGGAAGTAAACATAGGCTAAAATCTTTGGGAACTACAGGTAGGTAAAGAGTTCTTATACCTGAGACCAAAAGCACAAATCTTTAAAAGAAAATAATCGCTAAATTCGACTATCAAAATGAAAAAATGCACTGGGAAAAAGATGTTAAGAGGATGAAAAAACAAGGTGTAGATTAGGAAAAAATGCTTGCAACTCACAACTGCAACAGAGAATTTGTTCCACAATATATATATAAAGTGTACTCAAAACTCAACGGTTAAAAAAAATAAAAATCAAACAATCCAGTTAGAAAATGGTCAAAAACACGAACAGACATTTCACTAAAGAAAACAAATAGGACAGGCCAAGACGGTCAATTAGAAGCAACTTCAGTCCATGGCTCTCACAGAGAAAAATGAAAATGGTGAGTGAATTCTTGCACCTTCAACTGAGGTATCCAGTTTCTCACATTGGGACTGACTAGGCAGATGGCTTGACCCATGGACAGCAAGTAAAAGCAGGGCAGGGTGATGGCCTACCCAAGAGTGGCATGGAGCCAGGATAGGCCCCACCCCCAGCCAAGGGAGGTGGTGATTGTGCAACCCCTCCTAGGAAACCATGCTTTTCTCACAGATCTTTGCAACCTGCAGGTCAGGAGATCCCCTCCTGAGCCCACACCATCAGGGCCTTGGGTCTGAAGCAGAGAACTATACAGAATCTCAGCAAAGTGGCTAATCAGGCACACATGGAGACACAGGAGCTTTGCATACTCCACCCCCTGGAAATTCCAATGAGGTAGGATATCCATTTGTACATTCCCTCTAGGAAGGCGGCTAATAAAGTAAGCCAGCTGGCATTGTTCTGCAGGCCTCATTTCCATGGCACCTCACAAGTTACAACCCACTGGCTTAGAATTCCAGCTGGCCAGAGGCAGCAGGCTGGAGACTGCCTGAAATGGGCTGAGTTCCTTGGGGGAGGGGCAGATGCCATCTCTGTGGTTCAAGTCAGCCATTCTAGCCTGCTGGCTCCAGAGAGTCCAGGTGGTCCAAACCAGCAGGAGCTCCCCCACAAGGAAGCAAAGCTGCTGTGCCAGATCATGGCCAGACCACTTCTTTAAGTAGGATCTCAACCCATCTCTCCTCACTGTGGGGGACACCTCTATGTGGGAATTTCAGCAGTTCTGGCCAGGGTTACACTGACATAACTCTGATCTCTCCCTGAGATAGAACCCCCAAGAGGAGGGGGCAACCACTATCTCTGCAGTTCAGCTGACAGCATTTCCAGCCTGCTTGCTATGGAGAGTGTGGGTGGTCTGGACAGGGTGGTGGGGTTCCCCCTAGTGCAGCACATCTGCTCAGCCAAAGGGCAACCAGGCTGCTTCTTTAAGTGGGTCCCTGATCCCACTCCTCCTGACTGGGTGAGATCTCCCAACAGGGGTCTCCAGACACCTCCTAGAGAAGTGTTCAGACCAGCAGCAGATCAGTGACCACTGGGACGAAGCTTTCAGAAGAAGGAACCTCTGCCATCTTTGCTGTTTTGCAGCCTTCACTGGTGATGCATCCAGGTGAGGAAGGGACCAAGGTGCTAGCGTCTGGAGTGGACCTCTAGCAAACTGCAGCAGCCCTGTGGAAGAGCAACCTGACTGCTAATAGAAAAACAAACAGGAAGCAACAACAACATCAACAAAAAGACCCCACAAAACCCATATTCAAAGATCAGCAACCTCAAAGATCGAAGATAAACCCACAAAGATGAGAAAGAATCAATGCAAAAATGCTGAAAACTCAAAAAGCCAGAGTGCCTCTTCTCCTCCAAATGCCCACAACACCTTTCCAGCAAGGGCACAGAACTGGGCTGAGGCTGAGATGGCTAGATTGACAGAAGTGAGCTTCATAAGGTGAGTAATAATGAACTTTGCTAAGCCAAAGGAGCATGTTTAACCCAATGCAAAGAAGCCAAGAATCATGAAAAAATGATACAGGAGATGATAATCAGAATAGCCAGTTAAGAGAGGAGCATAAATGACCTGATGGAGCTGAAAAACACAACATAAGAACTTCACAAAACAATCAGAGGTATCAATGGCAAAATAGACCAAGCGAGGGAAAGACCATCAGAGCTTGAAGGCTGTCTTTCTGAAATAAGACAGTTGGACAAGAAAAGAAAAAAGAATGAAATGGAACAAATGAAACCTCTGAAAACGATGGAATTATGTAAAGACTGAACTTACGACTGATTGGGGTACCTGAAAGAGACAGGAAGAACAGAAACAAGCTGGAAAATATACCTCAGGATATCATCCAGGAGAAATTCCCCAACCTAGCAAGACAAGTCAACATTTAAATTCAGGAAATCCAGAGAACCCCAATAAGATGCTCCATGAGAAGATCAACTCCAAGACACGTAATCATCAGATTCTCCAAGGTTGAAATGAAAGAAAAAATGTAAAGGGAAGCCACAGAGAAAGGCCAGGTCACCCACAAAGGGAAGTTCATCAGACTAACAGTGGACCTCTCAGCAGAAACCCTACAAGCCAGAAGAGATTGGGAGCCAATATTCAACATTCTTAAAGAAAAGCATTTCCAACTCAAAACATCTGGCCAAACTGAGCTTCATAAGCAAAAGAGAAATAAGATCCTTTTCAGACAAACAAATGCTGAGGGAATTTATCACCACCAGGCCTTCCTTGTAAGAGCTTCTGAAAGAAGCACTAGATATGGAAAGGAAATATCTTTGCCAGCCACTACTAAAACACACGGAAGTACAAAGACCAGTGACATTATGAAGCAACTACATCAAGTCTGCAAAATAACCAGCTAGCATCATGATGACAGGATCAAATTCACATATAACAGTATTAACCTTAAATGTAAATTAGCTAAATGCCCCAATTAAAAGACACAGAATGGCAAGTTGGATAAAGAGTGAAGACCCATCAGTATGCTGCCTTCAAGAGACCCATCTTATTTGCAAAGACACATGTAGGCATGAAATAAAGGGATGGAGGAAAATTTACCAACCAAATGGAAGGCAGAAAAAATCAGGAGTCATAATTATATTGTCTGACAAAACAGATTTTAGACCAACAAAGATCAAAAAAGACAAAGAAGGGCATTACATAATGGTAAAGGATTCAATTCAACAAGAGCTAACTATCCTAAATATAAATGCACCCAATACAGAAGCACCCAGATTTATAAAGCAAGTTCTTAGAGACCTACAAAGATACTTAGAATCCCACACAATAATACTGGGAGACTTTATCACCCCACTGTCAATGTTAGACAGAGCATTGAGATGGAAAATTAAGAAAGATATTCAGAACCTGAACTCTGCTCTGGATCAAGCAGACCTGATTAGATATCTACAGAACTCTCCACCCAAAAACAATAGAATGTGCGTTCCTTTCAATGCCACATGGTGCTTACTCTAAAATTGATCACATAATTGGAAGTAAAACACTCCTCAGCAAATGCAAAAGAGCTGAAATCATAACAGTTTCTTAGACCACAGCACAATCAAATTGGACCTCAAGATTAAGAAACTCACTCAAAATCACATAACTACATGAAAATTGAACAACTTGCTTCTGAATGACTCCTGAGTAAATAATGAAATTAAGGTGGAAATCAAGATGTTCTTTGGAACTAATGAGAACAAAGAGGCAATGTGCCAGAATCCCTGGAATACAGGTAAAGCAGTGTTAAGAGGGATATTCATAGCATTAATCCACATTAAAAAGCTAGAAAGATCTCAAATCAACAACCAAAAGAACTAAAAACAACCCCAAAGCTAGCAGAAGACAAGAAATAACCAACATCGGAGTGGAACTGAAAGAGATAGAGGCACAAAAAAAGCCTTCAAAAATCAAAAAAAGACAGGAGCTGGTTTTTTGACAAAATTAATAAAATAGACTGCTAGCTAGACTAATAAAGAAGAAAAGAGAGACGAATCAAATAGACACAATCAGAAATGGTAAGGGGGATATCACCACTGACCTCACAGAAATACCAACAACCGTCAGAGAATACTATAAACACCTCTACGCAAATGAACTAGAAAATCTAGAAGAAATTGATAAATTCCTGGACACATACACCTTCCAAAAACTGAACAGGAAGAAGCTGAATCCCTGAATGAACCAATAACAAGTTCTGAAATTGAGTCAATATTAAAAAGCCTAGCAACCAAAAAAAAGCCCAGGACCAAAAGGATTTACAGCTGAATTCTACCAGAGGTCCAAGAGGAGCTGGTACCATTTCTTCTGAAACTATTCCAAACAATTGAAAAGGAGGGGACTCCTCCCTGACTCATTATATGATGCCAGTATCATGCTGATACCAAAACCTGGTAGAGATATAACAAAAAAAAAAAAAAAAAAAAAAAAAAAACTTCAGGCCAATATCCCTGATGAACCTCGATGCAGAAATTCTCAATAAAATCATAGACATGGCCTGGGACACAGCAAGTCTTAATCAGCGTGTCAGAGATCTAGGGGAATTGGCTCCCCCATGGCAGTTCTCTGAATTAGTTCTGGGGGTGGGCAAGGGGTCATGCCAAGTGTCTCTCCTCCAAGAGCTTCTGTTAGACCTTAGAGGTATGAATGATCCTGAATAAGGGCCCCTGAACTTAATACCAGATAAGGCATGGAGATTCGTGGACAACCTGGGAATGTTACTTGTTCTTCCTGGGCCATAGTTTCTTTATGTTTGAAATGGGGATGGCAGCACCTGCTTTGTTAGTAACACCGTGAGGGTAAAATGAGAGTATACATATAAAAGTGCCTTAGAAATGTAAAGACCTGAGAGTTTTTGAGCAAACCAGAAAGTTATGAAGAACATTTTTTGTGCAATTCAATATATTTTGGGGGGTAACAAACAGCAAATAATCCTCAACAAACGAATGTACACATAGTTTCTGAAATGAGGCAAATATACTCCTCCTGGAACATAAAACAAATAAAATTTCCAACAAATATGTCAAGTATGTAAATAAAGTGTTAATAACTTGAAAAATAAAAAAAGGAATAAAGTTGTGATACATCTACATGAATGAACCTTGAAAATATTATGCTAAGAAGCTAGACATAAATGGACAATTTTTAAATAATTCAATTTATATATTTACATTATATTAAGAAAAAAATGTGTTTTCACATCCCAGTTTTCTCCTCATCTATTCTTAAAAGCCAAGCTGCCCAAAGGAAGCATGCTACACTGCAAGGAATACAATTTAGTGTGGTTGGGTAACTCTGGCCAGAAGGGGGTGCAGAAGGGAGAAAGAGAGAGAAGACAGTCTAAGACTCAAAGCATCTTGCGACTCTTAGACTTCAGAGGTGAGGCTACCTATGATCTGAGTGGATGTTTGGGAAAACATGTAATTCAAGGCAGTTCTGTTCTGAAACCCTATGGCTTTTGCGTGGATTCTGAGGTAATACCATAGTAGAAAGCCCAGCCAAATGATGAGACTAAGCAAGAGTCTTGGAGAAAAAGGAACAGAATGAGGGCAATGTTTTACCGTAATGCATGCTCCCACAAGGACAGACAGACACCATGATATCCTTAGGATCTCCTGAGGGAGTTTGTGTGAAAGGAGGAAACTTGCCGCCAAAACAGGAAAGAAGTGGTTAAACAGCAACAATAGGGCTCCTGCTTCCTGGAGCTATTGGGTGACATTTCCTTGCAACAATCCTAGTATCTTAAAGTGTGGTGTTGGTTTCACTTCGGATTCCAAATGGGAAGTGACTTTTCCTGGCAAACGCAGTTTAAAGTGTTTCTCTTAGTGCCATGCTGTACAGAAAAATACTAATCCCACAGAGAAAGATAGTCACAAAAACAGAAGGAAAAAAGTACAACCTGAGTGCAGAGCCAGGACACTAAAGTCAGAGAGACAGAGCGACTACCTCACACAACCATTGCTCACATTGTGTAGAGCATTACTGGAAGGTAACAGTCTTCAACAGAAACCTGCTGCACCACTCTTAGCAAACTCCTTTTGTTTAGCCTGGGGCCACTTGACCTGTGGATCATTTTGCAGCAGATTTTCCAGGTAATGCTTAGATTCTTCATGCTCCCCCAATTCATTGGATTGGGCTTCAGGGGCTCTTTCTGATGTGTGTCTGATTCAAATTGTATTTTAGGAATACTTAAAATTGAAGAAGATTCGGATGTTAAAATACTGAGTGCAAAGCCTCTTTACTAACTTCCAATAATATCTGAACTCATGTCTAAGGAACATAGAAGCATCTTTCAATTCCTAGTCTTATTTTCCCACCATTCAAATATTCCTTATGAAGAATAGAGATCCTATGCAAGACTTAGGAATTGCTCTAGAAAATCATATTTCTCCAAGCTTGAGAAACCTATCCCAGACCAACTTTCATTCCCCAAATTTGGTTTAAATTAAAAATAAGCAACTAGAGGGAGTCAGCTAGTTGATGTTCTATAGAAGCTTTCCTTGAAGCAGGGGTAAGCGTCTTTTATTTATTTCTTAACTGTTTCTGTCATTTAAGGGTGCATCAGAGACCCTGTTGTAATATTAAGTTATATCACTATTGAAGAGTCCATAAGGCGGGGATTGGTACAGGATCATCATGAAGAGCAGCTATTGAGAGTTACTGACAGCTTCTTAGAGGTGTGGCTGAAAGCAACTAGCAAGAATAAGAGACAAAATCTTCTGTTTAGGGAAGTCACCTGTGAGGGGAGCAGCTAGATGTTGAGGCTTGAGAGACCTTATCATTCTAAGATACCTGGCCTTGACTTCCAAACAAAAATCATTCTTGACATGCAGAAAGACTACTGATTTCTCAACAGATTTATAATGCAACAGATAAAATGATGTGACCTTGAGTAATTTCTTTAACCTCATACAGAATCAAATTCCCCATCTGAACATGAGTATTTACCTCATAGGTTTATTGTGAAACTTAATCCAGATAAAATATGTAATTTACCTTGCATAATGCTTGGCATATACTAAGCACCAAATATACATTAATTATTAATACTGTCGTTTTCATGAGCAAACTTAGTAGGGATAAAAGCTCAGACACTGGGTAGGAACTTGAGCTAGCCATAGAGACTTTGAATTGTAACCTGGCCTTCAGATTCTTCATCAAAAGGGTGGGACCAGGAATAAGAGCGTTACACTTGGCACAAGTCCAAACTGCATGACTGCACAAACACTGTAACTGTTCTGTATTCAGACACATTTGAAAGGATTTTTCCAGCATAAATTTCTAAATGTGCTGCTTGTTTTGTAATTCAATCTAGGGCAGCAGCAGCAGTGCTATCATTATTTACATTTCTACCTTTTGGTCTTGCATCCAAGATATTTGCAGCAGTCTGAATTGGCTTATAAGAAAATTCTTCTCTTTTCTTAAAAAAAGTTTCATGTTACTTTTTTTATACCTATAAGCAAGTAAATATTAATAATCTTTTACACTGATTTGTTTCTGAGACATTTGGTCAGAAATAATTTGCAGAAATAAATTGATTCAGATACTGCAGCTAATTTAACATTAATTTTTTCCTATTGCTTTGATTTTTAAAAATTATTCCAGTAGAAGAGAACCTCATTAGTAACATATTTCTAATATTGTTATTACAGTTTTTTCATTTTAATGAACAAAAGGCTATACAAAGATCTTATAAACAATTAGAAAATCATCTTGCCTTCAATTAAGTTTTTCTATTCTCCAAGATTTAATTCTTCAACAGTAACCTAAATAGCTGTTAATCCTCCATTTATGAGTGTAAAGGGGAAAAAACATTTTTGTTTATGTATATGTCAAGTCCTAAGATTGTTTCAATAGTGACCAGTTCCTTTTCCCTCTTTGCTTTACCTTGGTTGTGTGTGAGTCATGTTCTCAGACTTTAATAACTGCACATTGGGTACTCAAATTCTGGAAGGACAAACCTGGGTGATCTATAATGGATAGCTGTGCTTGACCCCAACAAATGAACTCCTGCATAATCTGCAACTAGTCTAGACTGTAAGCAATAAACAGTTGTTGAAGGATGAATGATGGAATGGTCAGGGTTTTTCTATATAAGAAGGCTACTGGGAGTGTTCACTCCACACGTAAGGTTTCCAGGTACTATATTTTTCTATTATTTCTGTCTGTATTTCCACTTACTCTTTCTTTAAATCTTTGCCTCCTCTTGGCTCCAAACTGAGGATCTGGGACCACATATGACTCCAAGTAAACATTCAGCCCTCAAATGACCTCAGTATTACATCCTTCCTGAAGCATCGCAGAATTTTTCTCTAAATTAAAGGAGAATCACAGGACCTCACACTTAATGACTGCTGATTCAAAATTAATTTTCCTTCCTTTGATGCCTAAATCTACTTCAGCACATAATTATAGAATTCTGCTTTGGAAGGGTCCCTGGAGCTTAATCTAATTTTCAACTAATTGCAGGATTCATTATTAGAGAACCAATGCCAATGATAGTTTGTAAATCAGTCTTTGATTGAGCACTTACCTAATAAAACTATTGCATCCAGATATAGGTGATGGGGAGGAAGGCAGCAAATCACACTACCATGTGTGTACCTATGCAACAATCTTCCATGTTCTTCACATGTACCCCCAAACCTAAAATGCAATAAAAAAAATAAAAAAATAAAAAAAAATAAAAAAAAAAACTATTGCATCAGTAGTTAGAAAAGTATTTCTTAAAAACGAGCTAAGACCCACTCCCTAAACCTTCCTTTGAGCAAAGGTTCATGGCCCCACATAAGAAGAGATTTTCCTATTTTCATTTAAAATGTCATCTTATTAAATTATCTCTAAATGGATCAAAGACAGCATATTTTAACAGGAAGTATTCCTAGTGGTTCCATCTCCAATTAATCCATACTCCAAAATATTGCCCACTCTTTTAAGCTACCAGCCCTGATGCTGTATCCCAAATATCAGTGCCAAAGCCAGAAGTGCATTCTCCTATTACATTAATAATAATTTTGCAGTATGGTGGCAGGAAATGCACTTTCAGTTCACTGGCTTGGCTATAGCTATTAAACTATGCGGAAATGACTGCCTGGAAGGCAGCCAGGTCCCTTGGCTTAAAGGCCAACTGTGAGGAAGACAAAGGTAATACAAGAAGGGAAACTATGCCACCTGACCAAAAGCATTATTGAGACACTCTAGAGCAGTGCTTCTCAACTCCTTGTGGTGAAGGAACATTTTTTTTTATTTTCAATTGGCCATGGACTTTTGTAAAATAGGAAATGATGCACTTGGATAAAGCAGCAATGTGAAATGCTCTAAAAATTTCTACATACTTACCATTTGCATACTTGATCAGCGTAATTATATACTTTTATGGTTGATATACTTACTATATTTATTTCATAAGGGACTGGTAACAAACAGTTTTGGAACTGGTTTGTGGAACACATGCTGAGTAGCACTGCTTCAGAGAGGGAAAAAGGATGAGAATTACATTTGCCATCCTATTCTTTTAGTATGGTTCAAGTGACATGCTAGAAAGGAACTATTCCTGCTGCTGGGAAGTACCAGAGTTGTGTGTATGTTAAATATAAGATTAGTGGCCATGTTTAATAAGATAGTAAACACTTGGCTATAAACATAGTATCGATGAAAACAATTGCCATTTATAAACCATGTTTAAAGTAGTTTAATGATGAAATCTTGACTAATCATATGAATATGGGAAAATATGTTTGCCCAGAGATAGGTTGTACCAAAAAGCATTTTTTCACAGTTATATAATTACCAAGAATAGAGTTTAGGAAGTGACACTACCATGCAGGCAAAAGAGTGGACCTCCAAAAGAGTAATTTAGCCAGTAGAAACCTGGAATAACCCCAAGGTCAGAGGTAATAAGGAGGGAAAGGGACTTGACAATGGGATGATAGGTGATATATTTCATTAAAGGACTGAGGAATAGTTACATGAATTCTTCCTGTATCAGTGATGTTTGCTCCAGGATGAAGACTTCTAAAGGAAGAATTCTGACACTGGGGGCTATCAGCTTGGGAATCAGGGCCAAAGAACGGGGCAATACCTCATGGAATGTCTGACTGCTATATAGAATCAGAAAACAAGCTAACCATCCACCATGAAGGGGAAATACTGGCTTTTCTCTATTCCCATGTACAATAAACCAGGGATATGGCAATCAGATTCTGCATTAATTGCCAGGGGAACAAGTATTTTTCACATCTACATAAAATATGAATTCCAGCTAAAAACATTTTTTAATCTAGGTCTTCATATGTAAATGTAAACAGGCAACCGAGAATCATCAAATTGAATAGAAATCAAAAACATTACAGCCACCAGACTCAACCAACATGATAACTAATATTCAAAGAAATAGTATATGGAGAAAACAGAAGTGAACTATAAATACATATAAATAGGATTTAGAGAAAGATTTTTCACAATCAATCACACAATGCCCAACACATCATTAAATAACTTGGATTCATAAAATAAAAATTAAGCTTTTACAAAAAAGGAAATAATCAAAGTTCTTAGCTATAAGCAACATAATCCACTTGGGCTAGTCTAAAAATAAACAAATACCTAATCAGTGGTAACTGTGTGTTGGTTATTCCTTTAGGCACTGGGAATACAGTGGTGAGTAAAATAGACATTCCCTGTCCTTAAAGAGCTTATATTCCATTCAGAGGCTACAGATGATAAGGAAATAAATATTATATATAATTCAGGTAGTGATGATAAGCAGAGTAACGGAGACAGCAAGTGACAGGAGTGTATGTAAGTGTGTCTGTGTATGCATGTATGTATTATAGATAGAGTGGTAAGAGAAGGCCTCTCTAATAAAGTAACATTTGAGCTAGGAATAAGAGGAAATGGTGAAGTGAATCAAGAGCATAGAGAAAAAAATATTCTGAGCAAAAGGAACACAAAATAAAAAAGACCTGAGGTGGAAGTATCTGGGGGGGTTTGACTAATAGCAAGGACACCAGTTGGGCTTTAGTGGACTGTGTGAGAAAGAGTGATTGAAACTGAGGAGAGGGCAAAAAGAATAGGCCAAATTATATAGGTCTTTGTAGACTATTGTATTTTGGCATTCACTATGAGATACAGGAAAAGCCATTGTAGAATTATGAGCAGAAGACTGCGATAATCTAACTTACATTTTAACAGTATAACTAGTAGCTATTTAGATAATAGGCTAGAGGTAGCAAGGATAAAAAGAGTAAAAACAGGGACACAAGTTAGCAGGCTATTACAATGATATAGGAATGTGGTGATTGTGGCTTGTATCAGGGTATTAGCAGTGGGGATAGGGATATATGGACAGACTATGGACATTTTTTAAAAAAAATATGGACAGTATTTCCTGATGGATTGAATTTGGGGCATGAGAGAAAGGACAGGATGACTCCAAGATTTTTGCCGGGGGAACTAGAATAACTAAGGTACTATTTATTATAATGCAGAAAATTATAGGAGAATCAGTTAATTTTTGGAGAATGAAGTGCTGAAGTTTTGGACATGTTAACTAGGAGATGTGTATTAAACATTCAATTGGAGATTTTGAATAGGCATTGGTATACATTATTCTGGAGTTCAGGGGAGGGATCAAGTCTATAGATATTAACTTGAGAGTTCTCTCTACATAGAAGGCATTTAAAGTCATGAGACTGCATGAGATCAGCTAAGGAATGAATGTAGAAAAAGAATAGAAAAGGACCAAGGATTGAGTCTTGTATTACTTCAGTATTTTGCAGTTGGGAACTAAAATATCATCAGAATACATATATACCATAGAATACTACACAGTCTTAAAAAAGAGTAAAATTACATCCTTTGCAGCAACATGGATGCATCTGGAGACCATTATCCCAAGTGAACTAACGCAGAAACAGAAAACCAAATACTAAATGTTCTCACTTATAAGTAGGAGGTAAACATTGGGTACACATGGACATAAAGATGGCAGCAATAGACACTGGGGACTAGTGTGGGGGGGGGGAGGAAGGAGGGCAAGGGTTAAAAAACTATTGGATACTATGCTCACTACCTGGGTGACAGGATCAATTGTACCCCAGACCTCAGCATCACGCAATATACTCATGTAACAAACCTGCACATATATCCTCTGAACCTAAAAGTAGAAATCATTAAAAAATGAATTTAGAAATATCACCAGAGGACATTGAGATGAAATAAACAGTGAGATATAAGTATAAAGAGGCTACCTGAAAGTCAAGTAAAGAAAGTGTTTCGAGAAGGAGAGAGCAATCAACCATGTAAATGATTGATTTACATGATTGAGTAAGATGAAGATAATTAACCTTTGAATTTAGCAATATGGAGATCATAGGTATTGTCAACAAGGGTAGCTTGTAAAACAATGTCATCAGTTGAGAGTAAGAATGGAGTACTAGATATTGGAGGTTTAAGGAGAGAGTAGATGGTATAAAATAGACAACTAGTGGGTTATAAAAATGTCACAGCATTGCCAAACAGCTCGAAAACTCCACTTGAGGTTAATGGTCATGAATTTAAAGAGCCTAATATTAAATGAATACCAAACCAGTTAACATGGGAAACAGAAAAGGTGGAAAGTTGGATTTAGGCATGTTTGGATTTTTTTCACAGGTGACTATGATGAATTGAAAGAAGGGAAAATAAGTTAATGGTATATGCTTGGAAGTGTAATTGTAATGATGGACTATGAAATCTAAAGTCAGGTAAGAAGGGAAGTGAGAACATGAGTAGAGTGAATGGCAGTAAAAAATAATAGAGGTCAATGGATTTGAGGTCCCAGTAGGTTGAAGACAATGTTGGAACTGGGGTATTAGAAAGAGTGAGCAGAAAAGACAGGAAAAGATGGCTTGGAAAGGAGATGCCTAAATTGAGATTATGTAAGTAGTATAGCTATTTATTAAAGGAAGTCTGCAAAACCAAGCTTGAGGTTCAGCGTCCAGAAATAATGGCCAGGACTATTCCCATAGAACTGCCCTGATAAGAAAAACTGTTGCTCCTGCATTAGATGCCAAGAAATTGACTTTACTGCAACAGCTACTGCTGCCAGCACTGATGCCACTACTTTATTAAGAACTTGACCTTGCAATCTCTGCTATCCCTCAAAATTAAGTCCCTTTGCTACTACCTATTCTAACAATGGAAACCATATAATTTTACCTTCTGCATGGCTTTAATTTAGAATCAAAGTCTCATGTCAGGGCATCTTACTTATCTTACTGGTAGAACGTAAGTCATATTCCTACACTGTAGTTTCAACACAGCAGTTTGATTTTTGGCTTCTACATTTAAGAGGTAAATATTATAATGTAAGAATTTTTTTTCCAAATATAGAAAGGTTATACACGATATGTTGGTCAGACACAAATATGACAAATGTCTACTATATAGTAAAATTAAAAATACAATTGCCAAAATACGCGTTACTAAAGGGGTAACTAGTGGTATGTACACAACTAAAAACAGAATTACTTAGTTGAAGATTGGGCATAGTGATTCTGCCAGGATAAAACATAAAAAACAAAAAAAAGGAATTGCATGAAAAAAAGTAAGAGACATATAGATATTTATGAGAATCCCAGTATCTATTTAATGAGAGTTGGAAAGAAAAGGAAAGTAAGGGAAGGGAAATAAAATTAAAAGAAAGGAAAGGAGAAGATGAAGAAATCAATAATGAACTAAAATTTCCTTAAATTGAAAAAGGCTTAAGTCTTCAGATTGAAAGAGCCCACCAAGTCTCAAGTAGCAATAATGGAAAGAATGACACATGCTAGACAGATTCTGGTAAAAAAAAAATTAAAGTCAAGATGAATATCCTCTTCCAGGCACTTGGGGTAGCTTATGTGCTACACGTCCCTATGAGGTAGCGCTACTGGATCACTAACTCACCCCTTCACCAAAATTAACTCAAATGGATCAAAGAGCTATCAAAAAATATGAAATCATCAAAAAGATAAGAAGTACTAAAAAAAAAAAAACAAAAAACGGGGACACAAGGCACAAAACCTAGATGCTATAATTCCATAATGAAAAAATGACTGATGAGTTTGACTATGTAACAATTTAAAACATTTGCAAAGCATGGAGTATTAAAAGTTGATTTAAAAGATCAATTGCAAAGTGATTTTAAAAAGTAATGTTTATGCTAGAGATTTAATTCCTTGATATTTATATATTACTATTGATACTTAAATGTATCTATTAAGTTCTTACAGATCCACAATAAGAAAAACTCAATAGAAAAATGGACAAAAGAACAAGAAAATGAAATTCTCAAAATGAGATGTATAAATAGTCAATATATATATTTAAAAGTGTTTAATCTCACTCAAATTTTTTAAAACTCAAGATATCATTTTTTACTTCTCAGATAGAAAAAGGTTGAGAAATTTAATAATATACTTGGTTGGCAAGAGTGAGAAAGTGAGCATTCTCCTAAACTCCTGGTGGCACAGTAAATTGGTGTAAGCTTTTTTGAGAGCAATTTGGCAATATTAATCAAAATTTCAAAACATGTATTTGTACCAGCATTTTCACTTTAGAAATTCGTGCTATAGATATATTAGCAAAATATCCAAAATACATGTAAAACATATTTATTGCAGCATTTTTGTAATACCACAAGTCTGAAAACAATCTAAATGTTTGAGTTACAGACTGATACTTCTGGCAAAGTGAAGAGTCAAACATCACAGGAGTCTCTTTGCATGAGGACTAAACAGTCTCCCAAATGTATTCTTTAAAAAACAGGTTTATTGAAACATCATTTACATGCAATAAGTTACCCATGTAATGCGCACAATTTAGTAGTTTTTAGTATATTCTCAGAGTTGTGCAACTATCATCACTATCTAATACCATAATATTTTCGTCAACCCAAAAAGAAACCCTATAACCATTAGAAGTCACTCGTAATTTCTCCTTTCCCTCAGCCCCTGAAACCACAAATCTACTTTCTTTCTTTGTGGATTTGCATTTTCTGGACATTTCACATAAATTGAATCTTATAATATATGACCTTTTGTGTCTGGCTTCTTTCATTTATTGTGATGTTTTCAAGGTTCATTCATGTAACATGTGTCAGAGCTTCATTCTTTTTGTGTCTAGAAAATATTCCATTGTATGGATAGGCCACATTTTGTTTAGCCAGTTATCAGTTGGTGGACATTTGGCTATTCTGAATAATCCTGCTAAACAATCTTCAAACGATTATTCAGAATAATCCTTCTGAATAATCCTATTGAACATTCATGTACATGCTTTTGCATAGACACATGTTTTCAACTTTTTTGGTTATCTATCTAGGAATGGAATTACTAGATCATATGATAACTTCATGTTTCACATTTTGAAAAAATTCCAAACGGTCTTCCAAAGTGGCTGCACCATTTGCAATCTCACCAGCAACATATGAGGTTTCCAATTTCTTTACTTCCTCACTACTATATGTAATTGTCTGTTGTTTTGATTTTGGCCATTTTAGTGGGTGTTGTGTCTAATTTTGTTTCTGCTTTCCATTTCCCTAATGACTGAAGTTATTGAGCATGTTTTCATGTACATATTGGCCATTTGTGTGCCTTTGAAGAGATGTCTATTCAAATCCTTTGTCCATTTTTCAATTTGGTTCTTTTTGTTGTTGAGTTGAAAAATATCTTTATCTATTATGGATACAAGTTCCTTATCAGATATATGATTGGGAAACATTTTCTCCTATTCTGTGGGTTGTATTTTCACATTATTGACTGTATTTTTGGCAGAAAAAAAGATTTTGATTGTGAAGAAATGTAATTTATCTATTTCTTCTTTTGTCACTTGTGCTTTTCTTGTTGTATCTAGGAATACTTTCCCTAATCCAAGGTCACAAATGTTTACTCCTATGTTTTATTCTAAGAGTTTTCTAGCTTTGGCTCATACATTTTTGTCTATGTACTGTACAAAAATTAACTCAAAATCATAGACATAAATGTATGGGCCAAAACTAAAAAACTTGTAAAAATTGTTTGAGTCCTGATGAACTGGTATAGTCTAACTGGAGAGTAAAGAGATTATTAATGCCTAAATCTCAGAATTCTAACTCAAAACTTGCAGTAAAAAGTGAAAGTGGACACATCCCAGTTTAATCTTTTACCCCAATGTCTTCAAATATCTTCACATTTTACTTTATTAAAAGCAAAAGTTAATCTTTATCAGCTGAGAGCTATTTTAGATGCTTCCCAATCTTCAATCTTCCTTCCCCTGTAACTACACCCTCTTTATTTAGAAGGCATGCAATAGACACTAACACTACTATAAAGAAGTAGTGTGGTATGGGAGTTAAGGGTATGGGCTCTGGAGTTAAACAGCTTGGGTTCAAATCTCATTTATGCTATATATTTGCTGTTTTTCTTAAAACATACCTTTACTTCTCTAGGCCTCAGCTGCCCCATTGTAAAATGTGAGTTATTTAGCACCTTCCTTAGAGGATTTTTGTGAGATTATGTATGTAAAGTACCTAAAACAACACACTGTAAATGCTCAATAAATGCAAGGATGTTATTAATATTACATGTCAACCAGTTGGCATATAAGGAGATCTGTCTCCAGCCTGGGAAGATTTTTAAATAACCAGACAAAACATTTCATTTTTAGGCTTTGGGCATCTGCATTTTCTTGGCTTGTTGGAGAGAATGTTCCTAAGGGATTCCCTTTTTAAAAGTTGGGTGCATCAAGAGGAAAGTGCCAGAGGGAGATAGTGAAAGACTTCAAGAAAGCAGAGAAGACAAATAGAAAAGAGAAGAAAGTTGGAGGAGAAACCAAAGAGGCCAGGGAGAGAAAAGTATGTGGCTGGGGAGAGGGAGTATAACAAGAATAAAGTTCATGAAGGTAGGATCGTTGGGGATACCTTGTAATACAGAGCTAAGAGCTTTATTGAAGTTTAACAGAAAAGAAACCCTTGTTTGAAAAGAAGAGATTGGCTATATTTAGTGCTGGGTAGGATGTCAGTTCTGAAAATAAACTGCTCCCAGAACTGAAAGCAGTCCTCTGCACTGTTGTCACCTGCAGCATGCTGGCCTCCCTTACAGAGGAGAGTGGAACATGGTCATATCAGATACCTCAGAGTTTCTGACATTTGCAAGGACTTGCCCCACTTTGTCTCCTTGTCCCATTCCTAAGTTTTAAAAGTTCTGATTAATGAGAAAATAAGTTATACAGCTGAGAAAAGTGAAGTATATATTGGTGCGTATGTGGAGCAGGGAAGTATCCTGCTAAGTTTATACCAGAATCTAAACACCATGTGGAAAGATGCTCAATACAGTATTTATCACATCCATGGTACACATCTGGCATACCACTATAGACACGGGGACCTATTCGGAAGTATGACAGGCCATATACAAAGATTATATTTGAAGCATCCAATAGGTGTTATGGAGGTAAGTTCTCGATGGAGATGTCATGCTTGTGTGACTTAGGGAACTCACATAGAGCATGCAGACAGGCTCAAGTCAAGATACATTAGGAAAAAACAGAGAATTCATTATTTGAGCCATCAAAAACAGAATACATGTGGATGGAAATGAGGAGTAAGTTTTCCTTTTCCAATAGGAATAAATACAATTGTATCCATAAGTACAATGCCATATACTGCTCCTTTACAAGACATAGAGACTTACAGTTACATTTAGATACACACACACACACACACACACAAATACAAATAACATATGTTGTGTTGGGGAAATATAGGTGATTCCTTTCACTGAAATGAGAAAAAAAAACTTAGAAAATGGGTATTTTGATGGAACAAAATGTAACCAAAATTCTAACTTCTACCTTTATCTAATTCAACACTTTCGCTATTACCACTCTCTCATCTAGACAGTTGCAATAGCTCCCTAATTGTTTCCCTGCTTCCAACATAAACTCCTCTTTTGAATATATACTCTACAGGGCAACCAGAGAGACCTTTTTAAAATCATAAGTCATATTCTGTCATTCCTCTGCACAAAACCCTACAATATCTTTTCAGTTCACTCTGAGTAAAATGCAAAATATTTAACATGGTCTTCAAGACTCCATGTGATGTAACCCTCTGCTACCTCTCTGGTTCCATTTGCTACCAATCTTCCCTCACCCTTTCCACTCTAGGAATAGTCATACTGACTTCTTTGCTCCTCCTAGAACACATCAAGTACATTCTGGCCTCAGGGATTTGCATTTACTGTTCCCTCTCTGTGGGAGAAGCCTTCCCCATATAGCAGGATGGCTTGCTCCTTCACTTTGAGACTCACCTCAAATTTCGCTTAGTGAGAGAGACTTTCCATAACCATCATATATAAAATAGCAATTCTCCTCACCCTCTATCATGTTTGATGGAGAAAGAAAGATAATGAATACAGATATCTGATAGGTAGTTGAATATGTGGGTCTAGATTTCAGCTAGAGGTCTGAGCCAGAGATGTAGATTTGGCATTTTCCATCACCCTAGGCAAGGAGAATAATGCTTGTAATGGTCTGGAAGTGAGAGAAAGCATGGTACATCCAAGGATCATGTGGGACTTTTTGAAAATTCAGCTTCTTTGGATCTCAATATCTCTGAATAAAAAAATCTCTGGAGGTGAGGTTTAGGAGTATGTAGTTTGATAAAGTTCCATATATAATTCTGATGTGCAGCCCTGCCTGAGAATCACACTCTAAAAAGAAACACGCACCTCCACCAAATTTACTAGTAATCTCCAAATTGCCAAATCCAGTAGATACCTTATATATCTCACATGACCACTTTGTTGGAATTAATAGTTAATCATTCTTAACTTCAAATATTCTACTTCCTTGGCTTCCAGGTACCACACACATGATTCTCCTGCCAGCTTTCTTGCTATTCCTTTTCAGTATATTTTTATGGACTTTGTTTCTGCCAAATCCTTAAATATAGGTGCTCTCCAAGGTTTCAACCTCTACCTTTCTATCATTCTAACATTTTACACACTCTCTCTGGCTAGGGTCATCCATTCATATGGCTTAAAAATGTACCCTACTAAGGATCCAAGATGGCAGATTAGACACCACTCCAGCACACAACACCCAGCAAGAGAGACGCAGAAACCAAGAGATCTCCTAGCTCCAACCGAGGTACCAGGTGCATTTCAACGGGTCTGATCCAAAGCTGAGCAAAGCCCACTCAGGGCAGATCAAGGCAGGGAGGGGTGCTGCTTCACCCAGAAAGTGCATCTGACCGGCGAGTTGGAGGCTCCACCTCTGGCGCTCCAGTCCAAATACAGCGCTTCCCCCAAAGCCTCAGCAATACACAGAACAGGGGATCTTTGCCAGTCAAGCACCAGGAATTACAAGTGTGGAGTTGAATAAGAGTCTGCAGACTGAGCTATTGCCTCCTCCCCCCACCTGGAGAGAGAGTGAGCTGTAAGCGGGAGCAACTGGGTGGCCCCTACCCCATGACTGGAGAGAGAGAAAGCTGAAAGGGGGAGACTGCTGGGTGTGGCTTGGTGGGTCCCTAACCTCCCCCCGCAAACCCCAGAGGGCTGAAGCTCTGACTCTAGTGGGTTGCGTAGCCAGTGCCACAGTCTGAGATGAACCCTGAATGATTCAGCCCAGTGGAGGAAGGACACAACCCTCCACTAGAGGGGTAGGACTGGGCTACAAGTTTTAACAAAAAACACAGGAAGCCTATGTAGCAATGGAACAGTGTTCTTGACAACCCAGCAGCACCTATAGGTCAGTGGAAGAGGCAGGCCTAATTTCCCAGCATAAACAAAAAAAGACACAGGAAGCTTCCCTAGTAACCTGAAGGAGTCCCTAGAAACCCAGTAGTGCCTTCACAGGCAGACAAGTGACCTCAACAAGCAGCTCTCTGACACCACAGCCAGGTAAATCCACAAAGATGGGGGAAAAAACAGCACAAAAAAAGGTGAAACCACCAAAGACCAGAACACCTCTTCTTCAAGGGATCACAACTCCTCAACAACACAGGATCATAACTTGACCAGGAAGGAGTGTGAAGAATTGACGGAAACAGGATTCAGAAGGTGGATAATAACAAACTTTTTAGAGCTAAAGGAACACATTCTAACTCAATGCAAAGAAACAAAAACCTTGAAAAAGGTTAGACGAAATGCTAACTAGAATAACCAGCTTAGAGAAGAACATAAACGACTTCATGGAGTTGAAGAACACAGCACGAGAACTACGTGAAGCAAACACAAGTTTTAATAGCTGAATCGATCAAGCAGAAGAAAGGATATCAGAGATTGAAGATCAACTCAATGAAATAAAAAAGAGAAGGCAATACAAGAGAAAAAAGAGTGAAAAGAAACAAACAAAGCCTCCAAGAAATATGGGATTATGTGAAAAAACCTAATCTGCACTTGATTGCTGTACCTGAATATGATGGGGAGAATGAATCCAAGCTGGAAAACACACTCCAGGATATTATCCAGGAGAACTTCCCAAGCCTAGCAAGGCAGTCCAAATTTCAAATTCAAGAAACACAGAGAACTCCACAAAGATATTCCTCAAGAAGAGCAACCCCAAGGCACATAATTGTCAGATTCACCAGGGTTGAAATGAAGGAAAAAATGCTAAGGGCAGCCAGAGAGAAAGGTCAGGTCACCCACAGAGGGAAGCCAATCAGACTCACAGCAGATCTCTCGGCAGAAACTCTACAAGCCAGAAGAGAGTGGGGGCCAATATTCAACATCCTCAAAGAAAAGAACTTTCAACCCAGAATCTCATATCCAGCCAAACTAAGCTTCATAAGTGAAGGAGAAATAAAATCCTTTATGGAGAAGCAAGTATTGAGAGATTTTGTCACCACCAGACCTACCCTACAAGAGCTCCTGAAAGAAACACTAAGCATGGAAAGGAACAAGTACCAGTCACTGCAAAAGCAAACCAGTTGGCAAAGACCAAAACTGCAATGAAGAAAATTAGTCAACTTATGAGAAAGAAAACCAGCCAGTAACAAAATGGCAGGATCAAATTCACACATAAAAATATTAACATTGAATGTAAATGGCCTAAATGCCCCAATCAAAAGACACAGACTGGCAAACTGGATAGAAAGTCAGAATGCATCAGTGTGCTGTATTCAAGAAACCCATCTCACACACAAAGATACACATAGACTCAAAATAAAGGGATGGAAGAAGATTTACCAAGCAAATGGAGAACAAAAAAAAGCAGGGGTTGCAATCCTAGTCTCTGATAAAATGGACTTCAAACCAACAAAGATCAAAAGAGACAAAGAAGGACATTACATAATGGTAAAAGGATCAATCCAACAGGAAGAGCTAACTATCCTAAATACATATGCCCCCAACACAGGAGCACCCGGATACATAAAGCAAGTTCTTAACTACTTAAAACGAGATTTAGACTCCCACACAATAATAGTGGGAAACTTCAATACTCCACTGTCAATATTAGACAGATCAACAAGACAGAAAATTAACAAGGATATCCAGGACTTGAATGCAGAGTTGGACCAAGTGGATCTAATACACATATACAGAACGCTCCATCCCAAATCCACAGAATATACAATTTTCTCAGCACCACATTGCACTTACTCTAAAATTAACCACATCATTGGAAGCAAATCACTCCTCAGCAAATGCAAAAGAACAGAAATCATAACAGTCTATCAGACCACAGCGCAATCGGACTAGAACTCAGGATCAGGAAACACACTCAAACTCGCACAACCACTTGGAAACTGAACAACTTACTTCTGAATCTTGACTGGATAAAAAATGAAATGAAGGCAGAAATAAAGATGTTCTTTGGAAACCAACGAGAATGAAGACACAACATACCAGAATCTCTGGGACACCTTTAAAGGAGTGTCTAGAGGGAAATTTATAGCAATAAATGCCCACCAGAGAAGAGAGGAAGATCTAAAATCGACACTCTATCATCAAAATTGAAAGAACTAGAGGAGCAAGATCAAAAAACTCAAAAGCTAGCAGAAGACAAGAGATAACTAAGATCAGAGCAGAACTGAAGGAGATAGAGACACAAAAAAACCCTTCAAAAAATCAATAAATCCAGGAGCTGGTTTTTTGAAAAGATCAACAAAATAGACAGAACACTAGCCAGATTAATAAAAAAGAAAAGAGAGAAGAATCAAATAGATGCAATACAAAACGATAAAGGGGGATATCAACACTGATCCCACAGAAATACAAACTACTATGAGAGATTACTACAAACAGCTCTACTCACATAAACCAGTAAACCAGAAGGAAATGCATAAATTCCTAGACACTTGTACTGTACCAAAACTAAACCAGGAGGAAGCTGAAACCTTGAATAGACCCATAACAAGGGCTGAAGTAGAGGCAGCAATCAATAGTCTACCAACCAAAAAAAGTCCAGGCCCGGACGGATTCACAGCCAAATTCTACCAGACATACAAAGAGGAGCTGGTTCCATTCCTTCTGAAACTGTATCAAACAATACAAAAGGAGGGAATCCTCCTAACTCATTTTATGAGACCAACATCATCCTGATACCAAAACCAGGCAGAGACTCAACTGAAAAAGAAAACTTCAGGCCAATATCCATGATGAACATTGATGCAAAAATCTTCAATAAAATACTGCCTAACAGATTGCAACAGCACATCAAGAAGCTTATCCATCATGACCAAGTAGGCTTCATCCCAGGGATGCAAGGCTGGTTCAACATACACAAATCCATAAATGTAATCCATCACATAAAAACGGAACCAAAGACAAAAACCACATGATTATCTCAATAGATGCAGAGAAGGCCTTCAATAAAATTCAACAGCCCTTCATGCTAAACTCTCAATAAACTAGGTATTGATGGAACATATCATAAAATGATAAAAAGCTATATATGACAAACCTACAGCCAATATCATACTGAACGGGCAAAAGCTGGAAGAATTCCCTTTGAAATCAGGCACTAGACAAGGACGCCCTCTCACACCACTCCTATTCAACATAGTATTGGAAGGTCTAGCCAGAGCAATCAGGCAAGAAAAAGAAATAAAGGGTATTCGATTAGGAAAGGAGGAAGTCAAACTGTCTCTATTTGCAGATGACATGATTGTATATCTAGAAGACCCCATCATCTCAGCTCAAAATCTTCTCAAACTGATAAGCAACTACAGCAAAGTCTCAGGATACAAAATCAATGTGCAAAAATCACAAGCATTCCTATATACCAATAACAGACAAATAGAGAACCAAATCAGAGAGAACACCCATTCACAATTGCTACAAAGAGAATAAAATACCTAGGAATACAACTAACAAAGGATGTAAAGGACCTCTTCAAGGAGAACTACAAATCACTGCTCAACGAAATAAGAGAGGACACAAACAGATGGATAAACATTCCATGCTCATGGTTAGGAAGAATCAATATCGTGAAAATGGCCATACTTCCCAAAGTAATCTATAGATTCAATGCTATCCCCATCAAGCTACCAATGACCTTCTTCACAGAACTGGAAAAATTCACTTTAAACTTCATATGGAATCACAAGAGACCCCGCATAGTCAAGACAATCCTAAGCAAAAAGAACAAAGCTGGACGCATCACACTGCCAGACTTCAAACTATACTACAAGGCTACAGTAATCAAAACAGTATGGTACTGGTACCAAAACAGAGACACAGACCAATGGAAGAGAACAGAGACCCAGAAGAAACACCACACATCTACAACCATCCAATCTTTGACAAACCCAGCAAAAACAAGCAATGGGGAAAAGACTCCATGTTTAATAAATGGTGTTGGGGAAAACTGGCTAGCAATGGGCAGACAGCAGAAACTGGACCCCTACCTGTTACCTTACATTAAAATTAACTCCAGATGGATCAAAGATTTAAATATAAAACCTAACACCATAAAAACAGTAGAAGAAAATGTAGGCAAAACCATCCAGGACATAGGCATGGGCAAGGACTTCATGACTAAAACACCAAAAGCAATGCCAATAAAAGCCAGGATAGACAAATGCGATCTAATTAAACTCCAGAGCTTCTGTACAGCAAAAGAAATCATCATTAGAGTGAATCGGCAACCAACAGAATTGGAAAAAATTTTTGCAATCTACCCATCTGACAAAGGGCTAATATCCAGAATCTACAAAGAACTAAAACAGATATACAAGAAGAAAACAAACAACCCCATTCAAAAGTGGGCAAAGGATATGAACAGACACTTTTCAAAAGAGGACATATATGAGGCCAACAAACAATGAAAAAATGCTCATCATCACTGGTCATTAGAGAAATGAACATCAAAACCACACTGAGATATCATCTTACACCAGTTAGAATGGCGATCATTAAAAAATCTGGAGACAACAGATGCTGGAGAGGATGCGGAGAAATAGGAACACTCTTACACAGTTGGTGGGAGTGTAAATTAGTTCAACCATTGTGGAAGACAGTGTGGCGATTTCTAAGGATCTAGAAATAGAAATTCCATTTGATCCAGCAATCCCACTATTGGGTATATACCCAAAGAACTATAAATCGTTCTACTATAAAGACACATGCACACGTATGTTCATTGCAGCCCTGTGTACAATAGCAAAGACCTGGAACCAACCCAAATGCCCATCAATGATAGACTGGACAAAGAAAATGTGGTACATATACACCATGGAATACTACGCAGCCATAGAAAACGATGAGTTCGTGTCCTTTGTAGGGACTTGGATGAATCTGGAAACCATCATTCTCAGCAAACTCACCCAAGAACAAAAAGCCAAGCACCATATGTTCTCACTCATAGGTGGTTGTTGAACAACGAGAACATGTGGACTCAGGGAGAGGAGCATCACACACAGGGGACAGTTGGCAGGGGTAGGGGAGAACAATGGGGGGTGGGGAGGGAGGGGAGGGTGGGGAGGGATGACATGGGGGAGAAATGCCAGCTATAGTATGCACCTAAAGTAAAATAAATAAATTTAAAAAAAAGAAAGATCAGTGCTTATGTTTGCCAGATACTCTTCCAACACTTGTATCTTAATTCATTTAATCATCATTGGAGTTCTATGATGTAGGTGCTATTAGTATCCTCATTTTACAGGTGACAACCCAGGCATGGAAGGGCTGGTAAACAGCAGAAGTGGGCTTCAGATCCAGGCACTTTGAGTCCAGTGTCTGTACCCATCTTAATCCTAACTTTACTGCTTTCTGCTTGATAACTTGTGAGTTGGGGCTGTGTCTGTATCTTGGATGGCAAGGAGTTCTGCCCTGAGATCCAGAATGATAGATTGGTATTGGCTGCCTGGAACTCCGTAGTGGGATGGTTTCCAAGACCAAGCTGGGGCTCAGGGAGGAAAGAAAGATGTGATTAATTAGTAATGCCTGCCATGGCTAAGATAGACGGTACTGTCAGCACAATGTATGTGTAACCCTGGTCTATGCAAAGCCTAGAGCAAAATGGATTTAACAATTTTTTAACAAATAAAGAAAGTAAAAACAAAAAAAAGTGTACCCTACTGATGTCCATATTTCTATTCCTGGTCCAGATCATCTGCTAACCTCAGAACCCATGTATAGTATTACCTATATTACCATCTAGACATTACATGGGCACCTCAAACCCAATGTACCCAAAGCTTTCTTATATTTCCTCCATATCTCAGTAAATGGAACTACTAACACCCCACATGTCACTAAGTCTTGTTTATTCTACCTTCTACCAATCATCAACTTTTCTTCATCCACACAGTCCCTACAATGATTCAGGCCACATCTCTGACTTGATTTATTGACAGATTCTATTGCGGTTTATGTGTTTCTATAACTATATTTCTCTTCAGTATTAGGCCATTTGGGCTAGCCCATCATTATTTAACCCCTCTGCTCTTCTGTCCATTTGTTCTACCAGACTGTGAGTAATGAGAGGATAAAACTATTCATTTATTCATTCAACCAATATGTATTGATGATTTACTACATGGCATATCGTGTCACATTCATTTCTGTATCTCACATATCAAGTATATTGCGTGACATTAAGTATGTACTCCACATATGTTTGTTTTATATTCAAACTTACTATGTCACAGATGAGGAAAATAGGGCCTACAGATGCAGAATGACTTGCCAAAGCCACATAGCAGGTAAGTCCAGTTTCCTCTACATAGAACCACATTGTCCCTCCCTCCCACACTTCCATTATTGGTAATATTGCTCCTAAACTATTTGTCAGCTTCTGTGGCAAAGAAAATAATTATCTCCATCCTCATAGGCTTTTCGGTTAAGAATCTTTGTTTCCTTAGCATTGCTTACTTCTGGTGTCACCGCTGCTGAATAAGGATGTCCACAGATCAGCTTTTTATCTGGCACTTCTAAAGAGCTCCTGTTGACTTCAGTAGAATATGGATAGAGCTGGCCTCCTGTAGGAACTTTCAGGCTCTCAAATGGATTTGGGATGTTTCCTGGGAGAAAGAGAATGAGGAAAGACTTTCAGAATTTGTGTGGAAGCATGTGTTTTATAAAAATAAAACAAGAGAAAATGAGTTATAAGAAAGAATTGATTGGGTTTATGCATGAAGTTCCTGATAATGATTACTTTTGACACTATATTGGACTATCACATAAAATTGGTTCTTTATGTCTAATCCATTTCCACTTGCTACAATTTAGTAAAAACCTAAATAAGTTCAGTACATTCTAGGAATATAAATAAATCATGCAATGTGTAGCCTTCTAGAGAAAATTTCTGCTTCTAATTTGCTCAAGCTGAGTGTAGGGGACCCTCTTAGAATTGTTTAGCAACATGTCGTTTATATCTTTATGCATGCTGTTTCTCTGCTCTCAATGGACCTTATTAATTCTTTTTTTTTTTTTTTAAGATGAAGTCTTACTCTGTCGCCCAGGCTGGAGTGCAGTGGTATGACTTCACTGCATCATCTACCTCCCAGGTTCAAGCAATTCTCCTGTCTCAGCCTCCCAAGTGGCTGGGATTACAGGCACCCGCCACCACACCTGGCTAATTTTTGTATTTTTAGTAGAGACTGGGTTTTGCTACATTGGCCAGACTGGTCTCCAACTCCTAACCTCAAGTGATCCACCTGCCTCAATCTCCCAAAATTCTGGGATTACAGGCATGAAACACCACACCTGGCCAAATTTATACTTTAATATCACCTTTCCTTGTAAGCATTTTATAACCTCCTCAATACTGGATTAGGTATATTTCCTCTGTGCTCCTTTCCAAAACACTTGTCACCATTTATTGTATTTGTCTATTGGCTAGCTTTCCTACTAAATTATGAGCTCCTTGAAAACAGGGATTAATTTATTAATTATATATTAACTAGTAACATAGCATCACTATGTATAATATCTATATTAATAACATGCAATAAATTCATTTATTATTGTATCTTAATTTATTACTGTATCACCAGAAGCTGGTACAAAGCTGTCCCTCAATATATGTTTGCTGATTGTCGAATGAATCAAGGAGCTCCTAATTTAGTAAAGGAAATAGGCATGGAATCATGTAAATTATATTACATTAATCAGTATGATAAGGGCAAAAATAGACGTATGTTTACCAGATGAATGTATTTACTCATTCCTTCATTCCTCCACTTAACACACACAGAGGACTTCTGCTCAAGTCTATTGGGAAACATAGATAAGTAAGTAGCCCATGTAAATATGGTGCAGTACATGCTCTGACAATAATAAGTACATTTTCTATGACTCAACTGAAAAAAATACACTTCCTCCAGGAAGTCTTCCTTGACTTCTTCAGAGAGAGTTTGATTTCTCTTGTCTTTTATCTCTCATCTGTATCCCCAAACTTTATGCACTTTCTTCAAATATAATGGGTATTATGTTCTACATATATTGTAATCACTGGTTTAATGTGTTTGCCTTTTCCACAAGCCTATGAGCTCTTTGAGGGGCAGAGCCATTTTGATGCACAGTGGAGTAGAGTAGTAGTCTCTCAGAAAATAATAATAGTAATGCCTACCGTTTGTTGAGTGCTTACATTACTTATCACTTACATTATTTCAAGTTATTCTGTTTTCAACAAAGACTTTATTGTCCCCATTTTAGAAATGAAGAAACTGAGGCTCAGAGGCTTAAGTAAGTTAACCAAGTATCACACAACTAATTTATGGAACTGGTTGTAAGCTCCGGTCTATGGCTTTCTCTAGGACTGGCTTAGCTTTGGAAGTATTTTCTATAGTTATTATTTATTTGAACCTTGGAGTACATTAGGGTCAAACTCAGGGGGACTTGGCAGATTCTTAACCAGGTTTCAGGTGCTTAGATCCTTTTCAACAGAGATAATTCCAGGTAAAACTGTAACAGGGACAAAGTTTGTGTCTCTCTTTGACTCTAAAGCAATGATCCCCAAACTTTTTGGCACCAGGGACCAGTTTTGTGGAAGACAATTTTTCCACCATGGTGGTGGTAGGAGGGGCTGGTTTTGGGATGAAACTTTACCGCCTCAGATCATCAGGCATTAGTTAGATTCTCATAAGGAGCACGCAACCTAGATTCCTCTCATGTGCAGCTCACAATAGGGTTCATGCTCCTATGAGAACCTAATGCCACTGCTGATCTGATCACCTCTTGCTGTATGGCCTGGTTCCTAACAGGCCACCTACCCCTACCAGTCCAGGGACTGGGGACACCTGCTTTAAAGTACATGCCATGATGTGGTCCAAAATGTCTATCCTTATAGATTTTCCTGGACTTTGAATGCTTTTAAACTTCCTCCTTTATTTCTTTCTTTCCCATTGACTCCTTCCTTTCACTTGAAAATCCACTGGGTTACTCTGTGTTGAAATCTCATAACTCTGCCATGATTTTTAGTTTCCTTTCAACATACTGAGATTTGACATTTTATCCCACCACCAAAACAATTTTCAATAAGTTACCAATAGCCCTATGTGGCTAAGTTCATTGAATAAATTCCTTATCCTAATTTCTCTTTGGAAAAATTAGGCCATTTTGACTACTCCATCTTTATTGAAACTCTCTCTCCTCTTCTGTGACAATGTGCTATCCTGATTCCTTTCTAACATCTTCTTACTCCTTCTGTTGTTTCTTCACTGCTTCTTTTTTTATTTCAAGTTTCATTTTAGATTCAAGGGCTACTTGTGTAGGTTTATTACATTGGTATATTGTGTGATGCTGAGATTTGGGGTGGTTGATCCTATCACCTAGGTAGTGAGCATAGTATCCAATAGGTAGTTTTTCAGCCCTTGTCCTCCCTTCTCTCTTTTGGAGTCCCTAGTGTCTATTGTTCCCATCTTTGTGTCCACCAAATGTTTGTCTCTGACTTATAAGTGAGAACATGAGGTATTTGGTTCTCTGTTACTGATTTAATTTGCTCAGAATAATGGTTGCCAACTGCATCCATGTTGCTGCAAAAAAAAAAAATGGATTTTGTTCTTTTTATGGCTGCATAGTATTCTATGATGTATATGTACCCCATTTTCCTTATCCAATCTACCAGTGATGGGCACCTAGGTTGATTCCATGTCTTTGCTATTGTGAATAGTATTGTGATAAACAGGCACATGCACGTGTCTTTTTTGGTAGAACAATTTATTTTCCTTTGGCTATATACCCAATAGTGGGATTGCTGGGTCGAATTGTAGTTCTATTTTAAGCTTTTTGAGAACTCTCCAAACTGCTTTCCACAGTGGTTGAACTAATTTACATTCTCACCAACAGTGCATAAGTGTTCCCTTTTCTCTGCAGCCTTGCCAGCATTTGTTATTTTTTTACTTTTTAATAGTAGCCATTCTGACTGGTGTGAGGTGATATCTCGTTGTGGTTTTGATTTGCATTCTTCTGATGATTAGTGATATGGAGTATTTTTTCATACATTTGTTGGCTATATGATTCTTCTTTATCCTTTTGTTCTCTAACTGTTCCACATGGTAACATAGTCCTTTTTACTCTCCCTTTCCTCTACCTCAGCAGTTTCATTCATTTTCAAAACTCCAATGATCACTTTCATGTTAACAAGCCTTAAAGTTCCTCAACTTCCTCTTCTGTCCTATCACTCAAATTCTAGTAACATATCTCTAACTTTGTACCAAATGTTCCTACTTGAAAATGTCTCATCTTCACCTCAAATTCAACACTGCTGAAGAAGACTCAAAGATCTCATCATCTTCCCTATTTATGGTATAGTGAAAGGAATATTGGACCAAATGTCAGAAGACTTGGATTCTGCTCCTGGCTTTGCCACTAACTTGGTATTTCCTGGTTTTTCTCAATAAGAGTTTATTTTATGAAAATCACAGTAAACAATACCTTGCAGGGGTCATATATGAATCTTCAAGGAACAAATTCTAGTTGGAAAGATAAGACATACATAAGTTACTACAGTACAAATTAGAAAGTAATAAATACCGTAAGAGAAGTATAACTACATTGTTATGAGTGTTAGAGGTATTTTGGATGATGAGACAATGTAATTATTTTGTAGAGAAAATAATATTTGATGTAGTCTTTGAAGGTTGAATAAGAGTCTGTAGCTTACAGTGTACATTTCAGGAGAATAGAATTGTGTAAACAAAAGCATGATAGTGGAAAAGAAGGGTGAGCTTGGAGAATGCAGAGTATTCTCCTTTAACTGTAGCACTATATGCTTAAAGGTGGGAGTATGGAATAAATTTACAATGACAGTATATAAGTAGTCTGGATGAGACTTTATAGGCCAGGGTAAGGAGTTTGGATTATATTCTAGAATGTTGGGAAGCAATTGGAGAGTTTTAAGCAAGAAAATGACACGATCAGACTTGGGTGTTAGAAGAGTCACTTTGGTTGCTCTGTGGAGGATTTGTGATAGAAGAGTAAGGCACTGAGTAGGAGTAAAGAAGCCCCAGTTAGAATAGCATGTAGTAGTCCATGCAAGAGGTGCTTGTGGTTTTTGCTAGAGGGACAACAGTGGAAGAAATTGGAAGTAGACAGACTTATTTTGGAGGCAGAAACAGTACCTGATTCATTAAGGAGTGGAGGCTAACAAAAGAGAGAGAAAAGTTAAATAGATGCTAAAGTTTCAAACTTGTGTAAATAAAGCATTTTTGAGGTCACCCTCAAATAAAAGAGAAATCAGGATAAGCAGGTAGCTTGTGGTTTTGAATGCAATTTTATAATTGAGAGTGGTGTCACGCCAGTCAGAATGACTATTATTAAGGAGTCAGAAACAACAGATGTTGTCAAGGCTGCAGATAAAAGGAAATTCTTATACATTGTTGGTGAGAATATAAATTAGTTCAACCACTGTAGAAAGCAGTTTGAAGATTTCTCAAGAAACCTAAAACAGAACCACTATTTGATGCAGCAATCCTATTATTGGGTATATATCCAAAGGAAAACAAATCATTCTACCAAAAAGACACATGTACTCAAATGTTCTTTGCAGCACTATTCACAATGGCAAAGACATGGAATCTACTTAGGTGCCCATCAGCAGTGGATTTGATAAAGAAAATATGGTACACCATGGAATACTATGTAGCCACAGATAAAAGAACAAAATCATGTTCTTTGCTGCACCATGGATGCAGCTAGAGGCCATTTTTCTAAGTGAAATAATACAGGAGCAAAGCAAATACCACATGTTCTCACTTACAAATGGGAGCTTAACATTGGGTACTCATGGACATAAAGATGGCAATAACAGACCCTGGGGACTGCTAGAGGAGGGAGGGAAGGAAAGGAGAAAGGGTTGAACAACCAACTATTAGCTAACATGCTTACTACCTGAGTGACAAGATTAATCATACCCCAACCTCAGCATCATCCAATTTGCCCAGGGAGAAAATCTGCACAAGCATCCCCTGAATATAAAAGTTGAAATTATTTTTTTAAAAAATAGGCGCCGAATAATATAATCTCCAAAGTTCTTTACAATCCTAATACTGTATATTTATGCCTTTAAACTGACCTCCCCCATTCCAACTTCTCAGTATGGCAATGATATCATTGCCATTGCCATATTCAACTGAAAACATCTCATCCTTACTTCCCATTCTCACTGTCAATACCCTAACCAGGCTCTTATCATTTCCTGTTTAGATTACTCCAAATTACCCAATTTGGTTGACCTGACTCTAGTATCTCCCCCTCCTATATATCATGCCCAATGTTATCTTTCTTAAATGTGGCTTATTTTCATACTTTATTCATTTGTTCTAAAATTTATTTCTAATTTCCAGAGCACTAAGTCTCAATTGCCTGTCATTCAAGTTATTCTCCAACACTATATATTCCAATACTCTCTTCAATATACGTCTTACATAAGACAGTTTGAACGTTTCACTCTTCTCAGACTCTCTACACATTGCTACCAATCCAGCTTTCCACATGTACCCTTCATGTGAATTATATATAGATGTTCATTTTCTGCCCAGATCTCAGTTCCTCTTTGAATCCTTACCTATCTAATTTATTTCAACATTTATAACTCCTTCACCACTTTCACCCATGCTCTACTCTCCTTATTCAGTATACTCTGTTAGATATACTGTCCCTTCTTTCAATATGTTCTTGAGTTAACTGTCATATCAGAAATGATCTGAAAACCAGTTACTACAAAGTGTGGAAGGATGTATTTTATCATTACAAAATCATAACTCAGAGATTTCTGAAACAGACTTAGTAAAGAAGATATTTCCAAGGCAGGGTGACTTTTCTGGAGTTCTTTAAGATTACTCATTTATTTATTGGAAGTCAATGGCTTTCAGAAATAAGATGTGTTGATCTGTGCTGAGACAATATGTCCAAATTCAATTGGAATTGAATTAATGTGAGCAAGGTGCCTTAAAAAGAGAAAGAAGTCATTGGATTGGGAAACAGGAGACCTGTGTTCACTTCTAGGCCCAACACTGTCACAGGTCTCCTGTTTCCCAATCCAATGCCTTCAACTGTAGGATATTGGACAACTCAATGAATCTGTCAAAATATTTTCAGAAGGGTACACCATTAACTAAGGAGCTAAGAAAGCAAATATTCTGGTGCACTGCTTTAAGAATCTAATAAGTTTGTAAAAGAAGTTGTCAGGCAATACATAGTAAGTTTTGTAATGTCTCAACATCAAATTTCTGTATATAATTGTACTATACTTATAGCCTATCAAATATCATGAAACTTCAAATTGTCTTTTAGAAACAAAACAGCTTAAAGTACAAATAAAGATATTCGTGTAGATTTCCAAAAATTGTTTATCCATTCATTCAATAAGTATTAATTTAGTGATCAGTATGCTAGGCCTTGGGGATATGGCAGTGAAGACAAATATAATAAAAGTTATATCTGTCTTCAAAGAGATCACTGTCTAACATGGGAAACAGGCAATTAAAGGGTGATAAACGCCGTAATGGTGGTAAGCACAAAGGGGGCCTCTGGAGCACAAAGAGGACAAGTCTGTTCTAAACTGACCTTTTGAAAGAGAGAGGTGATTAGGCAAGGCTGTTCCTGCAATAAGTAACTGCTAGGCCCATATCTAAAGGATATAGGTTAGGAAGGCATTTCAGGAAAAGTGAGCAGGATATTGAAAGGCAAAGGACTATACAACAATATGGAATATTCAGGAATATTATCTTAGTCTGATTGGGTTATTGTAACAAAATACCTTTGACTAGATAACTTATAAACAACAAAAATTTATTTCTTACAGTTGTAAAGGCTGGGAAGTCCAAGATTAAGGTGTTAGCAGTGTCTGGGGAAGTCCTACTTCCTCATAGACAGCACCTTCTCGCTGTGTCCTCACATGATGGAAGTGGCAAGGCAGGTCTTCGGGGCCTCTTTTATAAGAGAACTAATCCCATTCATGAGGGCTCCACATACATTATTTAGTCACCTCCCAAAGGCCCCACCTCCTAATATTATCATATTGGTGGATAGGTTTTATACTGTGGTATAGTGGTTAAAAGTACAAGCTCTGGAATGAGTAAGCCTGAGTTAAAATCTGGACCTTGGTTTCTTATTTTAAAAATCAGTACCATTTATAAATATACCTCATAGGTTTGTTGTGAGAATTAAATAAGTTAAAACATGTAAAATTCTTAGAACAGCACCTGGCACAGAGTAAACATGTTCCCTGCCCACTTGAATATCAATTCTAGGAGCACAGGAAATCTAGCTGTTGAATTACTAGCCTTTAGAGAGTGACCCATAGTAGGCATTATTGAATGAATGAATGATCATCAATTTAAATTTTTTGTCCTGGGTATCACCCTAAGAAGCGAGAAGTTGAATAATCCCAGTTGTTTTCAATGTTTCCTTAATATAGGCCCACAGAGTAAAGGAGGGAAAGGAATTAGGCAACCCAGCTATTCAACTTTAAAGCTAGACTTTAAAAAATAAAAGGACTTCAAATTGAAATCATCTCTTGCCTCTCCTATGGGTTACATTAGAGCAAGAACAATTTCTTAACATTCATAACTACTATTCATGGAGTGCTTGCTATATGCCAGGAGGTGAACTGAATTGCCTAAAGTGAGGTAGCTCCTAAGTTGAGGAGCAAAAATCTGAACCCTGATCTGTTTGACCTGAATCTAGTTAGAACAGTGCTTGACACATAGTTACGGTGCAAAAATATTTGTTGAATAAGTGGGTGAATAAATATATCAGTAAGTATATTTTCTTCTGTAGATGAACCTACAGTTTAGCTTTAAGGGTTTTCATGATCTTGATAAGCTCAAGCCAATATTAGAGTAAGGAAAACGTATGAGCCACAAAAGAGAATTTACATAGGAAAATCTCTTGACTAGAAATTCCAAATGAGAAAAGAGATCTGGATTTGTTTAGAAATCACACACACACATACACAGGCATGCACACACACACACACACACACATATACATACATGTAATCACAACCATTTGGAGCACCTTCAACACACACATACACACAGGAGCATGCAGACCCACACAACTGTACTTTTTTTTAATCTCATGCTTTCTTTTGTCTTCTTAACACATCTGGAGAGAGGGTAAATGATGGAGTGTCAGAGGTAGAAAGGACACTAGCAATTACCTAATCAGATCCCCTCATGTTAATGTAAAAATTGACACTCTAGTGGGGAAGTAAATTGCTAAGGTCACACAAGGAGTTAGAAAGAGATTAAGAATCTCAGTTTCCTGACTCACAGTTTGTTTACTCTGAACTGTCACCATTTACCATCTCAATTTTATAGATGAGGTAACCAAAGCATCCTAAGAATGTTGATGGCCAAGCTCCTGCCACTTGTCCATTGAAATAGGACTTGAAATCAGATCTCCTTTATTTTAAATATAAAGCTTGCTGTCATCCAAGTGCTTCTGTCTGGATGCCCAGAAGAAAGATCTTTTCCTATTGAATTAAATAGTGGACTGAGGGTAATTTACAGAAAGCTTTGTCCTTGGCTTTAAGAGAAAATGTCCAAGGCTGCTTTATTTTCAGTCCGAAGGAGGCTCCATGAAGGCAGGATCCTGTCTGTCTTCCTTATTGAATCCACAACACCTAGCACAAAGGAAGGCACTTAATAAATATTTGTTGTTGAGTGCATGCCATGCTAAAGGAAAAGTAGGTTGGGTAATGTTCCCAGTGGCAATGGACGGACAATCATTAGGGCTGAAAAAGTGGGAGCAGATGAGGAAAAGAGGTGGGAGAAATACTTAAACAAAGGAGACGCTGTTTCTCTTCATCTTACTGAAGCTGCAATCACTCGGCACAGGCTGAGTAGATTGGTAGAAATATGATTGGCAAAGATATTTAAATGAGACCTCCTTAAAATTGTTACTCTCCACCCCACCCCCATTTTCCTTAAATTTTGTTTCAGTCATTACCCAGGGACAGGATACAGAGATTCCTAAGGGGAGTTTTAATGGGTCGATTCTATTTCATCTGGATGACGCCACTTAGCCAAGCATTAAGAGCTACAGCTCCGGGAAAGCAAACGACACAGTGGGGGGGAGAGAAAGAAATTATAACAAGCAGCAATAAATCCCTTCTTTCCCATCCTTTCCTATAACCCATTCACAAGACCTCCAGAAATCATCTACATTCACAAAACAGCCGGTTAGCTAAGCTGAACACACTACAACCTCACTCCCTGCCCCCACTGCAGATTATATACCAACACAACCTAAGCCATATAAATAATCACACACTGGCGGTATCTATTGCTTCCGTAGAGATACCCTGTGTATACACTGCAGTTTCTGCTGCTTCTGTTCATCTGTCAAATTGAAGGAGAGGGAGGCCGAGGTGGAGGCGGAGGCGGAGGCAAAAAAGGAGGGGGAGGAGGTAAAGGAGGAGCAAGGGAGGAGGGAAGGGGAGGGCAAGAGGGAGGGGGAAGGAAAATACTGGAGGAGGAGGGGAAAAGAAACAGGGAGGAGGAGGAGAGGGGGAGGAGAAGAGGCGGAGGAGGAGGGGGAGGAGAAAAGAGGAGAAGGAGGAGGAGAAAGAAGAGGAGGAGGAGAAAGAGGAGGCGGAGGAGAAAGAGGAGGAGGTGAACAACTTACCCTGCTGAGCTTTCTTTGGGGAATACGTGCATCAAGATTTAGATCTGCCTGTAAAATCTATACAAAGTGAATGCCACTACAGGTCTGAGTCGCCCCCTCCCCCTTTTTTTGTTTTGTTTTGGTTTGGTTTTGGTTTTTTATTTTTATTTTTTCTGTTTTCTCTGCTGTGTCAAAGAACAAGACAGAACTATCTCTGTTTTTCTGGCTCCACTGCCTGCCAGTGAAGGAGTTTTACTTCAGACTTTCCGAAGAGAGGTGGAGAAACCCGAAGACTCAGGAGAAGAAATCCTTTGAGCCAGATGGGGCATTAGTTCTTCTGCTTTTCTCAGCATGGATAAACGATTTCCTCAAGGTAAGCCATGAGAAATTAGCTCTTAAAGACCCCAGAATTCTTTCTATGCAATGCACAGATTGCCATTCATTCCAGCCATTCTGGGCTGTCTGTGCGTGTGTGTGTGTGTGTGTGTGTGTGTGTGGCGCGCGCGCGCAAGCGCATGAATAAAATAAAAACCCTTTAAATTATATTAAAATAAATCAGCTCTTGCAGAAAACTATCCATATTGGAAATGTGTTAATCAAAATAGAATTTCAAAATAGCCTTTTTGTAGGAGAAATGTCAATTTAATTTCTAGCCTGTTAACCTTTAAATGCATTTTGGTACTTGTCTAAACCGCTCGTAATGCAGCCTAACCATCCAAGCTGAGGACAGAGGGAGAGCCCGTGCTAAGGCCAGTCTGGCTGCCCAGCGGGCATCCTGTCAGCGTGGGGCTAGCCTGCTATTGGCTCACAAGTCTGGGCTGTGCATCGTTCAGATTTCATCACATCACCTTGCCCAGGGTAGAAATGGCGCAAGCTGACACGGCATAACCCCCCACTTACATTGAGTCAGAGCAATGATTTAGAAATCTCTGGATCGGTGCCTGGGTACGTGTGCACATGTCTCTGTGTGGCATATGGAAATTTTGTCAAAAGTGAGAACCTGTGAGCATGTCTAGTTAGCCAATAGGCATTTGATAGGACCTAGGGCAATGGTTTACTGCACACTCACTTCCATGCACCTAACTAATTATAATTATCATTCACCTCTGCATGCTGCAAACCAAGTTGGATGAACAGAAGACAAACCTTGAACTCTTAAGCAGAAAAATCTATTTTGAAATGCAAACTATTGTTGCTTTTCTGGGAATATTAAAACCTCGCGGTAACATGATGTGTTATCACATGAATTTGGATATACCAGGTGTTAAATCGTGTTCCCAAAAGTCAGCTGCATTCATAAATACAAATAAGGCACAGGCTAGCAGTTTATCCACAATGAAATATTGGTCTTGCTCTCTTTGCTGCTAAACAAATATATGCTAAGACATTTCTATAACGTTCTATATATTTTGTCTCTTTGTGTTCTTTTTTTAGGTCTCTCTAGCTGTGAAACAGTCTAGATAGTGATCTGAGTTACTTGGATTTGAAGATATTTATTAAGACTTGAGGAGTTGAGTAGTGAGGAAGTAAAGAACCTAAAGGAAAGGAGATTAATTCTTCCATTCTTCCTGAAAGACTTTTGCAACAGAGAAATGCAACCAACAAACCCAACATAAAATTTAGAGCATCTGGACAAGAAAGGCCTTTAAAACCCCTCGTTTTATACTCCCTCATTTTGCAGATGAAGAAACTGAGGACCAGACAGGGGTCATTTGCCTACAGCCACACAGCAAAGTAGAGCAGCATTAGGACTAGAACTTAAATTTCTTGTGTCATATAAAAGGATTTGGGTTTTTAAAAAGGTTACTACTTCTTAAATGAACAACCAGCTTCTTAGCATTTTCTTCAGGATCAGAAGTGTGTGAACTCATTTGGTATTACAATTTTTCCCTGTATCGTTCATCACTAAAAGACCTATATCTTTAAAAATTCAAGGTCTTAAAACTGCAAGACTCCCTGGTTTGAAATAAACTGCTACGAGTCTTAATGAAACCATTAAAGTAATGAATAGGACTAGGGTAGCAAAGTGACAAGTTAAGAGTTAAATGTGGTGAGAACCTGGCAGCTCCAGCAAGATGTATGTGGTAGGAGGGAGGCCCAGTCAGTGGCAGAGAGGTTAGTAATGTAAACTATATACAACTTGGTATTTGTAAGGGGGAGTGCTTTGATAGAGATGCAAATGCTTTTGCACAGAGAGGGATTTTTAGAGAGCAGACTTTGGAACAGTAGAACTAAGAAAACATATAACGCCATAGCAGAAATTCCCCCTATGTTTGCTTTCAGTTATTCTGAGAAGGAGTGTATATAACAGCAGAGCATAGAAAAAATCAACACACCTAAGAGCTGTTACACAGTAAGGTACAAAACAGCATTGAACCCATGGGAGTGGGAGAAAACAGGAGCCAGGCTCTCCTCTCCCCCTCTTCTTTGAAATCAACATTGAGTCATACTGTATCAGAAAGGATTTACCATAGAAATCAGAACTGTCTTAAGGTGTTGGCATAGAAGGGCTTTAGATAGGAAAGTTTTCAACTTTATTCTCAACATGGCAGATTTTAGGTTCCAGAGAGAAAATACATTTTCTTTCATTAACAAACATTAGCATTTCTTGAATGGGCTTAGCTTTCTAGTCCCTAAATTGGCATAAGAAAAGAATTTTTTTTAGGTTGAACATGGCAAATTCAGGGCTACAGAAAAACTTGTTTAGAAAGCTATGAGCACCTGGCCAGAGAGACCGGGATGGGAGTGGGTTTACAATGCATCATTCATTACTGCAGAGGCAATACGTGACAAAAATCACTAGATCCCATCAATGTGCAGCCAAGACCTGTAATCACCTTTGCTCTTACTTAATAATATGTGATGTGTACATCCTCCCTCTCTTTCTCTCTCTCTCTCTGTTTCTCTCTTTCTCTCGACAGAATATGGAATTGACCAACTGCACAGTCAGTTTCTTAACTGTTGCTGCTCACAATGAATGGCTCTTTAATGGGTGGATTTCTGAATCATAAACATTCATGTAGTGGTAGTTTTTCATCTAGTCTATGTGCTGCAGCAGTGTCTTGCCTGTTCCTTTCTCAACATATTTTCCCTCTTACATTCCTGTACAGTATTTATTTCAGTTTATCCCATTAGCCAGATCAGATTCAGCACGTCTGGAATGGCAAACAATTTATTGTCATTCAATCCTTAAATCCTACTCAACACCCTGATTTTATTCAGGTCCTACTGCCTACTTATTGCAGGTCTTCCCACATTAGATCCCAGAGTCTATTTGAATAAAAGATTCTACAGAGCATGAAGAAACCTTCTAAATTCATCCTGTCAGTCCCCTTACCTGTAAGCAAGACAGTACATCATTATTTTAGACTGATGTCCACAGCTTCCTTTAATCATCCAACCAAGCATCTCAACTTATCAGTCTTGCAGAAATCTCATCAATATTCAAATACAGGTTTTCAGCCTAAACACCATGTACCCTTCTGCTCCCCAGACAGGATCCCCTTTGAAAATAATTCTCATTATTGGTTCTGAGTCATTTATATTATGACCTAGTATTTCTCCCCAAGCTAGCTTTTGACCTTCTGGGTGTGTGTCCCTGAGGTGCCTAGTGACATCCCTGGAATCCTGTCTTTGGAATCTCACCTGTTTATCTCCTCTAACTTTGAGATCTTATATACCTTCCTTTAAAACATTGCTTCCTGGAATTTTCAATATGTTTTGAATCTAGTTTCCTTTGGGAAATCAATGAGTCCAATTATATTCGGCATGTATATTACTCTTCTTACAGTACAAAGGACTTGCAGGGCTCTACACATATTCTTTAGCCTGATAAATGGGACATAAATCTGTTTGTCATAAATTTGTCAAAAGACTCTCCCAGTCCCAAGTTCCTACATTTACATACCCTCCAAGCCAAATGAACAATGTGTCCTTTTTTTATTTGGGTGTCTACATGAAAGCTGCCTGTTCCTTTCCAATTCTGAGACTATGAATCTATAAAGATACAACAAAGATAGAGGTGGCAGGTTGCATGAGCCTTTGAGTGCAAGTAAGTAAAGGAAATATACATTTTACTTTTGAATGCCCAAATAAATAAGGGCACATTACCCACCTTACTGTCAAGGACTTGGAGATGTAGAAGGTATGGATGAAGAGAATTATTTTGTAAAATTATGTGTAGTTATGAAAGAAAATAAAGACCATAATGGGTCAAGGTCCTTCAATATCACCTAGATGGTGAAAACTGAGGCCCAAACAAAGCAAGTGATTTGACAAAAGTGTCATAAGTATTTGAGTCTGAGAGTTTCTATAATTTTTATTTGCATTCTTTTGTGCTGCATTTATTTAACACCAAAACAACTAGGTAAAAAGTGAAATTTTTGTCAGACTGGTTGATGTGATGTGCCAAAAAAAGTTATTTTTTAACCAAATTAAATCTTTTCAAAACACGAGACAAATGTAAATTCAGATAATCAGATTTACATGAGTATATAGCCTTAAAAGTCAACTGAGTCTGGTCATATTATTAGCCACTGAGTCTTTATGAACTGTATCCTTGTTTTTCCTGTTGTTGAGCTTTGGGTCCATTTCAGTGTCGTGTTTGCTTGCTTATGGAAAACCCAATCAAGCACCATCCTCTCTCACTTGTTCATTTCTATTATTCATTCAAGCAATCCATCACATACAGTAGTGTGAGTAATTGATCTATTTTGAGGAGGCCTGAAATCTGATGGACCTCAAATATATACTTTATTCATGCTAGTGTTTGCTAGGTCCTAATGCCTCCAGCATGTTTCCTGGATTTGTGTTGAGGTTTCCTCATGTACACCTTTTTGGCTCTTCAGTCTTCTAGGTGGTGTGATACTGCAGTCCACTATTTGTACAATATTTTCCCCATGGTCATCATTATCAGCTCTAGGTTTGCTAAAATCCTTCAGGGAGTGACCAACTACCTCTTCCTGATTGTGGTACGATGGAAATGCAAGCATATGCTTTCTAGATATTCAACCTAGCTTAAATATGGTATAAGAATGTCACTGCTCTTTAAGAAGTCAGTTTATTGTGTAAGGTAGTGATAGAGAAAAGCAAGTCCAAGCAGATTCTGCTTGGTAAGTGCCATCAATATAGAGTTGACTTCAGGTAGCGATAGGTATAATTACAGATAAGTTTTGAAATAATTCAGGACTTGTCTTCCTATAGTTCCTTGATCCCCCAGTATTACTCCCACATGTACAAAAGTTTGATTCTGGAGCCACCATTCCATTTAAAAAGAATCACCTCCTTAGTAAGTTAAAGCAGCCAATAAGGTGAGGAGAACTGCAATAGATGATTAGTCTTGGCTTCCTTATGCTCTTAAGAAGTTTTTTTTTTTCCTACCACACTACAGACAGCTTAATTCCTGCCCTCTGTGTGTTTGCTGTATCTCTGCCTTTATTGCATTCTCCTTGCTTGCCTGTATTCACTGAATCAAGTAATGTCCTTTCTCATCTGTTTATTTCTGCTTATCATAAATTACACTGAAAAGACAATTTTGATTGGTTATTATATATACATGAGCAACTTCTCATGGGAGCTTTTGAGGCTTTCTCTTCTGCTTCAGCATTGCTTCAGAAAATAGCCTTTGCATTTAATATTATGTTCCATTTGTATTAGAATTCTGACGCTCAAGGATTACATGTCTCTGCTAGCAAATACCTAAATGAGCCAGCTGCTCCTATAAAACTAGGCATTTGATGGAATACAAAAAGAATCAACAATCTGATCTTTGTTCCCAAACTTCTTTATAGTCTGCCTGGGATGATCAGATTTGCCTATAAAGAGGTAGGTGAGGTTAATTACAGAATAAAGGTGTAGCAGGAAGGTTACTGTAAAGTAATTGAAGGTAGTGGTGGTGATAGGGCCTGAGCTTTTTCTTGAAGAGCTTATGCCTGTGTGTTCTCATTTACTTTTTTTATTCCTTGTCTCCTAGGATTTTTTCATGTGCCCTGAGGTCCATGTAACTACAGGGGCTCCCTCTTTATCACCATAAGTGCCACCCTGACCTAAAACCACTCAGAGCTCAAAAATCAAGTCAAAATGGATGCTGCGGTGACAGATGATTTTCAACAAATTCTGCCTATTGAACAGCTGCGCTCTACTCATGCTAGCAATGGCTATGTGGAACGGCCTCCAGCCCCCTGCAAACAGGCCTCTCCTAGCCCTTCCCTTATTGTGCAAACCCACAAGTCTGATTGGTCTCTGGCTACCATGCCTACTTCTCTCCCCCGCAGTCTCAGCCAGTGCCATCAACTGCAGCCCCTTGCCTCAGCATCTGAGCCAATCTAGCATTGCCAGCTCAATGTCCCATAGCACCACTGCCTCTGATCAAAGGCTCTTGGGCAGCATTACACCCTCACCCTTCAGGCCAATCCATCATCCGAACACAGCCTGGGAGGAGGGCCCCACCCAAAGGCTGATGGTGCTCTGAAGGGAGAAGCTGACCAATCTGCAGGGCACCCCAGTGAGCACCTTTTCATCTGCGAGGAGTGTGGGCGCTGCAAGTGTGTCCCCTGCACAGCAGCTCTCCCTCTCCCCTCCTGCTGGCTGTGCAGCCAGCGTTGCCTTTGCTCTGTTGAGAGCCTCCTTGATTATGGCACTTGTCTCTGCTGTGTCAAGGGCCTCTTCTACCACTGCTCCACTGATGATAGAAGACAACTGTGCTACATGAGCCCTGCTCTTGTGGGCCTAGTTCTTGCTGTGTCCGCTGGGCAGCCACATGAGCCCTCATCTCCCTCTTCCCACCCCCTGTGCTGCTACCTGCCTACCCGTGGATGCCTCCATCTGTGCCAACAGGGCTATGATAGCCTCCGGCGACCAGGCTGCCGCTGCAAGAGGCACACCAACACTGTGTGCAAAGAAAGATCTCTTCTGGTAGTGCACCCTTCCCCAAGGCCTGAGGAAAAGTTTGTATGACCTTCCCACAAGGTGGATCCAGAGCTTTTCTCCTTCTAGCCCCCATCAGTAAAGCATAGGCCCTCATCTTTGGAGAAGGGGTAGGAGTGATAAACTAGCCAAAGTTAGGGCCTCTCCTCTTTTGTTCCTGCAGTGTCAGGGGAATGACCAAGTACATCCTGGTGCAGGATGCCTTGTTCTTTCTCACAGTATCTTATCCCACTCCTCTTCAGTCTTTTTACACCCCCGCCCAACTCAGCCCTCATGGCTGTCATGGCAAATTCAGGTGATATATAGGTATGAGAGGCTTGAACACTGAGGACTGACCTAGGGCCAGCAACGTGGAGGTTTAGGGGCTCCCCAATGTAATACCTCTCGATGCAGGCTCTGATCGCCACTCAGTTTTCCACTGTGCCTTTGGCAAACCTTCTCCTAATATGGTTTTCACTGGTATATGTGAAACAGCTGTTCAATCTTCCAGGGAATATGACCCGTTCTCCCTGTCACTGCCCTTCTCTTCTTTACTCCTCTCTCCTCTTTATTCTGTTCTGTATTCCTTTCCCCTTCATTCTCACCTTCTCTACTTTTACTTTTTCTCTTTTCTTCCTCCCTTTATACTTTTCCCCTCCTTTTTCAGACTGATCCTTTCCCTGCCTGTATTTCTATCTCATTTGATCCATATTTGTCTCTCTCTACTTGTCCCTCTTTCTCTAACATGTCCAAAAGTGCTGTTTTTCCATAGATGTTTCCTTAGACACCAAACTTTGCTATGCTACACTATTTACTAATTTTTATTAAGGGAAATGGATTACTGTAATGAACTGATCACTAGCAATAGTCTGTATCCCGATGTGTGTGTGTACTCACAACCACTCTCACCTGTTTGTGAGCACATGAGGCAAAGTTATCTTACATTTCCAGGTTTAACTGAGTTGGAATTCTCCTCCCTGTCTCAATAATCAACTTATCATACCGACAGATTCCACTAGCATGCTGAGTAGGATAGTAAATCAAGATGCTCATAACCCCGTATGTCTGACCAAAGTGCCAAGGCAGACGTGCTTTATAGCTAAATGAACGAAGCAAAGGATATTACAGAGGTATGTTCTCTCTTATAAGCTAACTGCCCTGAGACTGCATGGCTCAGGCCTTAATAATGGACATAAAAGCCATAAAACATTAGAGCTCGAGGAATCTTAACTATTAATCTAGTTCAATGCCCTTATTTTACAGATGGGAAAACTGAGGACTGGAGATAGGAAGGGACTTGCCCAAGGCCACACACTGAGTTAACAGCAGAATTGGGACTGGAATACAGGCCTTCTGACTCCTAGTTCAGTATTCTTACCCTGTACCACATTGAGTCAGGGACTTTTTCCTAGGGCTCTATTAACAGTGACAGAAAGCCATTCCCATTCAATTACTTTTCAGGAACCATGCCAAGTTAGTTTGGTGGTCTTTCTCCAGTGCATGGTGCGTAGCTAATTAACTATCAGGTGTTTAGGCTGCCCCCAGTGGACATCACCTTTGCCTCTGTCACCTTGTAGAAGCTCAAGTGTGGGAAAAGAAAACCTTAAAGAAGCCCTTACCAAGCTGTATCTTCGCCATTGCATCTACTCTTTGCTGCACACACTGTGCTTGCTCTGGCTTTGTCTGCAATGGCAGCTGCCTGAGAACTAAAATTTCAGCAACAGTGAAAAACTGAGATGAAAGATGTATAATTCAGAGAACTGAATTCTCTCTTAAAAAACAGAGAGCCTGTGCTGTGAACCCCCTTCAATGGGAAAAAGCTGCAGTGATGATGGCAGGCTCCTAAAGACTGCTGCTAAAGACACAAAAATTATACAGTTCCTCTCTTTAAGTGAATCCAAAATTCACTGAGGAATTCAGAGATTGAGGGCACTTGCTTGAAATCAAGGTGCTCCAATGTAGTTTAAGACCTCCAGACTCTAACTTTATAGATCATCTCTTTTAGAGTGTGCATGGATGTGTGTTGCAGGGTGGAGAGGTGGGGGAGAAGTGTATGGTCACACATGGGGAAGAGGGGGACATCCATGTCCTTTTGTTGGATACATAGTACAGAAATACGTGCCACTCAGTCTTTGTTGGTTCTGAATCTTCCTGAAGTGTACTGACATTTGGGCTGCACACAGCCCCACACCTTCAGTTACACCTCTTCTAGAATTACTTTGCTCTATTTTTGTATATATAAATATGTTATGATAATTATTAATAATGTTAATGATATTGCTGCAAATGGTGCCATATATAAGGTTAAGCTTCTTGGAACATTTATAAACTGAAACCAATACCTGTAACTTCTTATGTTGCTTTCAGATCCTTCAATTTTAAGTGACTTTTTAATCTTACAAGTCTGCTATATTGTACTTTACACTTATCTACCCTTAAAACCTGTGCCCAGTTCTCTGGGTCAAGCTGGATGGTGATGAGTAGCAACACACACTTCTCTGCTTCTGCCTGAAATGTGCTTAAGAGCTCAGTTATCTAAGGATTCTCTGACACTAGTGCATTGTTCCTGGAGCTAAAGTTATTCTATGGATGTTTGCTTTATTAGTTTCAGGGCCCAAAATAACACAAGACTCTCCTCCTTGATAGCTCCTTGATATCCCAATCTTGCAGTCCTAACTCAGGCAAATTGTGCACTGCCAGAGGGGCCCTGGGTTCTGCCGTACACCCAGAGGAGCCTTTCTCAGTGTGTTTCTAAATGGCCTTACAGTTGGTAGAAGAAACTGAAGGGTTACTCAAATGCAAGTTGCAATCTGCAATCTGCTGCTGAGTCAGGGCTTTCACTTGTGTCCAAGTTGGCCTGATATGGACTGCATCTGGTTTACGTATAGATCGGTCCTGTTGGGGTATGCGCATGGACGTGTGAGAGAGTGTGCATATGTATCCCTTCTGTGATTTTATATATATATATATATATATATAATATATATGTAAATATATATTCACACATCTCTATATATTTTAATGTATTGCACATGTATATTTAAAATATATATGAAAAAACTCTAAATCCTGCCGGGGAGGCTCTGTTTTCATTATTTTTGTACTTTGTGTCATGTCCTGTATAAACAGGAATATTTAGAGGGTGTTTCCTGCTTAGCATTTTTTTTTTTGCAGTTAAATTATCTGTTAGCCCCTAACTCTACTGCTTTCTACATACTGGTTCCTTGATACATTTTCCTGTGGTTCCAGCCCATCTTCCCCTCATCACAATATTTATTTTTACCATATTACTTATATTAGCTCATTCATTCCTCCCAATTCTACAATGTAGGTATCATTCCAATCTCTATTTTACAGATGAGAAAACTGAAGCACACAGAGGTTAAGTGACTTGCCAAAGGTAACAATTGTAAATGGTAGACCTAAGATGTGAACCTAGGCTGTCTGACTCCCAGCTCCATGCTCCAGAGTCAGATATAGAAGGCTGGAGCACAATGTAAACCATTCTGGAGTAACAAGCCTCAAATGGTGAATAGTTCTTGCCCTAACTGGTTCACCTGCAGATTAGGAGTTGAAACAAGTATTCTCCTACATTAAAAGTAAAGCAGTGGTTACAGACATTAATATTAACTGTCTTGGTTCCCAAAACGGTGGCATTACAAACTTCTCCATTATTTCTTTTGAAATCATGCTTGCAGCCAGTTACCATTTCTTAGCTTATGATGTAGAGCTATTAAGAGAGTATTTTCACTTGTGCCAAAGAGGGTAAGAGTTTCTTAGCCTTATCTTTATTGGCCACGGAAACTAATTCATTTTTTTTTCTGAACAAAGTAGAAACTCTCAAAATATCTTTCTTCTTAAAATAAAAAGGAATTTCATATTACTGAACTCTTCCAAAAGCATGTCTAAGTCAAAATATGTATGTGAATGCACATATGTTCTTTTAGCTTCCATCAGCATAATGGCAGGAAAACTGGTCAAGTCAATAAATGCTGGGAAAAAAATGGCTAAACAAGGTATTTTGTAACATGAAAATAAAGCAATGAGTTGGTTGACTGGCTTTTTAAAAAATATTTCCGCCACTAATTATGGCATGACATAGTATACTACCTTTTATTTGCATATACAATAGTTATCTGTGTCCTATAGTTCATTATCACATAAAGTGAAAGCGTTAGTGTCCCATTTGGACATTTGGCCTAAGGTTTGATAAGATTAGTAGGACTGAAATTCTTGGTCCCTTTATCCTAAGTTAGGCCCATATCCTAATTTTTGACCCTCAAAGTTAAGATCATGACACTACCAGTGTTGCTGCTGTTAAAGGCCAGGATGGACAAGATAAGGAAAGGCATTTTGGGAACGACACTGATTGTTGTTAGGAATCTTGCTATCATTACAATTCGAGTTATATATGTTAGCTCCCATATGTATTTGTTGACCAGTCTCCTGAAAAAGAAGACATTCCACAAGTTGTCATTCCCAAAGTAACCTGGCAATCTTTTGATCATACTAGGTAATAGTCATGTCTTTGATGGTAAAAGACAGAGACGTCAAGGCTCTGAAAGCTCCCAAGTCCTTGAAGAACTAACTAAACTGGTGAGAACAGAAGTGGCTATGTAGGCAAATATCCTAGCTTTATTAATATAAGGCTTTAACATCAAGCCACATGCATGTTCTCCTACTGTAACAAGATGTGGTCAACCATACGTGAACCCTGAATAGTCATTTTGAACCTATGTCCTAAGGCCTAAACTAAAAGAGATTGTATGACTCCCTTGGCCCTTTTCTCTCTGAGGCTCATACTTTAATCCTCATATTCAAAGTCTTATCACTGTGATAACAAAAAGAAACACTATAAAGAAAATCCAAGAAAAGGGACACTCATTTTTTAAAAATGTCTACCAATTATTTAGTTTTCATATATGCATTTCTTTATATAGAAAATTATTTATATTACATGAAATTTCCAAAAGACTGATACTCAGCTTTATAGTCTTTGACAGAAAATCATCTGTCCTTGGATGGGGATTCATACACCAAGGCTTAACAGAATTAGTTTGGGGATACTCGTTTTTATAACAGAGATTAGTTGGCTTAAACAACTTTACTCTGTGAATTTTTTTCTTAATGGTCCCCTTCCAGTGGAGGTGAAGGCCTCCCAAGGAGGAGAAGGCCCCAGGCCTTTCTTAATACATAAACCATATGGAAAGAAAAGAGAGAAAAAAAAGTAATGGGAAGTAATAGTAAATGTGGATCCAGAAAGATAAATAAAGGTTAAGAAAAATGAGGTATGGGGAAAGAAAAAAGCTTTATAATCAGTTTGTTTCTCTCACCTAAAACACCATTTACTAACTACTTGGTTCAGTTGTAACCTTGAACTCCATTTTGTCCTTGAGTTATATCAGCACTCTTCTTTTCCAAACCTCTGTAGCTCTTCATCAGGAATGTGGGGGGAAGAGAAAGGGAGAGAGTGGGAAAAAGAAAAGAGAGAGATGAGAGAGAGAGAGAGAGAGAGAGAGAGAGACAGATGGAGACCTCTCCTAGAGGTTCAAAGTTAGAATATGCCACTATCTACCTTTCAAACTCCCTTCTAGGACATGCTCCATAGTACTTAGATCTTATACTAAATGACAACATTTCTCTCCTTCGGAGAGAGAAATACCAGACTGGATTTGTGGTTTTCCCTGGATTAGTTTTTTCTGAGTCAAAGTGGTGTTGTGGAAAACACAGTACTCTGAGACCAATTAAATCAGAATATTTGGAGGTGGGGGCTGATGAATGGATTTTTAAAGTTCCCAGATGATTATAATATGCAAACAGATTTGAGAAAATCCAATCACTTTATTCTATAAATGCAGATAGTGAGGCTAAGAGGGAAAGTGACTTACTCATAACCACACAGTGAGTTACTGACAAAGTCAGGAATATAAGAATCCACGTCAGCAGACTCCTAGGCCAGAGTTCTTGTCTTTATACTACACTGCTTCTATCTCTACCCTATTCCTCCTCTGAGCCTTTGCTTTTCTCATCTGTACAATGAAGATAATAAAGCCTAGAGAGTTTATGAGAATCATTAAAGCAGACGCATTTTTTTCTTAATGTACAAGATTCTACACAAATGTAAGTGAATTAATGTATAACATATATGTGAGGCTGAATCTCTAAAACAATATAAAAAATTGTTTTGTTTTTACTGAATCATATGAGTATTGTGTCTACCTGATAGCATGTAACAAGATTGAACACTTTTGTAGGTTGTATGTGCCTTTAAACTGAACTTGACCTCAGTGACAATCAAAATTAGCAGTTGAGGAAAGAGGTCATACATTTTTCTCTTGCCCTTGCTGGAATAGGGATCAAGAGGAACATAAAAACAATGGGATACCTGGATTTCTTATACTCAATCAACCACAACATGGCCTTAGTACTGAACTAGCCCAGGGTTTCTATGGAATTTGTAGATCCCGTTCCCAAGGCTGATCCTGGTTGAAGGGAGAAGGTCAAAAAAGGATGTCTCTCTGAAAGGCAGTACCCATGGAAAGCCAAGGGGAGGGTTGCCCTCTAGGAGGAGCTTCTTTGTAGAAGCCAGAATGGAGGAAAGGGGCTTTCTGCCTTGGTGTATCTGAGGAAACAGATTATTTGAGGATCTAGTACTCCCAGAATAATCTCTAACCACAAGAAACACATTTCCTGAACTCCAGAGCCCCAGAACAGGATATCCATATCCAATCCTGCCTATTCATCCTGGATGTTATAAATTTCCAGAGAGGGCCATTTATATTCCCCGAGGAGTCATACATCTGGATACTTGTTTATTTGTTAAAATTCAGTACCATTTATAAAATGGGCCTCTTATGTCATCTTTATTTCAAAATTATAATATATATTCCTAATTCATCATTCATTTTTGCCAATGATTTTTAAGCATTTATTTGAAAGTTTTTTAATACAAAAATATATGTATTTAATAAAGCACTTCTTTATCCTCTTATTCAAACCATACTAACAAATTTAAAACATGCCATGATTAAACTAGATAATTCTGTATGTCACATTACAAGTAAGTTTTAAAAATCTATTTGGTAAATATATTCTCATTTCCTCTTGAAATATCTCCCTTTAAGGAGAGGGTAGAGAGACAAGGAATTAGTGGAAATCAAGAGGCCTAAAAGTATAATGACAAATACTCATAATTCAGAGTCATGTCAGGCAGGGGTTTCCTTTCAGGTAATTAACAGGTGATGACCTATGCTCAGGAAAAATTGGGTTGTTTAAAGGCCATATTTCAGGGGCCTATGATTTCCTAGAAAATATAGACAGACCCAAAGAGCTCCTTGCTAGTAATTACACTGCCGAAGAAGTTATTGTACTTTGCCTGACAACAATTAACACAAGAACCTACATATGAGCTGCATAAAGTGCAGGTGGACAGAATGAGAAATCAGACTCAGTCTGTAGTTCTGAAGGAAGAGTCAAATTTGGTTGTGGTAGGTGTTAATAGTTGGAGAAACTGAAATCGATTTCAAGAGCACTTCAATAAACAGGATGGAGACTGAAACCAAGAAGGAGAATAAAGAGTAATTACTGCATAAGAGGCTAGAGCATACCTGAGGTCCAAAAGCAGCACTGAATTTAGAATCAGAAGATACAGATAATACACAAGACAGTGTGCAATGCAGGGAACCATAATTGATGGGTTTCATCTAGAGGATTGTAGCTGGCTCCACTGTGTGTTAAGCCACCTTTAGCAAATTAGCCTTTCTGTGCCTGGTTTTGAACCCAGGAACCATGACTCTAAAGATTTTGTGCTCTTAACTACTGCAGTCTTCTTTTCAGTATAAAAATGGCTATGTTAATAGGATTATAATATGTCCTGATTTGCCCAGGACTGTCTCAGCTAATACCTGTTTCCTAGAATATTTATTAATAGTGCCTTCTTACACTCTGAGAACTTATCTTGACATGACTTGTATATAATATTTAATATTATGTTTAATCCACAATTTTTTTTATCCATCATGCCCCCCAAACTCTGACCTCCCTTGTTACCCAGCTTATATTCCCTCTCTCCGAAGCTGACAAAATCTGAACCTTAGTTAACTATAATCACTTGTTCCACATTTTCATCTAAACAGATGAATGTGATTGGAGAAAAACACAAAATCATAAATTCAAGTGCACCCTTAATACCACCAGTTATTTCTACTTTATTTCTCTCTTCAGTTTATTTTTATATCAACTCTTTTTTTGAGACGGAGTCTTGCTCTTGTCCCCCAGGCTGCAGTGCAGTGGTGCGATCTCAGCTCACTGAAACCTCCACCTCCCAGATTCAAGCGATTCTCCTACCTCAGTCTCCCGAGAAGCTGGGATTACACGTGCCTGCCACCACGCCCAGCAAATTTTTTTATTTTTACTAGGGATAGGATTTCACCATGTTGGCCTGTCCTGTCTCGAACTCCTGACCTCAAATGATCCGCCCACCTAGGCCTCCCAACGTGCTCGGATTACAGGCATGAGCCACCGCACCCAGCCTCAAATCAATTCTTAAAAGGACTGCTTCACACTTCTCTCTCATCACACCTTCAACACCCCACCTCCTCCATGCTTCCACTCCCATCCTATGACCTTGGGAAAATAGCCTTTTCTTTTCAACTCACTCTAGCCAAGCTTTTGAACCTATCCTCCACCAAAATAGCTCTTGTCAATGTCACCAATGATCCTACCTTGCTAACTCCAAAGGGCAATTTTCAGTCATCTTATTCAATTTGTCACTAGCATTTGTCTCAGCTGATCATGCACTCTACATTAACAGCTCTCCCTACCTGAGACAATGACCTGCATGCAGTTAGTTTATTTGGGGGAAGTGATTCAGAAAACAAGAGAAGGGGGACTGAGAAAGGTGAGCCAGGAAAGGAAGGAACATCAATCCAAGGGCATGTTACTGATCTGTTTACTACTATAGGCAACTGAGAATTATTCCCACTGAGGATGATTCCCACTGAGGACTCCCTAAGGAGCCATGTAGAATGTGTCCCAGATTCTTCCACCACACATAGAAGAGGAGAGTGATTTTCTATCAAATCTCATCTCCCATTAATTAAATGTAATCCTACAGGGTGTTTACAAACTGGCACTTGCAAGTTGGCACATGATTTGGAATCACTGAGCAGGATCCTTCAAGTGATCCACATGGTGGTGGCAAAGAGCCCCACAGCAGGAAGCAATAGTATGAGATAAAGCTGAATGAGGTAGCCTCAAGCTACACCTGCATGCAGTTACTGAAGCATGGCCTGAACGGAAAGGCAGTCCATATTGAAATATATTCTTTATTTGGTTTCCAGCACACTACACTCTCCTTATTCCTCTCTCACCTCATCGATCGCTCCTTCTCCAAGTCCTTTGATAGTTCTTCCTCATTTTCCAGAACTGTAAATATGAGCTTGCCTGAAGTTTCAGTTCTTAGTCCCTCTTCTCAATCTACACTCACTCTCGTGGTGATCCCATCTACGATCCTGGATTTAAACACCATTTATGTACTCACAACTCCAAAATGTATATCTCTATCCCCAATCTCTCCCCTGAATTCCAGACTGCTCACTTAAAATCTCTACCTACAAGCCTAATAATAATATAAAACAACATATTTAACAGATAAATCTTGATTTCTATGTCATTCAGTTTTCCCTCACCTCAGTAAATGATGATTCTGTCCTTCCAGAGACTCAAGCTGACCATTTGGAGGTATCCTTGACTTCTTTTTCTCATGCCAATCAGTCAATGACTCTACCCTCAAAATACATCCAGAATTTGACCATTTCTCAGTATCATTACTGCCACTGCCTGCTCTGATCCAAAATTATCTCTTCCCTTGATAATTGCAGCAGCTCCGAGTCTACTAATCCCAAAGTCTAATCCTAACAGAGAAACCACAATGATTGCTCTAAAAATGAAGGCCAGATCTTTTCATTCTTCTGCATAAAATCCTCCAGTGATCTTCCAATTAACTTAGAACCAGACTCATCTAGTTATGACTATAAGGCCCTACATACTCTTCTCCTGCTATTTACATGGCCAGCTCTCTCACTTAATTCAGGAGTTCACTCAAATGTCACTTCCTCAAGGAGGCTTTCCCTGAACACCCTAAATCAGCATTGCTCATCATTTTATCCTCTTGTTTTGATTCATTTTCCTTCATAGGACTTCTTACCACCTGATTATATTATACGTTACTGTTGAATAAAGAAATGAATATGTGGGAGTTTAAATTGGAGCATTCTTTCTTGAAGTCAGCAAATATTGATCAAATGTCTTATGTGCCAGAGACATTGCTCTATGTACTGCTCCACTCTGTTCCTTCCCAAAACTATTCTCTTGCCCCTGGAACCTCTACTTTTTTCATTTCTCCACTTTTGGAATTAACTGGGATTACAATGCTTCCGCTTCAGTACTCTCTAGTAAAGACTATTCATCCTCCCATATATGGCTTCATTTCATTCCCAATGCAGCCTAGACTCCAGGGAGATGAAGATTTGAGTATCATCTTCATAGAAAGTGTTGGTTGAAATTGGAAATGTGTGACATCTCTCTGGCAGAAAGTATAAACTGGAGAAAAACAAAACACCAGCAGAATCTTTCCTTTAAAGTGATGCCTATCATGATTAGAGAGAAAACATACATTTCTGCTAGTAAGAATGCCAATTATATAACAAAGGCAGGTTCACTGGGTCTCTTTACTGTAAAAAATACTTCTAGAAGAATACATTTGGAAACAACTACCATATGAATGTAAGAGATACCAATTATTGAGTTCCTACTATGTCTCAGGCATAAATTAATATTTAATCTTAATGACAACTTTATGATACAGATATTTTATCACTATTGACAACTGATGTAGAAACAGAGGCCTTGGGAAAGTTAAGTTACTTATATAAGGCAATGAAACTAACAAGTGAAAAGAAGACCTAGAATTTAAAACCAGGTTTGTCTCAAACACCATGTTCTTTGCACTCTACAATACCACCTTGTTTGCTACTTACATCAATTAGGAATGTATGCATGGAAATTAAACATGCATTGTTTACATTTTTACTAGCTCTATCAGCATCTTTCAACGTAATCAACCCTTTCCTCCTTTAAGTTCTTTCTTTTCATGGCTTCAATTAAGCTACATTTTCCTGTTTTCCCTCCTAATAATGTGGTTACTTCCCAGTCTCTTTTTCTAGGTTTTTTCCTCTATCTGGCCTTTAAATATTGAAGTACTCAGGACTCTTCCTGTACCTTTTGTTTTACAAGTCTATACACTTTTCCCAAGAAATACCATCCTAAAACTCTTCCCCCAGCCCCCAAGAACCATTTCTTCATTTCTCTACTTCTGAAATTTACACTCTTATGACTTCAACTATACTGATGACTCCCCACATTTTTATCTCCAGCACACACCATTTTTCTAAGCTCAGTGCTATATCCTATTGCATACTCTACATCTACATATATTACAGATACCTCAAGTTCAGCACACTCAAAATTGAACTAATTAACTTTGTTCCTCAAATCTGCACATCTTTTATGGTTCTCAAACTCAATAAATGTTAACACTATCTATTCAACTGCTCAAGCCATAAGCTTGTGAATCTTCCTATCTCCATTCTCTTCACCTCCTATATGCAATGAATCAAACAGTGCTGTTAATTCTACTTTCTTAAGACTCTCTTTTAATTCATTAATTTTTCTACATGTCCACAACCACAATTTATTAACCAAAAAGCTTTATTAATGCCTTATTGCATTGCTCCAATAGCTCCTTAACTAGTTTCCTCATAAAACCTTTTATCCCTACTCCAGTATTTTCTCCACATAGCAAAGAATAATATTTTTAAATGTACATTTTTATTATGTCATTGCCTTACTATCTATTGCTGTTTGTAGTTCCCCAATTATTATCAAACTTCTTAACATTGCCAGGCCTCTGCCTACTTCTCTTGTACCTCATATTCTACCTTCTCTCCCTCACTGTACTCCAGGTATACTAAGGATAAACCAAGGTTTATCCTGCATCAGGTAATTTGCCTATATTGTTCTATCAGAGCAAACCCCTTTACATAGCTTACCTCTACTCATTCTTTACATCTCTTAACCATCACTTGCTCAGGAAAACCTTTTGTTTTGGTTCCTTGAAGACTAGATTATGTCCTTCATGATACACTTCTATAGCACTTGGTGCTATCTCTGACTACACTACTAATTATTTAATTACAGATTTATTTCTGTCTTCTGCTAAAATATAAAATTTATGAGGGAAGATGTTGTTAATTCCTGTATGTTCACTACCTGGCATATCATATAAAACTATCGGGGGATGGGGTGGGGGGAAGCACATGTTGATGTACTACAGTGTATTCTACTGAGAAATAAAAATAAGTATCAGATTATTTCTCATTATGAATCATCAATGTCATTGCTCCTTTACACTGACATAAAATTGAGAGCTGTATGTATTTTAATTATGTCTATGACTTAAGCCTATACTTCACTCTCTATTGCAGTCCTATTATAAAATGTGCCTGAGCTGTTGGCCAGAAAATTTTATTTTTATTTTTTTAAATATATTTTATTGTGTTTTAAATTTATGTTATATACCACTTGAAAGTCAGGCATTTTTCAGTCAATGCCAAAATACTCAGAAATACTGTTAACTCTTCCTTACTTCCAACCTTTGTCAAATCATGCTGGGTCAGGCAGGGTTGGCTCATCTTGGAAAATATATTCACTTCATTTACTTTTACTTTCAAATAGGAGTTCCTCACATTACCAAAAAAAAAAAAAATTTTTTTTTCTTCTCTTTTCCTCTCTTGGATGCAAAAGCAAGACCCAATTTTATTTATAATTTTATTATAAAGACATAGATAAGTCAAAGGGAAATATGTGGAAAGTGATATACAATGCAAAAACTAATCCAAAGAAAGCTAGAGTGGCTATATTAATATCACATAAAGTAGACTTCTGAATAAAATATTTTTCAGTAATAAAGAGGAACATGTCATGATGATAAACAAGTTAATTCTCAAAAAAGACATGGAAATTCTAAGTGTGCATACACCTAACAGATTGAATATGCATGAAACAAAACTGACAGAAAAGAAAGCAGAAATAAACAAAAGGTGATTATACTTGGATATTTCAACACCTTTCTCAGTAATTGATAGAACAAATGGACAGAACATCAATAAGAATATGAAAGATTTGAATAACCTTATTGCCCAACATGCTTTAATTGACATTTATAGAAAACTCCACCCAACAACAGCAAAATACACGTTATTTTCAAGTGCACATGGAACATTAACCAGAATAGACCATATTCTGGATCACAAAACAAGTGTCATAAACTTAAAAAGAGCAAAATCATATAAGGTATATTCTCTGGCCACAGTGGAATTAAATTAGGATTCTATAACTATAAGATATCTGAAAAATCTCTAAACATTTGAAAATTAACAACGTATTTGTACATAACGCATGAGTCAAAGAAAAAATCACTAATTAATTCAGAAAATATTTTGAACGGAATGAAAATGAAAACATGGTATATGAAAACTTGTGGGGAGGGTTGGGTACAGTGGCTCACACCTGTAATCCCAGCACTTTGAGAGAACGAGGTGGGAGGATCAATTGAGCTCAGGAGTTCAATACCAGCCTGGACAATATAGTGAGACCCCATCTCTTTTAAAAAGTGTGGGGAGAATAGCTACCCAGACTTCATCACTACATAATGTATCCGTGTTAACAAAACTGCACTTGTTTTGTTACAGTCACAAAGTAGTGAATATGAGGATAAAATAAAGCAATTAGCATGGTCAATATCTAAAGAGATAATTGAGTCAAATATAATTCAGAGGCATGAGTCTAAGTCACTACATGTATGAAATTAGAAAAATTTTAAATGAGAGATTTTGGTTAAATTTACAGAAAAAAACTTGTGAGATGTAGCTAAAGCAGTGCTTTTAGAGGGAAATTTATGGTATTAAGTGCTTATATTAGAAAAGAAAAAAGGATTCAAATCAACAATGTAAGTTTCTATTTCGATAATTAGAAATATAAGAGCAAAATCAACCCAAAGTGTAGAAGGAAGAAACTAATAAGAAAGAGGATAAATGAAGCCAAAAATAGAAAAAGAGAAAATCAGTGAAACCAAGAGCTGTTTGGAAAGATGCATAACACTTAACTAACCTGATCAAATAAAAGACAGAAGACACAAATTATGTATATTAGAAATGAAAGAGGGAACATCACTATGGATCCTACACATATTAAAAGTATAATAAAGAAAGGCTATGAACAATTTTATGCCAAGAGATTTTACAACTTAATGAAATTGACACTTGCCTTGAAAGACCAAATTACCAAAATTTACTCAAAAAATAGGAAATCCAAAAAGCATATTTTATAAGGACAATGAATTAATAATTAATTAAAAATACCATTAAACTAGATAGTTTTCACTGGTGAATTCTATAGAACATTTAAGGAAAAGGTAACATCAATCTTACACAAATTATTTCAGAAATTACAGAAGGAAGAGACAGTTCTCAAGTAATTTTTAGTCCAGTTGTACTCTGATTTAAAAATCAGACTAAGTTATTACAAAAAAAGAAGGCTACAGAGTAACATCCCTTATGAACAAAAACACAAAAGTATTTTTTAAAAATTAACAAATTGGATCCAGCAAGATATATAAAGGATAATGCATCATGACTGAGAGAGGTTTATCCTGGAAATGCAAGGGTCAAAAGACACTAACGTTTGAAAATAAATTGTTGAAATTCACCGTATCATTAGAATAAAGGGGAAAACCATATGATCATCTTAATAGATGCAGAAACAGCATCTGCAAAAATTCAAGTCCAATTTATAATAATTATTTTTTTAAAAACCCTTAGCAAAGTAGAATCTTAAGGGAATTTCCTCAACCTGATAAAGGGAACCTACAAAAAAAAAAAAAAAAAAAAAAAAAAAAAAAGCCCTACTGCTTTACCCTTAAGATTAGGAACAAACGGACATATAGAGTAGAAGGATGGCTACCAGAGTCTGGGAAGGGTAGTTGGGGTTTGGGAGGAGGCAGGGATGGTTAATGGATACAAAAAAATAGAAAGAATGAGTAAGACCTACTATTTGATAACACAATAGGGCAATTATAGTCAATAATAATTGTATATTTTTAAATAACTTAAATAATGTAATTAGATTATTTGTAACTCAAAGGATAAATGCTTGACAGGACAGATACCCCATTATCTATGATGTGCTTATTTCAAGTTGCATGCCTGTATCAAAACATTTCATATACTCCATACATATATACACCCATGTACCCACAAAAAAATGTTTTAATTAAAAATGTATTAGGAACAAGGCAAGTATGTCTACTCTTGTCATTTCTAGCCAACATTGCACTGTAAGTCCTAGCCATTGCAATAAGGTCCATATAAGAAATAAAAGACATAAAGATTGGAAAAGAAGAACCAAAACTATATCCACAAGTAACATTATTGTGTATATGGAATATCCTAATAAATCTCCAAAAGGACTATTAAAATTATAAGTGAGCAAGGTCACAAGATACAAGATCAACATATAAAAGTCAATTGCATTTTCATAAACTAGCACATAACAATTGAATATTGAAATAAAAAGCAATTACATTTAAAATAACATTCAAAAAACATGAATTACTTAAGGTTATAGTTAACAAAATACACTGAAACCCTGTACATTTAAAACTGTAAACTTTGCTGCAGAGATTGAAGAAAAATAAATAGAGGCATACGGCATATCCATAGATTGAAAGACTCAGTAGTGTCAATCCTCCCAAGATTAATTCATAGATTTAACTCAAACTCATCAGTATTTCAATGGGTTTTTGAAAGATATTGACAAGCTGGTACTACAATTTATATAGAAATACAAAGGACCTAGATATCAAAATGAATTTTCTAAAATAACAAATTGGTAATACACTATTTGAGATCAAGGCTTACTATTAAACACAGAAGAAGGTTTCAGGATAATTGCACAGGAAGAATGGTGTATATGAAAATAGATATATGAGGGAAAATGCACTGATCAAGTAAAATGAGATATTCTATCTATCTGCAGTGAAGAGTTTAAAATATGTTTTTTGACTAGAAAAATAAGTTGGAGCCAAAGTGAAGATAACTTTAAATGTCTGATGAAAGTTGTTAGAAAATTAGTTGTCTATAATGTATAGAGTGATGCTTGAAATTGCTTTAATGAAACCATACACAAAGTAGTAAATATGAAGATGAAGAAAAAATAGGCTTGGTAAATATGAAAAGAGATAATTTAGTCAAATGTAATTCAGAGATTGGAGTTTAAGTCACTAGAATTATGAAATTGTAAAAAGTATAAGTGAGAGATTTTAGTTACAAATGAATTCCATTTATAAATGTTTAATTTTATATCATTACAGTATCAATCTGTTAATATAGAACAAGTGCTTTTCAAATATAGATAGAAAGGATTCAAGATATAGACTTGGAAATCATGCACATAAAGGAGATAGTTGATGCTGTGAGAAGGGAAAGTATAAAGAGATGAGAACAGAAGTACTTGGACTAAGGTTCAAAAAATACCAACTTCTGGCAGCAAGAACAGAGAGAATGAATCAAGTAGAAAGGAACGAATCCTGAATTGTCACCGTGTTAACTTAGACTGCTCTATGTTTCCATGACTGGGAAAACCGGAAATGAACAGGTGAAAGTCAAGAAACCAAAATAAATTACTTGTTTCTTTCTCAAATGTCTAGTCAACCTTTGTCTGTTTTCCTTGACCTAATATTTACAGAGATGCTCAGTAATTTCTAGTACTCAATATATGGTCTAAGATTTTTCTAGGTCTAAGAACATGAAATATGGATGAATGTAAGCCAAGGACTTTACAAGGCATATGGTTGTTTACTCATCATAAGTTATAATACAACTAAACAAAAAATGTTTCAAAGACTATAAAGCTACAGAAATCAAGATAGTTTGCTGTTGGCAAAAAGATAGTCATATAGGTTATTGGCAGAGAATAAGGTATCTAGAAAGAGACCCAAATATTCATGGTCAATTGATTTTTTATGAAGGTGCCAAGGCAACTAAATGTAAAAAGGAGAATCTTTACAGCAGGTGGTGCAGGAATAACTAGATGTTCATATGCAAAAAAAAGAAGCTTGACAACTTGATACTTCATGCAAACAAAAATTGACTTGAAATGGGAAATAAAAAAAAGACAAATTCTTTACAACCTTTGGGTAAGTAGTTTTTTTTTAATTGTACTTTAAGTTCTGGGGTATATGTGCAGATCTTGCAGGATTGTTGTGTGTAGGACAAAAAAGCATAAGCCATAAAAGAAAAACACTGATAAATTGGATTTCATCAAAATGTAAAACTTTTATTCTTCAAAACATTCTGTCAAAATAAAAAGACAAGTTGCAGATTGTGAGAAAATGTTTACAAAACAGTTATTTTACAAAGGATTTATATCCAAAGTATATAAACAACTCTCAAAACTCAATAGTAATAATAATAAGAATAGGAATAAGAATAAAAGAAAAACAACCAGAAGAAAAGGTGAGCTGAAAATTTCAATGGGCCCTCTGTATAATCGCCATTTGTATATTTTCTTCTTTGTATAAAAGATGTACCTGCAGTATTGCTGTCATTGGAAGAAGAAAAAAAAAGAAGGTACACAAATAGGGAATAGGCACATGAAAATACCCTCTACAAAACAGTAGAATAGCTCAAATAAAGGATGTAATGATACCCTCTATTGCTAAGGATGTGGAGAAGCCGAAACTCTCACATCTTATCTGTGAGAATATTAAACAGTACAACCACTTTGGAAAATATTTCCGCAGTTTTTTTTTCTTTTTTCGAGATTGAGTTTCACTCTTGTTGCCCAAGCTGGAGTGCAATGGCACAATCTCGGCTCACTGCAACATCCACCTCCCAGGTTCAAAGGATTCTCCTGCCTCAGCCTCTTGAGTAGCTGGGTTTACAGGTGTGCACCACCATGCCTGGCTAATTTTTGTATTTTTAGTAGAGATGGGGTTTCACCATGTTGGCCAGGCTGGTCTGGAGCTCCTCACCTCAGGTGATCTGCCCGCCCTGGTCTCCGAAGTGCGGACATTACAGGCCAATCACACCTGGCCAGCAGTTTGTTATAAAAACTAAACATATGCTTTTCATATGAACCTGTGATTCCACTCCTAGGTATTTATCCCAGATAAATACAAACATATTTCCATAAGAAGATTTGTACTTGAATATTGTATCAGCTTTATCTATACTACCCCTAACTTGGAAACAACCCAAGTTTCCAGTAACAGACAAAATGGATAAACAGGCCGGGTGTGGTGGCTCACGCCTGTAATCCCAGCACTTTGGGAAGCTGAGGTGGGTAAATCATTTGAGGTCAGGAGTTTGCCTGTAATCCCAGCTATTTCGGAAGCCAAGGCAGGAGAATCACTTGATCCTGGGAGGTGAAGCTTTCAGTGAGCCGAGATCTCACCATTACACTCCAGCCTGGGCGACACTGAGACTCTATCTCAAAAAAAACAAACAAAAAAAAGAATAAACAAATAGTAGCATATCCATACAATGGAATAGCACGAAGTAGTAAAAATCCTGCCTATGTAATGAAGTCTCCATAAAAACCGAAAAGGACTGAATTTAGAGAGGTTCTAGATTGCTGAACACCGGGAGGTTCCTGGAGGGTTACATTCCCCAGAGAGGGCAGGAAGCTCCGTGCCTCTTCCCCAATATCCTGCCCTAGACATCTCTTCATTGGTACCCTTTGTAATATTCTTTATAATAAAGCAGCAAAAGAGTAAGTGTGATCCTGAGTGCTGTGAACCACTCCAGCAAATTACTCAAACCCAAACAGGGTGTTGTGAGAACTCCTGATCAGTCACAGGTCACAACTTGGGGCTTGCAATTGGCATCTGAAGTAGAGGAGCAGTCTTGTGAGACTGAGCCCTTAACCTGTGGGATCTGATGCTAACTCCAGGTAGATAGCGTCAGAATTGAATTAAATTGTAGGACACCCAGATAGTGTCCACTGGAGAATTGCTTGGTGTATAGGGAAAACCTCACACACATCTGGTATCAGAAGGTGTTTTTTTTTTTCGTTTTTGTATTTTTAGTAGAGATGGGGTTTCACTGTGTTAGCCAGGCTGGTCTCGAACTCCTGACCTCAAGTGATCTGCCCTCCTCAGCCTCCCAAAGTGCTGGGATTACAGGTGTGAGCCACCATGCCCGGCCTCGTGTCAGAAGTTTTATGTTAAGTGACTGTGTGTGAGTAGAGAAACATTTTTCTTCAGATTATCACATGGAGCAAGCCACTTTTAAATGCTCTCTTTCTTTGTATGAGAACATTATTTTCAATGATAATTAAAATTAAAATGGTTATTTTTTGTTTTTTTCTTTAGTTTTGAACCAAAAATTAATTTTAGAAGACTAAATTTCAATCTTAAACATATTTAAGCAGTAAAATATATCATGTGTGAACTAACAATTTCACTTATCAAGCAAAAATATTCTATCTCATAGCTCATACTCTGTTCTACTACTTTGATTTTAAAAAAATGTTTTTACATATTTTTATTTCAATAGCTTTTGGAGGTTTTTGGCACATGGATGAATTGTATAGTGGTAAAGTCTGAGGTTTTAGTGTACTCATCACCCGAGTAATGCACATTGTACCCGATATGTAGTTTTTTATCCCTCATCCCCCTCCCCCCTTTCCCTTTCTGAGTCTCCAAATGTCCATTATACCACTCTGTATGCCTTTGCATACCCATAGCTTAACTCCTACTTACAAGTGGGAATATATGGTATTTGGTTTTCCATTCTTCAGTTACTTCACTTAGAATAATGACCTCCAATTTCAACCAAGTTTCTACAAAAGACATTATTTCCCTGTTTTTATGGCTAAGTAGTATTCCACGGTATATATATACCACATTTTCTTTATGCACTCACAGTTGATGGGTACTTAGGTTGGTTGTATATCTTTGCAATTGTGATTGTGCTGTGATAAACATACATGTACAGGTGTCTTTGATAGAATGACTTCTTTCCCTTCTAGTAGATACCCAGTAGTGGGATTGTTGGATTGAATGGTAGATCTACTTTTAATTCTTTAAGAAATCTCCATTCTGTTTTCCATAGAGGTTGTACTGATTTACATTCCCATCAGCTGTGTATAAGCCTTCCCTTTTCACCATATCCACACCAACATCTATTGTTTTTTGACTTTTTAGTAATAGCCATTCTGGCTGTGGTAAGGTGGTATCTCATTATGGTTTTAATTTGCATTTCCTTGATAATTAGTGATGCTGAGCATTTTTTTTCATATATTTATTGGCCATTTGTTTATCTTCTTCGAGAAGTGTCTATTTATATTCGAAACTCCAAGTGACCAAACAAAATGATGAAATTGAAGTAACTCAAGTTTTTTTTCTTAATCTTTACAATCAATATGCTGTCATTATTTCAGATCCACAATTTAAATGCAGAAACATATAGTACCAAAGGGACTGATGACACAAACTGCCTTCGGTGAGCTTGAATGATTAGAGACCACTATAAACTAACTCCCTGTATTAGGATGTTCTTGCATTGCTATAAATAACTATCTGGGACTAGGTAATTTATAAAGAAAAGAGGTTTAATTGACTCATGGTTGTGCAGACTTTACAGGAAGTGTGGTGCTGGTATCTGTTTGGCTTCTGAGGAGGCCTTAGGAAGCTTACAATCATGGTGTAAAGGGAAGGGGGAACAGGCACATCACACTGAAAGCAGGATCAAGAGCAAAAGGGGAGAGGTGCCATACACTTTTAAATGCCCAGATCTTGTGAGAACTCAGTCACTATCACAAGCACAGTACCAAGGGGATAGTACTAAACCATTCATGAGAAAACCATCCCCATGATCCAATAACCTCCCACCAGGCCCCACCTCCAATACTGGAGATTACAATTCAACATGAGATGTGGATGGGGGACACAGATCCAAACCATATCACTCCCCAAATGAATGTGTGTAGGTAAGTCTACACATGTCATGGACTGACTGCACAACTGGACTTACTCTGAATTAACTTACATCTAGAAATGAATGTTAAATGATCAAAATATGTTAATTTGAAAGTTACATTTAAATTGTTAAAAGTCAACAATAACAGTATCAAATGTTTAAAACTTAGCCCAACAAAAGAGTTTTAATCAACAAAAGGATAGGAAAGAACCATATTAGACAAATATTAAGAAAATGAAAAATGGTATACCTACATTAATTCCAGATAAAATATACTTTTATGCAAAAATACTATTAGGTATAGAGAGGATCACTGCCTAATGGCAAATGTTCAATTCAACTCAAAGTTAGAGAAATTTTAAACATAATAGTACCTAATAAATAGCCTCAAAAATATGAAGCAAAAAATTTATAGAATTACAGGGAGAAATGAACAAATATACTACAAAGAGAGAGAGATTAATACCCCTCTTTCAATTAGGTCAGGGCACAAAAAATTCAGAAGAATATATAAGATACCTTTATTGCAACTAAGAAGTTTGACCTAAACTTACTAATGTTGACCCCCAAAATATAGTTTGAATGGTCTTTGAAACATAAAATGAATTAAAGCAGTATTTTAAAATATTCCTACAAAGAAAACATCTGTTTTTACAGGCAAGTTCAACTACATTTTAATGAGAAGAATAATCTAAATTTTGATCAAAGACATCTAGCAACAGAAAAAAAGGAAAATTTCTAACATTATTTTAAAGCAGCAAAATCAAGATATGAAAACCAAAGACATTACATGAAAGGAAAATGACCTGTCCACTTTATTTATGAATATAAATGCATAAGTTCTACATGAAATATTACTAATTGAATTCAATGGTTGGCTTTATGCTAGAGATGTAAATGTAGCTTGATATTAGAAGGCCTATAAAGGTAATTCGACCAAGTTAACAGATCAAAAGAAAAAAACTGCATGATAATTTATTATAGAAAAAGTATATGATAACATTTTGACTGTGGAAAACAATGCAGTTTATTTTCCATTGGTCAGGAGCAAGAAAAATATAGTCCTGATGAGTGCCAGCAGCTATCTTATGATTTTAAAGACAGCCATTCTTAATATTATTCTGACTCTGTGAATGGCAGAATTCAAGGGAGAGATTTAAACAAGAGATATACATTTTGTATTATCAGCATATAAATGGTATTTAGAGCTACAAGACTGGTTGAGGGAGGGGAAGTGAATGTAGATAGAGAAGAAAAGAGATACAAGGACAGAGCCCCAATGTTTGGAAGTAACTCAATGAGCCTTATGGGAATCAGCTGAAACTTATCTTAAAGAGCCAGAGTGAAAAAAGTGAATAAATTCAGTGACCCTAACAAACAAGCAAATTCCAGGTTCTCTAGGAGTCAGAACTGAATAAACCAAAGGGTTCTTAAATGCCTAAAGATACATGCTCAGGTATGCTCAGGTATTGGATTTCTGTAGTCCAGGGGAGGATGCTATTTCTGAGAAAGACTAGGCTTAGTTTTCCTTCAGTGGAGGAGAATACCTGTCTCCTAGGTTCAGAGAGATAAATTGGGTAGGTTTGGGATGGGGTTAAAGTCAAAATGGTTATGCCATTTCATAGGTTTAATTTTCAGTATTGCCTATACCTCAGGTTAGGAGTGGAAGAATAAATAGAAACAAGAAAATTTTCCCTAGGTATTACCAGAAGTGCTGATTGAAAGTAAATTAAGGAAAAAATGAACTGCATTTTCTATCATACGTGTTTCCAAAATTAACTGCCCTATGGATATCTTATCTAAAATGGTAGCCAGAGGACAAAGATGAATTAGAACAGTTCCACAGGGAAACATAGGGACCCTGATATATGTTTATTTTTAATTAGACACCACAAGGGTTAATTATATGGGGTCATTAGAAGAATAACTGCTCTAGATTATCTCTCTGACATGTGCAAAAGTAATGAGCCACAATAGCAGATGTACTTTCCCAGCAACAAAAATATTAAACCCTACAGTTTAAGTAGAACACCACTAAACTGGAATTGGTCCAGAGAATAAGAAAAGTAATAGGATGGAAATCAAAAAGGTGCAGGATTTTTTAGCCTGAAGAAAGAAACGATTCCAGGGTAGCAGGATCATTGTCTATGAATATTCAAAAAGTTGCCATGTAAAAGATGAGAGACAATTGATATGTGTATCTTTAGTGGGAAAAAGAACCAGTTGAAGTTGTGAAGTTGATGATTTAAGATCAACATAAGATACAGTTCTAGTTGTCCAACAATTGAAGACTCTGCCTCACTAAGTAATGAGCCCCCCTACAAACAACATTTAAGAAGATATAGAATGACTCTTACTTGGGATGCTGGTGAGGGTATTACAGCATTGAGTAGCTGTTGGATGAGAGAAAATTTAAGTTCTAATTTGAGATTATTTTACTTTATGAAAAAATACTATTTTGTTTTATTGAATTCAACCCCACATGTCATCAATGGAATTTGTATTCCCTTGAAGACTTATGTCATCACAGTTTTCTTTTCCTTACTTTCAAATAATTAACAAAACCATTGAAAGACACAATATGGCTTTTCAGGCATTTAGCATCGTATGAAGGAAAACAATTTGGACACAATTGCACATGGTAAGTATGCAAAGTGTTTAGTGAATTAATCTGCTGTGACTTTCTTTAAAAATACTATTCAGCTGGGCACAGTGGCTCACGCTTGTAATCCAAGCACTTTGGGAGGCTGAGGCAGATGGATCACCTGAGGTCAGGAATTCGAGACTAGCCTGACCAACATGGCGAAACCCCGTCTCTACTAAAAATACAAAAATTAGCTGGGCATGGTGGTGGGCGCCTGTAATCCCAGTTACTCCAGAGGCTGAGGCAGGAAAATCGCTTGAATCCAGGAGGCAGAGTTTGCAGTGAACTGAGGTCACGCCATTGCATTCCAGCCTGGGCAACAAGAGCAAAATTCCATCTCAAAAAAAAAAAAAAAATGCTTTTAGCCCACATTCATCATCTTATTCACAAGAATAGTATCCAAATACATTTAATATACTAAACCAGAAGCCTATCAAGAAATGGAAATAATAACAATAATAAAAACAGCTAAGACAGTAATAATTTACCATATACCAGGTAGTCTTTTAAGCCTTCTGCATATATTATTTTATCACACTCCCTGAAGTAAGTAATATTGTTAGCTTCATTTTAAAATGAGGAAACAGAAGCATAAAGAATGTATGCATCTTGCTCAAGCACAGACAGCTACTAAATTGTAGAGCCAAGATTCAAATCCAGGAAGTTCTGCTCCCTAGCTGGTGTTGCTAATAACTTCACTCTATAGTTTGGCAAAACTTGGTTCAAGATGGTTACATGTAAATTTCTCACACTCTTTTAAATTAGAAAAAATAAGATGATTTTTACAAGAAATACATAAATATCTTTTCATTATAAAATTAAAATTTTACTTATAAAGCTAAAAAGTTATCTTAATCAGTCTCCAAACCCAGTATCCTACCCAAACATAGCCAGTGTTATCTGATTGTTATATATTATTTGAAGTATTTTAAAATTTTTATACATATATACAAATATATGCATACACACGTGCACATACACAGGTTTTTTAAAGGTATAAAATAGAAATAAAAGTTTTCCTCTGTAACTTACTTTTCTTACCTTTTAGTTATAGTACACAGAAATATTCCACATTCTTTTTGACTGTTGTATAATATTCATAGTATGGTAATATTTTCAATTTTGCCATTCCCATGTTGATGAGCATTTGGGTTGCTTCAAATTTTTTGCTGTTATAGACAAGGTTGTGGGAGAGTCCTTGTATATGTCTGGTTTTTCCCATGTGAAAATATTACCCTAAGGTAGATACAGAGAAGTGGAATTGCTTGGCCACTTGGGGATGTGCATTTTAATTTTAAGACATATTGCTAAGTTGTCATCCAAAATGGCTGAACAAACTTACACTCCTTTTAGGAGTGGGTGAAACTGCAGAAACAGAATAGCATTTACCTAATCTGGGAAGTATTAAAGACATAGGGATAAATTAGATCACATAGAGAGTGTGTAAACTATGGAATCTAGTGACATCCAAAGATGTATCACCAACCTGACCTCTCAGCTTTGACTCACATGTCCAGCCACCTGCTTGATATCTATCCTTCTACGTCTAATAGGCATTTCAAACCTAATGTTTCAAAAACAGAACTTGTAATCTGCCACTCCCCTTGGCCCGATCAAACTTCTTTCTTTCTTGGCTTTCCTATCTCACTAACTCGTACCATCTAATTAGTGGTACCATAACCTGCACCCAATTGCTCCAGCCAAAAACATAAGTTTTTAGCCAATCGTGCTTCCTCTACACCCCCCCACCTGCTACCCCACATTTTGAAACAAAACCAAGATGTATCATTTTACCCATAAATATTTTAGTATGTATCTCTAAAACATAGGGACTCATTTTTAAACATATTCACAATATCACATCTAAAGATAACTATTCCCTAATAATATCTAAAGATATTATATCTAAGGGTAAATATTCCTTAATATCATATAATATCTATTTAGTGTCCAAATTTCTCTGGTTGTCTTCTACATTTTTTACAATTGGTTTGCTCGAATCAGGATCCAAACAAGGTGCATATCTTGGAGTCGATTAATATGTCTCTTTAATCTTTTAATTATAGGTTCCACTTTCTCTTCTCCTTCCTTTTAATCTCTTTGTGGAAGAACCAGTTGTTTGTCCTGTAGAATTTCCCACACTCTAGATTTTGCTAATTGCTCCTTCCCCAAGGTGTCTTCCTTAACTCAGTAACTGATATCACCACTCACCAGTTCCTCTGACCCTGTATTTCCTATAGGTTGGTGTAGAGGTTTATCAGATACAAATGCAAATTTTAGCAAGAATAAATCATATGTAGTATCCTTTGTACTTCCTACAGCATCATGTCAGGAGGCATATAGGTCTGGTTGTCTCTCTTTTTTGTTAGGTTAACACTAATTAGTTTGTTCATGTATTGTTGCCCTGATCTATCTATTATAAACTTCCCAATTAACTTTTCACCTAATAATTTTAGCAGCTTTTGATGAGCTTTGCCTATAACTGTCATTTCATTATAGGTTGCAAAATGGTACTATACTGTTGTCCTTCCTGCATTTATAAACTGGGATTCTTCTATAAAGAAGAAATTTTCCACATCAACTATTTGGTTACCCTGAAGTACTTTCATCAAGAAAGGCAGAATAAATGTTTGATTCTTTCCTTTTATCTACCCTTTATAATAGATGGTTATTGCTGAGATAATGTCATGTAACAAATAACCCCCAAATCTCAGTTACTTACAACAAGTATTTATTTCTTGTTCACAGGTCTCTAGTCATTTGTGGTTTCTCTGGGCTCTACCAAACTTGGCTAGGCTTGGCTCCAGAATAAGGGTTGGATTCAAGTCGGCTCCATGTATCTTTTTACTGTGTGATCACATTAGAGGCTACCCAGGGCATATTCTTCTCAACGCAGATAACAGAAGTACAAGAATAAACCAACACACAAGTACATTAAAAGTCTCTGCTCGCACCGTGTCCATTCACGTTTCTATATACAACATAAGTTACACAGCCAAGCCAAATATACTAAGGTGTTCTATTGTCAACTTCTATACTAGAGTGTTGAGCTCAAAACTACATTTCCTAAAATCCCTTTATTTAAATGGCTTCATATTAGAAGAAACTGTGTGATTAGGAGGTACAAATAAAACAATGGCTGTAATTCTTGGAGGATCTTCATGGTCAGATACTGATGATTATCCATTGTTATGTAGCAAATTGTCCCAAGACTTAGTGGCTTAAAAATTTATTATTATCTCTAATGGTTCTGTGAGTTGACTAGGTTCAGCTGAGTAGTTCTCACCTAGGGTCTTAGAGTTTGTCAGATGTTGTCTGGGGGCTGGATTTCTCTAAAGAATCAACTGGACTGGGCATCCAAAATGGTTCATGCACATGGCTGGATGTTGGCTGGGAGTTCAGCTGGTGCTGTGGACTAGAGCACTTACATGTGGCCTCATCATGTAACTTGGGCTTCTACAGCATGGAAGCTGGATTCTATAAGAAAACATCCCAATAGTGAGTGTTCTAAGGGGCAGGAATCCGTTTTCATGTCAGGTAAGTGCTGTGCCCAGAACTGGCATAATTCCATTTACACCATTATTCCCACCCTGTTCTGTCCATCACTGAGTAGAAAACATTCACTATTAGATCCTGGGCAGTCTTCTCATATCGACTTAACACAGCCTGTACCTATACTCATTTTCAAAACCTTCAAGAACTGTGAAGGATCTGCAATTTTACCCTACTTACAAGGTAATCAGATAGCCTATTACTGTTTAATGGATGCTGGCGGAAAATATGAGGCTCCTAGATTGATACTTGCACATGTAATGGGGTGCATTATGGGAGAGAAACATTACGATTGGAGTATTCACTTTTACAGCGAACCAGTGCATTTTGTTCAAAGGAGAGACATAATGCCATTGCTCTAGGTTGCTCACTGCAAACACAACCCTGAGAAACAACACAGGTAAAAAGTATTCCGGACTGGCTGGGCGCAATGGCTCATGCCTGTAATCCCAGCACTTTGGGAGGCTGAGGCGGGCAGATCACCTGAGGTCAGGATTTCGAGACCAGCCTGACCAACATGGAGAAAGCCCGTCTCTACTAAAAATACAAAATTAGCCGGGCATGGTGGTGGGCACCTGTAATCCCAGCTACTCGGGAGGCTGAGGCAGGAGAATTGCTTGAACCTGGGAGGAGAAGGTTGTGGTGAGCCGAGATTGCGCCATTGCACTCCAGCCTGGGAAACAAGAGCGAAACTCTGTTTCAAAAAAAAAAGTATTCAGGACTCTGCATTTTTGGCATACCTAGAAGAATTTGAAAGGATGCTCTCAGAGCCCATCACAAATTGCCTCTCCCGCATGAAAAAAAAAAGGCCCACTCACAAAGAAATAGATCACTTCAGTATTCCTGTACATATTAAAAAATTGAATTTATAGTTAAAAACCTTCACACACACACACACACACACACACACATACAGGATCATATGGCTTCACTGGTGAATTCTAAAAACATTTAAGGAAGAAAGAAGTTTGTTCTATACAAACTCTTCCTGAAAACTAAAGAGGAAGACATATTTTAACAACTTATTCTATGATGTCAGTGTTACTCTAATACCAAAATTGGACAAAGACATTACAAGAAATTATAAGAAACAGCAGAGCAATATTCCTTGTGAATATAGATGCAAAAAGCAACAAGAAAATATTAGAAAATTAAATGTAATGACATGTAAAAATACTCTACAAACAAAACATATATAACTAATAAGTGAGTTCAGCAATGTCAAAAGATGTAAGATCAACAAATAAAAATCATCCTATTATTATATACTACCTGTACAAATGGGAAACAAAAATTTTACATATTTACAATAAGTCCAAAAAGCTAAATACTTAAATGTTACTCTAACAAAATATGTGTATGATCTGTGTGCTGAAAACTACAAAATGCTCATGAAAGAAATCAAAGAACTAGATAGAAAAATACACCATGTTCGTGAATTAGAAGATTCCACATAGTAAAGATATCAATCCTTCACAAATTGATTTATAAATTTAATGCACTTTTATCAACATTTATGTGAGAATTTTTCATAGATATAGGAAAGCTGATTCTAAAATTTATAAGGGAAACAAAGGGACTGTCACAGCTAGAACAATTTTATAAATAAAGTTGAAGCAATCACACTGCTTCTTCTGCAATCACACTACTTTTTTTCAGATTTTTTTTAACTTTTAGTTTGAGTTCAAGGGTGCATGTACAGGTTGTTTTACATAGGTAAATGTGTGTCATGGGGATTTGCTGTACAGATTATTTTCTCATTCAGGTATTAAGCTTAGTATCCATTAGTTATTTCTCCTGATCTTCTCCCTCCTCCCCACCCTCCACCATCCAGTAGGCCCCAGTATGTGTTCTTCCCCCTCTACGCGTCCATGTGTTCTCATCATTTAGCTTTCACTTACAAGCGAGAACATGTGGTATTCGGTTTTCTGTTCCTGTGTTTGTTTGTCAAGGATAATGGCTTCTAGCTCCATCCATGTCCTAGGAAAGGACATAATCTCATTCTTTTTATGGCTGTGTAACATTCCACAGTATATATATTCCACGTTTTCTTTATTCAATCTATCATTGATGTGTATTTGGGTTGATCATGTCTTTGCTATTGTGAATAGTGCTGCAATAAAGATATGCATGCATGTGTCTTTATAACAGAACAATTCATATTCCTTTGGGTATATACCCAGTAATGGGATTGCTGGGTGAAATGTTACTTCTGTATTTAGCTCTTTGAGGAATGACTACATTGTCTTCCACAATGGTTGAACTAATTTACACTCCCACCTACAGTTGTGTAAGTGCTCTTTTTTTCTCTATAAGCTCACCAGCACCTGTTATTTTTTGACTTTTTAATAATGGCCCTTCTGACTTGTATTAGTTGGTATCTCATTGTAGTTTTGATTTCTCTAATCATCTGTGATGTTGAGCTTTCTTCATATGATTACTGGCAACATGTATGTCTTCTTTTGAAAAGTGTCTACTTGTGTCCTTTGCCCACTTTTTATGAGGTTTTTTTTTTCCTTGTAAATTTGCTTAAATTCCTTATAGATGCTGGATATTAGACCTTTGTCAAATGTGCAGTTTTCAAAAATGTTCTCCCTTTCTGTAGGATGTCTGTTTACTCTGTTGATAGTTTATTTTGCTGTGCAGAAGCTCTTTAGTTTAATATATCCCATTTGTCAATTTTTACTTTTGTTGCAATTGCTTTTGGTGTTTTCATCATAAAATTTTTGCCCTTGTCTGTGTCCTGTGTCCTGAATGGTATTGCCTAGGTTATCTTCCAGGGTTTTTATAGTTCGGGGCTTTACATTTAAGTCTTTAATCCATCTCAAGTTAATTTGTGTACATAGCATAAGGAAGGGGTCCAGTTTTAAACTTCTTCATATAGCTAGACAGTTATTCTAGCACTATTTGTTGAATAGGGTATTCTTTCTCCATTGCTTGTTTTTGTCAGCTTTGTGAAAAATCAAATAATTGTAGGTATCCTGTCTTATTTCTGAGTTCTCTATTCTGTTCTGTTGGTCTATGTGTCTGTTTTTGTACCAGTACCATGCTGTTTTGGTTACTCTATCCCTGCAGTATAATTTGAAGTTGGATAGCACGATGTCTCCAGCTTTGTTCCTTTTGCTTAGGTCTGCCTTGGCTCTTCGAGCTCTTTTTGGTTACATGTGAATTTTAAAATAATTTTTTCAGCCGGGCGCAGTGGCTCACACCTGTAATCCCAGAACTTTGGAAGGCTGAGGCGGGTGGATCACGAGGTCAAGAGATCGAGAACATCCTGGTCAACATGGTGAAACCCCGTCTCTACTAAAAATACAAAATCTTAGCTGGGCATGGTGGCACAGGCCTGTAATCCCAGCTACTCATGAGGCTGAGGCAGGAGAATTGCTTGAACCCAGGAGGTGGAGGTTGCGGTGAGCCGAGATTGCACCATTGCACTCCAGCCTGGGCAACAAGAGCGAAACTCCGTCTCAAAAAAAAAAAAAAAAAAGTTTTTTCTATTTCTGTGAAGCATCTCAATGCACACTACCTTATTTTAAGAATTACTATAAAGCTACAGTAATCAAAACAGTGTGATTCTGACAAAGGGATAGACAAATAGATCAATGGAGCAAAGTGAGACCATAAATATGCTCACACAATTATGGTCAATTGATTTTTGGCAAAGGTGCAAAAGCAATTTAGTGGAGGAACAAAAAACCGATGTTGCAACAATGGTACATCAATATGCAAATGAGAAAACAAAACAATAAGCCCTCAACCTTAACCTCATACCTCATACAAAATTTAACTCAAAATAAGCCATAGAAATAAAAATGTACAATGTACATTTATGTGCAGAACCATACTCTCTTATACATTTGAATTTTTAAAGTAACAAAAGGACAGTGGTTTACGTCTATATATGCTCATGAATGAGTTAATACTCTGGAAGGATACACTTGAAACCATTAGCAATGAATGTCCTTGTGGTTGGGGGTAGAGGAAAGAATGATTTTACTTTACATTTTATTCTCTTTTCTGGTACATTTTCTTATATAAAAAAATCCTTTTATCTTATAACAAGAAAGAAACATCTTAAAATTTTTAATAAACAAATAGTAATAATAGTATACATTATACATTTATGGAGTGCAATGTGATGTCTCAAATTTTTTTTAAAAAAATTGACAATATCAAGTGCTGGCAACTGGGCTCTCATACATTACTAGGGGAATAAAAAATGGTGCATCCACTCTGCAAAATGGTTTGGTAGTTTCCTACAAAGTTAAACATAGACTTATACCATGTGACTCAGCAATTCCATTCCTGAGTTCTTATCCTAGAGAAATGAAACCTTATATATGTGAGCACCAATGTTTATATCAGCACTATTCATAACTGCCCCAAACTAGAACAAATCCAAATGTCCTTCAATGGGTGAATACATAAATAAACTGTGGCACAACCACACAATGGAAGACTACTCAGAATAAAAATAACAAACTATTGATACACACAACAATTTGGATAACTCTCAAAGACATTATGCTGCATAAAAAGCCAGTCTCAAAAGGCTGCATACTGCATTATGTCATTTATATGATGTTCTGAAAAAGCAAGACGTTCTGAGAAAGCAAGACTATAAAGACAAAGAACAATGAAGAATTTACATCAACTAATGGGCAAAACAGCCAGCTAGTATTAAATGGCAGTATTAAACTAACATATATTAATATTAATCCTAGTTTAAATGGACTAAATGCCCCAATCAAAAGACACAGACAGGCAAATTGGATAAAAATTTCAAAACACATTGGTATGCTGCATCCAGACCCATCTCACATGCAAGAATACACAAAGACTCAAAACAAAGGGATGGAGGAAGATTTACCAACCAAATGGAGAGCAAAAAAAAAAAGAAAAAAGAAAAAAGCAGGAGTTGCAATTTGGTCTCTGATAAAATAGAATTTAAAGCAACAAAGACCAAAAGAGACAAAGAAGGACATTACATAACGGTAAAACGACTAACGTAACAAGAAGAGCTAATATTCCTAAACATATATGCATCCAATACAGGAGTACTCAGATACATAAGGCAAGTTCTTAATGACTTACAAAGAGACTTAGACCCCCACACAATAATAGTGGGGAGACTTTAATGCTACATTGCCAATATTAGACAGATCAACGAGACAGAAAATTAACAAGGATACCCAGGACTTGAACTCAGACCTGGAACAAGTAAACTTAATAAACATTTACAGAACTCTCCACCCCAAATCCACAAAATACACATTTTTCTCAGTATCATATCATACCTATTTTGAAAGTGACCACATAACTGGAAGTAAATCATTCCTCAGCAATTGCACAGCATCTCACAGGCTTAAATGAAATATTGGTTGGCTACTTGTTTGTTATTTTCCTCCCTTACTCCTTCCTGTCTCCATTGTTAAATACAATTATTGGCATAAAAGAGGTTTAATGCCCATCTTTAGACTGTATTCTAGCCTGGGCAATAGAGCAAGATTTCCGTTCTCTCTCCCTTTTTCTCTTTTCTTCTTTTCTTTCATTCTCTTTTTCTTTCTTTCTCTCTTTCTTCTTTTCTTTCTTTTCTTTCTTTCTAAAGAAAAAGAAAAAAAGGCAAAGAACAGGTTGCCAGCATTTATGGGTGGAGGAGGGATGGCTATAAAGTGGTATAATGGGAGGAAGTTTTTATGTTAAAATTATTCTATGTCCTGATGTGGTAGTGATTACATGTCTCCATACATGTGTTAAAATTAATAACACTGTACATAAAGATGTTTAAAAATCTACTTTCTGTATGGTCATTTGAAAATAATATTAAAAATATTTTAGGTTAAATTTTATTTTAAATGTTAAGTGATAAAAAGTCCACTGCTTTTCTTGCTATACCAGCAATTGAAAACACAAATATTTCTAGAGGTCAAATAGGTAAAATAACTAATAAGTTTTCCAGATATAAGAAAATAGGGAATGGTAAAGACTGTGTTTGAATTATAGTGTATGTCCTAACCAAAGACATTCAAAACCAATTAAAAACAAACCAGGACTGTGTGTACACACACACGTGCACATATACACATACTCTGAAGGCCCCCACTCCATATGTTGTTTTTAGTTGATTTTATGTAATCATATAATTTCGACTACCATATGAATTTTCTTTTAATGATTGCTACCCAGATCTTACCTTGAAGTTCAAATGTATTATCCTCACACACCTTCTGGATATCTCCAACTATATTTTTCATTGGTATTTAAAAACTTAACATGACCAAAAATGAAGTAATCAAAATGTATGGCCATCTATTGGGCCTGAGAAACACAGTCCCATAGGCTATGCCCAGTCTGAGGCTGGTAAGCAACCACATGTTCATGCCCCCAGCCAGAGAAACAGCCTTGTGGCTCCATCCCCAGGGAGCCAGACTCCAAGTTGGCTGACCTGCCATGTGCACATCTGCACCACAACATGAGAAACTGCCTGATGAGCTGTTTCTAAACAAGCAAAGCCACACCAGTAGTGTCAATACAAACTCTCTTAGCTTAGACCAATGAGACTTTTGCAAACATCACTAGTGTGGATTATAGCAAAAGAAACTACATGGAGACTATATTACTGCATCCACCTAGACCAAACCAACACACCCCACTGAACTGATCTATATGAATAAGATCATATCTTATTCAAGACTCCAAGACTCATCTGTATGAATAAATCTTTCCCTACAAAAGCTACTCCATAAAATTGGAAGAGGTGACTGTTCCACCAGATGTGTACAAATCAACATAGGGACACATCGAACATGAAAAAGCGTGGGAACATGACACCTCCAAAGGAATATAACAATTCTCCAGTAACAGACCCCAATCATAAGGAAATATACACAATATCAGGAAAAATTCAAAATCATAATCTTAAGAAACTCAATGAGATATAAGAGAATACAGATAGACAATTCATAAAATCAGGAAAATTATTCATGACTTGAATGAGAAATTCAGCACAGAAGTAGATATCATAAAAATGAACAAAATGAAAATCCCAGAGGTGAAGAATTCAATTAATAAAATAAAAAAGAAAACTGAGAGCTTCAACAACAGATAAGACCAAGGAGAAAAAGAAGTTTAGAAGAACTTCTGAACTTGAAGACAGGTGTTTTGAAATAACAGAGGTACACAAATAAAATTAAACTAAATTAAATAAAAATAAAAAAGAATAAAGCATACAGAATGTGTGGAAAACTATTAAACAATTATATATTCACATTATTGACATTCCATAAGAAGAAGAGAGGGGAAAAGGTGTATAAAATATGTTTCATGAAATAATAGCTGAAAACTTCTCAAGCCTTAGGAGATGGCCATCCAGAACCAGGAAATTCAAAGATTGCCAAACAGATTAAACCTAAGCAGATTCTCTGCCATGCACATAATGTTCAAACTGTTGAAAGTTAAAGACAAAGCAATAATTCTAAAAACAGCAAGAGAAGAGTATCAAGTTACATATAAGGGAATCCTCATTAGACTAAAAATGACTTTCTCAGCAAAAACCTTACAGGCCAGAAGAGGATGGAATGATATATTCAAAATACTGAAAAAAAAAACTGCCAGGAAAGAATAATATACACACCAAAGCTATGCTTCAGAAATGAAGGAGAAATAAAATCTTTGATAAATAAAAATTAAAGGAACACATCAACACTAGACCAGTCTTAAAAGAAATGCTCAGAGGGAGACTGACTTCTGGAAATCAAAAGACAATAACCACCATCATGATAAACATGCAAAACTACAAAACTTACTGGTAGAGATGACACACAGAGAAAACAATCAAACTTTATAACTACAGAAAACCACTCAACCACAAAAGTAAACAATAAGAGAAGAACAAAGGATATACAAAACAACTAGAAAAAAAATCAATAAAATAACAGAAGTCCTCATCTATCAATAATAACCTTGGATGTAAATGGATTAAATTCCCCACTTAAAAGATATAAAGTGACTGAAGGAATTTTTTAAAGACCCACCTAGATGCTACCTAAAAGAAATTCTCATCACCAGGAAGACACAGACTAAATTAGAAGAGTTAAATATATATATTTTAAAACAGCTTGAGAAGGCAAAGCAAAATAGCCAAATATAACCCTCCTGCAATCATCCTCCTATAAGAAAAACAAATTAAAAACTATCCATGCAAGAAAGCATCTTCTTCATAAAAACCAAAAATCAGGTGAGCAATTATAGTACCTGGTTTTAAAATAATATCAAGAAAAAAGGCACTGAAAAAGATATAAAATACAGTCTTCCATTGGCTACGCCACCCCTTCTCCATCCCCCAGCAGCACACAAAAAGAGAATTTGTATGCTTGGAGAAGGGAGAATGACATGATTGTGGGACTGAGTTCTGACACTGAGTTCCAATGCTGCCATGTTACAGCAGAGCACAACACAGAGCAGAATCCTTCCAGTGCCCATGGAGTAAGCTTTTAAATTAGCCCCAGCCAAAGGAAATTCTCTGCTCCAGTAACAGAAATTCAAGTTTTGGCTAACTCCACCACTGGCCAATTAAAGTACCCTGGGCTGCTGGATAAATTTAAAAGGCAGTCATGCTACAAGAACGGCAGTCCTTGAGCGAGTTCGAGTGCTGCACTATGCTCAGAGCCAGTAGAATGGGAGTGCATGTGAACCAGTGAGACATCAGCTGCGGCAGCCCAAGGGGGCGCTGTGTCACCCCCTCCGCCAACTCCAGGCAGTGTAGCTCAGGGAGTGACTCCTTCTGCTTGCAATAAGGAGAGGGAAGACCACAGAGGACTTTGTCTTGCAACATGGGTACCAGCAAAGCCACAGTTAAATAAAGCACAAAGCAGAATCCTGAAGCCCCTGATTCCAGGCCCTAGCTCCTGGATAGCATTTCTAGACCTACCCTGGGCCAGAAGGGAAAAACTACTGCTCTGAAAAGAAAGGCCCAATCCTGGCAGGATTCACCACCTGTGGAATAATGAGCCCTTCGGCCTTGAATAAACATCAGTGGTAGCCAGGCAGTAGTCATCACGGTCCTTGGGTGAGACCCAATACTATGCTGACTTCAGGTGTGATCCAGTGCAGTCTCAGCTGTGGTCACCACAGGATTGCTTGCATCACGCCTTCCCCATCTCCAGGCATACCAGCATGGAGAGAGAGACTCCTTCTGATGGGGGAAAAAGTGAGGGAAGAGAACTAGCGACTGCCTGGAGAATTCTGGATCTTATCCAAGTGCACCAAGGCAGTAAGAGCCTGCAAAAGTTGCAGCATTGCTGAGGTTAGGGAGCCCCCTAGTGCAGATATGGCTGCAATGACCAAAGAGTTAAATCACAAACCTTGGAATTCCTGGAAAGCCTTCTCAAGAAGAACGAGTGCATACAAGGCCAGACTGTGAAGACTAGAATAAATACCTAACATGAATATCCACAATCATCAAGAATATTTAGGAAAATGTGACCTAACCAGACAAACTAAATAAGCCATCAGTAACAAATCCCAGAATGTGACTTTTCAGCAAAGGATTCAAAATAGCTGCTTTTTTTTTTTTTTTGGTCTCACTCTGTTGCCTAGGCTGGAGGACAGTGGTGTGTGATCATAGTTCACTGTAGTCTCGAACTCCTTGGCTCAAATTATCCTTCCACTTTAGCCTCCTGGGGTAGCTGAGACTGGAGGTACACATCACCATGCGTAGCTTTTTTTTTTTTTTGAGTTTGTAGATACAGGGTCTTGCTATGTTGCCCAGACTGGCCTCAAACTCCAGGTCTCAGGCAATCTTACCACCCTGGTCTCCCATAGCACTGGGATTATAAGCATGAGCCACTGAACCCAGCCCAAAATAACTGTTTTGAGGAAATTCAAGCTTCGAAATAACACAGAGAAGGAATTCAGAATCCTATCAGAGAAATTTAACAGAGATTGAAATAATTTTTTAAAATCAAGCAAAAAATCTAGAGCAGAAATATTCAATTAGCACACTGAGAAATGCACCAGAGTCTCTCCACAGTAGAGTTGATCAAGCAGAAGAAATAATTAGTAAGCTCAAACAGAGGTTATATGAAAATACAGAGAAGAAAAGGATAAAAAAGAGTGAAGCATGGCTACAAGATGTAGAAAAAAAGCATCAAAAGGGCAAATTTAAGATATACTGGTCTTAGGGATAGAGGAAGAAACGGGTAAAAAGTTAATTCAAAGAAATAATAACAAAGAGCATTCCAAACCTAGGGAAAGATATCAGTATTCAGGTACAAGAAGGTCATATAACACGAGGCAGTGTTAACCTAAATGAGACAACCTTGAGACATTTAGCAATTAAGCTCCCAAAGGTCAAAGATTTAAAACAATTCTAAAAGAAACAATAGAAAAGAAACAAATATAACAAAAAGAAGTGGCAATATGTCTGACATCAGATGTCTCAGTGGAAACCTTGTAGGCCACAAGAGACTGGCATAACATATTCGAAGTGCTGAAGGAAAAAAAACCTTTTATCCTAGAATATTATATCCAGCAAAAGTATCCTTCAATCATAAAGGAGAAATAAAGACTTTCCCAGACCAAAAAAAAAAAAGTAAGGCAATTTATCAAATATACACATGTCCTACAAAAAAATGCTAAAGAGCATTCTTCAATTTTAAAGAAAAGGATGCTAATAAGCAATAAGAAATCCTATGAACCTACAAAACTCACTGGTAGCAGTAAGTACACAGACAAATATAGAATAATCTAACACTGCAATGGTGTGTAAACCACTCATATCTTGAGTAGGAAGACTAAAAGATAAACCTATAAAAATAATAACTACAACAACATTTTCAGAGACAACATTAAAAGTTATAACTAGAAACAACAAAAAGTTAAAAATCTTGGAGGGGATGGAGCTAAAGTGTGGAGTTTTTATTAATGTTCACTTTCTTCTGTTTATTTGTTGTGCTTTTCTGTAAACACAGTTTAGGTGTCATCAGTTTAAAAAAATTGCTTATAAGAAGTTATTTGCAAGACTCATGGTCACCTTAAACCAAAAAATTTACAGATACACAACAAATAAAAAGCAAGAAATTAAAACTTACTACCAAGAGAAATCACTTTTACACAAAGGAAGAGGGGAAGGAAGGAAGGGAGGGAGGGAGGGAGGGAGTGGAAGTCTCCCTCTGTTGCCTAGGCTACAGTACAGTGGTGTGATCATAGTTCACTGCAGTCTCAAACTCCTGGGCTCAAATGATCCTTCTACTTCAACCTCCTGCGTAGCTGAGGGAGGGAGGGGAGGGAGGGAGGAAAAGGAGGGAGGGGACAGACAGAGGAACACTAAACAGCCAGAAAACAAATAATAAAATGTCAGTAGTACGTCTTTACCTGTCAATAACATTGAATGTAAATAAACTAAAATCTTGAATGAGTTTTTTAAAAGACCCAACTATATGGTACCTACAAGAAACTCATTTTACCTATATAGATACACATAGACTGAAAATAAAGGGCTGGAAAAAGATATGCTATGAAAATGAAAACCAAAAACAAAGCACAAATACCTATACTTTTGTATCAGATAAAATAGACTTCAAGACAAAAACTATAAAAAGGACTAAAAAGGTCATTATATAATGATAAAGGGGTCACTTCAGCAAGAGAATATAACTGTAAATATATAAGTACCCAACACTGGAGCACTCAGACACAGAAAGCAAATTTTATTAGAGTTTTAAGAGAGAGATAGACTCCTCCAATACAATAATAGCTAAAGACCTTAACACACAACTTTCAGCGTTGGACAGATCATCCAGATAGAAAATCAACAAAGAAATATCAAACTTAACCTGCATGATAAACCAAATGGATCTCATAGATCTTTACACAACGTTTTATCCAAGAGTTTCAGAATACACATTCTTCTGAGAACATGGATCATTCTCAAGGACAGACCTATGTTAGGCCACAAAACAAGTCTTAAAAGCCTCAGTAAAACTAAAATAGTATCAAGTATCTTCTCTGACCACAATAAAATAAAACTAGAAATCAATAACAAGAACTTTAGGAACAATGCAAACACATGGAAATAAAACAATATGCTCTTAAATGACCAGTGGGTCAATGAAGAAGTTAGTAATGAAATTTTAAAATTATTTAAAGAAAATGAAAATGCAAACAAAACAAACCAAAATCTATGGGACACAGCAAAAGCAGTACTAAAAGGAAAGTTTATAGCAATAAGTCCCTACATCAAATAAGTAGAAAAACAACAAATAACCAATTTTAAAATGCATCTTAATGAATTATAAAAACAAGAGAAAATCATATGCAAAATTTGTAGAAGAAAAGAAATAATAATAATCAGAGCAAAAATAAATGAAGTTGAAACCAAAAAGCAATACAAAAGATCAACAAAACAAAAAGTTGGCTTTTTAAAAAGATAAATAAAATTGGCAAAACTTTAACCAGGCTGAGAAAAAAGATAAGATTCAAATAAATAAAATAATAAATTAAAAAGAAGACATTAAAACTGATACTGCAGTAATTCAAAGGATCATTAGAGACTACTTTGAGCAATTATATGCCAATAAATTGGAAAACCTAGAATAAACTGTTAAATTCCTACACACATACAACCTAGCAAGATGGAACAAAATCCAGAACCTGAATACCAATAACAAGAAATGAGATCAAAGCCATAATAAAACATCTCTCATCAAAAAAAAGCTCCGGACCCAATGGCTTAACTGTTGAATTCTACCAAACATTTATAGAAGAACTAATGCCAAACATATTCAAATTATTTCAAAAAGTTGAGGAGAGATTACTTTCAAACTCATGCTATGAGGCCTGTATTACCCTGATACCAAAACCAAAGACACAGCCTAAAAAGAAAACTACAGGCCAATATCTCTGATGAACACAGATGCAAATATCCTTGACAAAATACTGGTGAAACAAAGTCAACAACACATTAAAAAGATTATTCACTATAACAAAATGGGATCAACCCAGGGATAAAGAATGGTTCAACATATGCAAATCAATCAGTGTGATACATTATATCAACAGAATGAAGAACAAAAACCATATTATCATTTCAATTGATGCTGAAAATGTATTTGATAAAATTCAACATCCCTTCATGACAAAAACTCTAAAAAACTGGGTACAGAATGAACATACATCAACATGATCAAAGCTCTATATGATAGACTCAAGTATCATACTAAATGAGGAAAAACTGACCCACAATAAATTAGGACTAATAAACAAATTCAGTAAAGTTGCAGGATACAAAATTCATAGGATTTCCATATACTAACTGTAAATGATATACAAAAGAAATAAAGAAAATAATCCCATCTACGATAGCTACAAATAAAATAAATTACCTAGGAATATACTAAACAAAAAGAAGTGAAAGATCTCTACAATTAAAACTATAAAACATTGATAAAAGAAATTGAACAAAAATTGTAATATATCCCATGTTCATAGACTAGAAAAATCAATATTGTTAAAATGTCTATACTACCCAAGGCAATCTGCAAATTCAAGGCAATCCCTATGAAAATACCAATGACATTCTTCACAGAAATAGAAAAAAAATCTAAAATTTATATGGAGCCACAAAAGACCTAAAATAGCAAAAATTATCCTAAAGAAAAAGAGCAAAACTGGAGGAATCACATTACCAGACTTCAAATGATACTACAGAGATTTAGTAACCAAAACAATATGGTGCTGGCATAAAAGATACATAGACCAATGAAACAGAATGCAAAACTGAGAACTTAATCCACACATTTATAGTAAACTCCTTTTTAACAAAAGTGCCAAGAACATATATTGGGGAAAAGACAGTCAGTCTCTTGAACAAATGGTGCTGAGAAAACTAGATATCTCTATGTAAAAGAAAGAAACTAGACCCTTATCTTTTGTCATGTATAAAAATCAAACCAAAATAAAGACTTAAAGCTAAGCCCTGAATTATGAAACTACTAAACGAAAACATTGAGGAAACCCACAAGACATAGATCTGGGCAAAGATTTCTTGAGTAATACCTAGAAGCACAGGCAACCAAAGCAAAACTAGACAAAATGGGATTACATCAAGTGAAAATGCTTCTTCACAGCCAAGGAAACAGTCAACAAAGTGAAGGGAAACCCACAGAATGGGAGGAAGTATTTGCAAGTAACCTATCTGACAAAGGAGTAATAACTGGACTATATAAGGAGCTGAAACAACTCAATAGAAAAAAATCAAATAACCCAGTTTCAAAATGGGCAAATGACCTGAATAGACAAGTCTCAAAAGAAGGCATACAAATGGCTAATAGGTATATTAAAAAGTGCTCAATTTAATCAATAATCAGACAAAATGCTAATCAAAACCACAATAAGATATCATCTCATCTCAGTTAAAATGTCTTTTTTCCAAAAGACAGACAGTAACAAATGTTGGCAAGGATGTGAAGAAAGTAAAACCCACATACACTGTTAGCAGGGATATAAATTAGGACAGTCACTATTGAGAACAGTATGGAGGTTTCTCAGAAAAACTTAAAATAGAACTACCATATGATCCAGCATTTCTACTGCTAATTATATATCTTTTAAAAAGGCAATCAGGATATTGAAGAGATATCTGCACTCCCATGTTCATTGCAGCCCTATTCATAATAGGTAAGATTTGGAATCAACCTAAGAATATATACATGAATGAATGGACAAAGAAAATGTGGTACATATATACAAAATAGAATATTATTCAGCTGAGAAAAAGAATAAAATCCTGCTATTTGCAACAGCATGTATGGAACTGGAGGACACGATGTTAAGTGAAATAAGCCAGGCACAGAAATACTAATTTCACATGTTCTCACTCACATGTAGCTAAAAATTAAAACAATTGAACTCATAGACAGAGAGACTAGAATAATGATTATCAAATGTTGGGAAGGGTAGTGAAGGGGGAAATGAGGATGGTTAATGGGTGCAAAAATATAGTTAAATAGAATGAATAATATCTAATATTTGACAGATCAACAGGGTGATTATAGTAAAAAAAATAATTTATTCTATATTTTTAATTAATTAAAGGAGTGGGATTGGAACGTTCCTAACACAAAGAAATAGTAAGTGCTTGGGGTGATGGATATTCCAACTACGCTGGGTATGATTATCACACATTATATGCCGATTTCAGAACATCACATCTACTCCATGAATATTTATGCCTATTATACTCAAAATAACTAAAATTTAAACATTTTAATTAAAAACATATTCCCACATAAATGAAAATGAAAAGCAAGCAGTAGTAGCTATACTTTTATCAGACAAGTAAATATCAAGTCAAAGATGAAAAGAGACAAAAACAACAGATAATAAGCAGATCAATTCAGCAAGAGAATGTAACAACTATACATATATATGCACCAAACACTGGACCACCCAGATATATAAAGCATACATTACTAGATCTAAGGGGAAAGATAGATTCCAATACAATAATAGTTGGGGGACTTCAACACCTCACTCTCAACATTGGACAGATTATCTAGACTGAAAATCAACAAAGAATCATAGGATTTAAATTGGACCATATATCAAATGGACCTAACAAGCATTTACAGAACATTTCTGTCAACAACTGCACAATTCACATTGTTTTCATTAGCATATGGAACATTCCCCAGGCTTGAGAAATCAATAACAAGAGGAACATGTGAAACTATACAAATACATGGAAATTAAACAGTAGGCTCTTGAGCAACCAATAGGTGGAGGAAGACATTAAGAATAAAAATTTAAAATTCCTTGAAACAAATGAAATTAGAAACACATACCAAAACCAATGGACAGCAAAAAAAAGTTTTAAGATGCACATTTATAACAATAATAACCTACCTCAAAAAGCTAGAAAGATTCCAAATAAACAACTTTGCAATGTATGTCAAGGAACTAGAAATCAAAAACAAACAAAACTCAGAATTAGTAAAAAGAAAGAAATAATAAAGATCAGATTAGAAATAAAATTGAGACTAAAAAACAATACAAAAGATCAACAAAATGAAAAGTTGTTTTTTAAAGAAAGAAACAAAATCAACAAAACATTAGCTTGACTATGAGAAAAAGAGAGAAGACCCAAATAAATAAAACATAACACAGAAATACAAAAGATCATCAGAGACTACTATGAACTACTACTACTAGGCTAACAAATAGGAAAATCCAGAAGAAAACTGATTGATTATTCTTGGATACATACAACCTACAAAGATGTGAATCAAGAAGAAATAGAAAACCTGAACAGACCAATAACAAGTTATGAGATTGAATCAATAATAAGTCTCTCACACCAGTCAGAATGACTATTATTACAAAGTCAAAAAACAACAGATGGTAGTGAAGCTGCAGAAAAAAGGGAAGACTAATAAACTGTTGGTGAAAATGAAAATTAATTGAGCCACTGTAGAGAGCAATTTGGAGATTTTCTCAAAGAACTAAAAGTTAAACTATCATTTGACTCAGCAATCCCAATACTGGGGTGTATACCCAAAGGGAAACAAATCATTCTACCAAGAAGACACATGTGCCTATATTTTCATTACATTACTATATTCAAAATAGCGGGCTAAGCACTGTGGTTCATAACTGTAATCCCAGCACTTTGGGAGGCCAAGGCGGATGGATTGCCTGAGGTCAGGAGTTTGAGACCAGCCTGGCCAACATGATGAAACCTCATCTCTACTAAAAATACAAAAATTAGCCAGGTGTGGTGAGTCTCCTGTAATCCCAGCTACTGGGGAGACCGAGGTAGGAGAATCACTTGAACCCAGGAGGTGGAGGCTGTAGTGAGCCGAGATCACGCCACTGCACTCCAGCCTGGGTGACAGAGCAAGACTCCATCTCAAAAATATATATAAATAAATAAATAAGACATGGAATCAACCTAGGTGCCCATAAATGGTAGATCTAAAAAGAAAATGTGGTACATATACACCGTGGAATACTATGCAAAAGAACGAAATCATATCCTTTGCAGCAACATGGGTGGAATTGGAGGCCATAATCCCAAGCAAATTAGCACAGGAACAGAAAAGCAAATATTACATGTTCTCCCAAGTGAGAGCTAAACACTGAGCACACATAGATATAAAGATGGGAACAATAGACCCTGTGGATTACTAGAGGAGGAAGCGGGTGAAGGGCAGTGGATTGAAAAACTTCCTATTGGGTACTACATTCACTATAATATACCCATGTAACAAACCTGCACATGTACCCTCTATATCTAAAATAAAAGTTGAATTTTTTTTTAATGAGACAGAGTTATTGGATCCTGAGAAGAAAAGAAATCAAGGTTGGGCACCGTGGCTCCTGTCTGTAATCCCAGCACTTTGGGAGGCCAAGGCAGGCATATCATGAGCTCAGGAGTTCGAGGCCACCCTGGCCAACATGTTGAAACCCCGTCTCTACTAGAAACACAAAAATTATCCAGCTGTGGTGACATGTGCCTGTAATCCCAGCTACTCAGGAGGCTGGGGCAGGAGAATTGCTTGAACCCGGGAGGTGGAGGTTGCAGAGAGCCAAGATTGCACCACTGCTCTCCAACCAGGGTGACAGAGCAAGACTCTAAAAAAAAAAAGAAAAAGAAAAAAAGAGTCAGGGGAAGAAAGAAAAGAAAGGGAAAGAAAGAAAAGAAAAGAAATCAAAAGGCAATCCTATTTACAATAAATGCCAAAAAATAAAATACCTAGGAATAAATTTAACCAGGGTGGTGAGAAACCTCTACAAAGAAAACTACAAAACAATATTGAAAGGAGTTAAAGAGAATACAAACAAATGGAAAGACATCTTGTGCTCATGGATTGAAAGAATTAATATTGTTAAAATGACCATAATACCCAAAGTAATCTACAGATTCAAGGCAATCCCTACCAAAATTCCAATGACATTCTTCACAGAATAGAAAAAAAAATTTTAATTTGTATGGGGCCACAAAACAACCCCAAATAGTCAAAGCAATTCTGAACATAAAGAACAAAGCTGAAGGCACTACACTACCAGACTTCAAAATATACTACAAAGCTATAGTAACCAAAAACAGCATGGTACTGACATAAAACCACACAAATAGACCAATGAAACAGAATAGAGAAACCAGAAATTTATCCACATATCTACAGCCAACTGATTTTTGACAAAGGCCTCAAGAACACTCAGTGGTGAAAGGACAGTCTCTTTAATAAATGATGCTGGGAAAACTGGATATCCACATGCAGAAGAATGAAACTAGACACCCACCTCTCACCCTATACCAAAATCAACTCAAAATGGATAAAAGACCTAAACGTAAGACTTGACACTGTAAATTACTAGAAAAAAATAGGAGAAATGCTTCAGGACATTGGTCTGGAAAGAGACTATGTATAAGACCTAAAAAGTATAGGCAACAAAAGCAAAAATGAACTGATGGGATTATATCAAACTAAAAGCTCTGCACAGGAAAGGGAACAATCAAGAGAGTGAAAAGACAACCTATAGAACAGAGGAAAATATTCACAGACTATTAATCAGAGAGGATATTAATATCCAGCATATACAAGGAATGCAAACATCTCAACAGCAAAAATATCAACAACGTAATTTTAAAATGGGCAAATGATCTGAGCAGATATTTCTCAAAAGAAGACATACAATAGCCAAGACAATCCTAAGCGAAAAGAACAAAGCTGGAGACACCACACCACCTGACTTCAAACTATACTACAAGGCTACAGTAATCAAAACAGCATGGTACTGGTACCAAAACAGAGATACAGACCAATGAAACAGAACAGAGGCCTCAGAGGCAATGCCACACATCTACAACCATCTGATCTTTGACAAATCTGACAGAAACAAGCAATGAGGAAAGGATTCCCTGTTTAATAAATGGTGTTGGGAAAAGTGGCTAGCAGTGTGCAGAAAGCAGAAACTGGACCCCTCCCTGACACTTTACACTAAAATTAACTCCAGATGGATTAAAGACTTAAACAGAAGACCTAACACCATAAAAACCCTAGAAGAAAACCTAGGCAAAACCATTCAGGACATAGGCATAGACAAGGACTTCATCACTAAAACACCAAAAGCATCGGCAACAAAAGCCAAAATAGACAAATGGGATCTAATTAAACTCCAGAGCTTCTGTACAGCAAAAGAGACAATCAGAGTGATCTGGCAACCAACAGAATGGTAAAAATTTCGTACAATCTACCCATCTGACAAAGGGCTAATATCCAGAATCTACAAAGAACTAAAACACATTTACCAAAAAAAAAAAAAAAAAAAAAAACCCATTCAAAAGTGGGAGAAGGATATGAACAGACACTTTACAAAAGAAGACATATATGAGGCCAACAAACATATGAAAAAATGCTTATCATCACTGGTCATTAGATAAATGCAAATCAAAACTACATTGAGATACAATCTCACACCAGTTAAAATGGTGATCATTAAAAAATCTGGAGACAACAGATGCTAGAGAGGATGTGGAGAAATAGGAACAATTTTACACTGTTGGTGGGAGTGTAAATTAGTTCAACCATTGTGGAAGACAGTGTGGCGATTCCTCAAGGACCTAGAAATAAAAATTCCATTTGATCCAAAAATCTCATTACTGGGTATATACCCAAAGGATTATAAATCATTCTATTATAAAGACATATGCAAACGTATGTTCATTGTGGCACTGTTTACAATAGCAAAGGCCTGAAACCAACCCAAATGCCCATCGATTATAGACTGGACAAGAAAAATGTGGCACATATACACCATGGAATACTATGCAGCCATAAAAACAATAAGCTCGTGTCCTTTGTAGGGACATGGATGAATCTGGAAACCATCATTCTCAGCAAACTGACACAAGAACAGAAAACCAAACACCACATTTTCTCACTCATAGACAGGTGTTGAACAATGAGAACACATGGACACAAGGAGGGAAGCATTACACACTGGAGTCTGTTGGAGGAGACTAGGGGAGGGACAGCAGGTTGTGGGGGAGTTTGGGGAGGAATAACATGGTGAGAAATGCCAGATATAGGTGAAGAGGGGGGTGGAGGCAGGAAACGACATTGCCATGTATGTACCTATGCAACAATCCTGCATGATCTGCACACGTACCCCAGAACCTAAAGTACAATAAAAAAATAAATAAAGGAAAAAATGCTCAACCTCACTTATCATCAGGAAAATATAAACAAAACCATAATAAGGTAGCATCTCACCCCATTTAGGATGACCATTATCAAAAAGACAAAATAACAAATGCTGCCAAAGGTGCAGAGAAAGGGAAATTTTTATACATTATTAATGGGAATGTAAATTAGTAAAGCCACTATTGAGAACAGTATGGAGGTTCCACAAAAATCTAAAAATAGAACTACTATATGATCCAGCAATTCCATTACTGGGAATTTATCCAAAGGAAAGGAAATCAGTGTATCAAAGAGACATCTGCACCTCCATGTTTATTGCAGCACTATTCACAATAGCCAAGATATGGAATCAGTATGTGTTCAACATCAGATGAATGGATAAAGCAAATATGGTATACATCATGGAATACTATTCAGTCATAAAAAGAATGAAATCCTGTCATTTGCAGCAACATGGAGGGAACTGGAGGACATCCTGCTAAGTAAAGCAAGCCAGGTACAGAAAGTAAAACACTGCATATTCTCATTCATATATGGAAGCTAAAAAGTGTTGATCTCACAGAAGTAAAAAGTAGAACAGAGACTACTAGAGGCTGGGAAGGGTTGGGGAAAAGGGGGGAATAGGCAAAGATTTGTTAAATGTTAATAAATTACAGCTAGATAGAAGGAATAAGTTCTAGTGTTCTATAGCACTGTAGGATGACTATACTTAACAATGATGTATAGTTTCAAATAGCTAGAAGGAGAAAATTGAATGCTTTCAACACAAACAAATGATAAATGTTTGAGGTGATAGATGTTATATCCTTATCTGATCACTGTACAATATATGTATTGAAACATCACTATGTACCTCAGAAACTTGGGAGTTATCCTCCCTCATTTGCCATGTTGTCACTTCCCAATGAGTCATCAATTCTTATAGATTTTACTTACTCAACAACTCATATCTATCACCAGTGCTCATATCATTTCTTAAAGGACATAATAGTTTTCTTTTCTTTCTTTCTTTCTTTTTTTTTTTTTGAGACGAAGCCTCACTCTGTCACCCAGGTTGGAGTGCAGTGGCATAATCTTGGCTCACTGCAACATCTGCCTCCCAGGTTCAAGTAATTCTCCTGCCTCAAAGGCCTATTTTCATCATAAAGAATTTCTAAACAGGGACATTCTCAGTTACTTCTGTTATCATGGTAGCTTTGTTCACAGTATATTTTGAGATGCAATTTTTGAGTTCTCATTATCTTTATAATTTATAATATAGTTGCCTACTGAAGTGTATTTATTTTGTAATAACGGCTACCATTACCAAATGATATAGTGTGGCTGTGCCCATCCAAATCTCATCTTGAATTTCCATGTGTTATAGGAGGGATCCAGTGGGAGATCATTAATCATGGGGGCAGGTTTTTCTCATGCTTTTCTCATGATAGTGAATAATTCTCACAAGATCTGATGGTTTTAAAAAGGGGAGTTCCCCTGCACAAGCTCTCTTCTCTTGTCTGCCACCATATGAGATATACCTTTCAACTTTTGCCATAATTGTGAGGCCTTCTCACCCATGTGGAACTGTAAGTCCAATCAACTTCTTTCTTTTGTAAATTGCCCAGTCTTGGGTATGTCTTTATCAGCAGCATGAAAATAAACTAATACAGTAAATTGATACCAGTAGAGTGGGGTGCTGCTAAAAAGATACCCAAAAATGTGACAGTGACTTTGTAACTTGGTAACAGGCAGAGGTTGGAACAGTTTGGGCTCAGAAGAAGACAGGAAACTGTGGGAAAGTTTGGAACTTCCTAGAGACTTGTTAAATGGCTTTGACCAAAATGCTGATAGTGATATGGACAATGAAATCCTGGCTGAAGTGGTCTCAGATGGAGATGAGGAACTTTTTGGGAGTTAGGGTGACTCTTACTATGTTTTAGCAAAGACACTGGCAGCATTTTGCCCCTGCCCTAGAGATTTGTGGAACTTTGAACTTGAGAGAGATGATTTAGAGTATCTGGTAGAAGAAATTTCTAAGCAGCAAAGCATTCAAGATGTGACTTGGGTGCTGTTAAAGGCATTAAATTTTAAAAGGGAAACAGAGAATAAAAAGTTTGGAAAATTTGCAGCCTGACAGTTCAATAGAAAAGAAAATCCCATTTTCTGTGGAGAAATTCAAACTGGCTGCAGAAATTTGCTTAAGTAACAAGGAGCTGAATGTTAATCACCAAGACAATGGGGAAAATGTCTCCAGGTCATGTCAGAGACGTTTATGGCAGCCCTTCCCATCACAGACATGGAAGTTTAGGAGGATAAAATGATTTTGTGGGCTGGGTCCAGTGTCCCTCTGCTGTGTGCAGTCTAGGGACTTGGTGCCCTGTGTCCCAGCCACTCCAGCTGTGACTAGAGAGCCTCAGTCTAGATTTCAGAAGATGTATGGAGAAGGCTAGATGCCCAGGCAGAATCTTGCTGCAGGGGCAGGGCCCTCATGGAGAACCTCTGCTAAGGCAGTGCAGAAGGGAAATGTGGGGTCAGAGCCCCACACAGATTTCCTACTAGGGCACTGCCTAGTGGACCTGTAACAAGAGGGCCACCATCCTCCAGACCTCAGAATGGTAGATCCACCCACAGCTTGCATCATGCACCTGGAAAAGCCACAGACACTCAATGCCAGCCCATGAAAAGCACCCAGAAGGGAGGATATACCCTGCAAAGCCACAGGGGGCAGAGCTGCCCAAGACCCTAGAAACCCACCTCTTGCATCAGCATGACCTGGATGTGAGACATAGAGTCAAAGGAGATCATTTTAGAGTTTTAAGATTTGACTAGCTCATTGGATTTCAGACTTGCATCAGGCCTATAACCCCTTTGTTTTGGACAATTTCTCCCATTTGGAATGGCTGTATTTACACAATGCCCCTACCCCCATTGTACCTAGGAAGTAACTAACTTGCTTTTGATTTTACAGGCTCATAGGTGGAAGGGACTCACCTTGTCTTGAATGAGACTTTGGACTGTGGGCTTTTGAGTAAATGTTGGAATGAGTTAAGACTTTGGGGGACTATTTGGAAGGCATGATTGGTTTTGAATTGTGAGGATATGAGACTTGGGAGGGGTCAGGGGTGGAATGATATGGTTTGGTTATGCCCCCACCCAAATCTCATCTTGAATTCCCACATGTTGTGAGAGGGACCCAGTGGGAGCTAACTGAATTATGGGGCGGGTCTTTCCCATGCTGTTCTCGTGATAGTGAATAAATCTCATGATATCTGATGGTGTTATAAATGAGAGTCCCCCTGCACAAGCTCTCTTCTCTTGTCTGCTGTCATATGAGACATGCCTTTCACCTTCCACCATGATTGTGAGACCTCCCAAGCCATGTGAAACTGCAAGTCCAATAAACCTCTTTCTTTTGTAAATTGCTCAGTCTTGGGTATGTCTTTATCAGCATACCCAATATGAAAATGGACTAATACACCAAATATCTACCATGTGACAGATAACACTATTATGAGGTAAGTATTTATTGTTGTTATCATTATCTGAATTTAAGTGTGATACTGAAGGCTTGGAGAGGTTAAGTAATGTCCACAAAGCCACACAGCTATGACAAAGGCAAGATTCAAATCCTGGTTTGTTTATCAGAGTCTCTTCTCTTTACCACATCATTATTATCTCCAGTCATTGGCACCTGTATTGTCATTGTCCACATGTTACCAGCTCTTCATAATTTTTGAAGTACTCTGATACATTATCTAATTGAATTCTATTACAATGATCTGAGAATGTGAGGCTCAGAGATAAGTCCCTTGACCTAGGTCACAGAGTAAGCTACTGAAATCCAAGGCTTCTGACCCTTGTCTATATCACTTTCCATTATATCATGCTATCTTTGTTAGCACTCTCAGACAGGAAACTCATTTCTTTCTTATATTAGCTGTCAGCACAGAAATGAGCACAAAGTTGCTGCTTAATATGTTTCTTTGTTTTAAAACTCAATTTAACATAATGCTCAGGATTTTTACAAGTACAGCTTCCTAACAACTTGAATGATAATATCTACTCCTTTGGTTTCTCAGAAAACATAAATTTGCCTAAATTAATCTACTCATACTTACTCGGTATACAATCAACCCTTAATTACTTCTTGCTTTCAAATCTTCAGTAACTTAACACTCTCTACAGTCTTCTAAATAGGATCAAATTATCTTACTTTATGATCCCGGGTTTTTTTGTTTTTGTTTTTTTGTTTGTTTGTTTGTTCATTTGTTTTTGAGACATGGTCTCACTCTGTCACTCAGGCTGGAGTGCAGTGGTGGGGATCAGGGTTTACTGAAGCCTCAACCTCTCTGGGATCATTTGATGCTCCCACCTCAGCCTCCTGAATAGCTGGGACTACAGGTATGTGCCAGCATGCCCAGCTAACTTTCTTATTTTCTGTAGAGACAGAGTCTCACTATGTTGCCCAGCTGGTCTCAAGCTCCTGGGCTCAACAAATCTGCCTGCCTCAGCCTCCCAAAGTGCTAGAATTACAGGTGTGAGCCACCGCACCCAGCCTATGATCCCTTTTTCTAAGCAACATCCTTTTTTATTTAATCTAGTCATCCACTGAAATACCAGTTCACAGAAACAGCAGAGAACTTTTCTGCAAACCTAAGAACTATCACCATTGTCTTTCTTGACAATATTCTTGTGTTCAAACACACAGTGAATTAAAGATGATTCTTAATTATTCACATTTCAGGTGGGAATTTTCTTTTAGTCTGTGAACACTAACACAAACATCATTGCTGTAGATAAAGCAATACTGGGCATTTTGGGGGGGAAGGGTTCAGTCTTGGGTGAAAGGGTATAGTGACAATGAATCAGGAGCTTGAAAATGACCCACCCCGCTGCCAGCACTGCTACAGAATCTCTTGGTGGAGAGCCCAGATCCCTTCCAGTAAGCTGCTTAAAGTGTTTGATTCCATTTTTTATTTGGTTGCCAATTTATTAAGTGGTTAACCTTGGACTGCATCTATCAAGCATTTAATTAATTAAGTCTAGTTTGAAATACCTTTTGAAACCTTACTAATTTCAATGCACCAGGCTGGCACATTTTTAAGAATCCAGCAATTGCTAAAATACTAAATCATCTTCACTAAGATGCAATAGTTGCCAGAAAAGCATTAATCGACTCAAGAGCTAATTGTTACGATGAAAGGACAAAAGCAATACAACATATTTCTCTCCCCACAGTCTAAAGAAGGAGAAAGGTGGTGATAATTACAGTTTTATGTAAGTTCAGAGCTAGAAAGCCTCCAAGGGACTATTTAATCATCTATTCTCTGTATTGTAAAATGGGGACAGTGAGACACAGTACACTAAGTTAGTAGCAAAGTCAGGATTAGATCCCATGGCTCTAGATATAAGTATCCCCCATTTGCGGAATGACTTTTATTATGGAAGATTATTTTATTTCACTAATCGCCCATTCTATACTTCTATAGAGAATACTGGGGTGAGTTTGTGATGATGCTAAATAAGCATTTGTGCATGTCATAAAATATTGCTGACCCACATTGTTGTTTTATGCCATATCATATTTGGTACAGAAACCCAGGGCATGGTTTCAAAGGTCCAATTCCAAAGCCATTTCTTTCTTCTAAAATGAGAAGTAATCATTTTTCTCATTGTCTTTACTTATCTACCACAGATGCATTATTGACATCTGGAATATCGGGCCACAGTGATGCCGATAGCCATTGAATTACAAACAGTGGTTTAGACAAAAAACATTTATATGTGGTATTGAACATCAGGACATGAGTTTATGGAAGCACTAAACCTCATTAATATTATGCAAAGTCAAACAGAATGACAGTCTCAATTTTTTAAGTACACACCAGCTGAATGCATGGATCTGCATGTGGTAATATTAGCAGAAAAATTAAAAAGAGGGTCAGATGCAAAGTAACCCTGCACTAGGCAACAATCATAAACATGACAGTGGTACCCAAATTGTACTGTCTGTAAAAATCACCTGGGAAAAAATTGCTAAAAATAAACTGAATGCAAATAGGGGTAGTGGTGGTTACTAAACTAGGCTATGTGTGAATATGACTGCATTATAAGATACAATTAACTAGGATCCAGTACTGGATATTCTGATTCAGTCACTTTTAGGTGGAGCCTAAGCATTTGAACATTTATAAAACTGTATAAATTAATCCGATATGCTGCCAGGTTTGGGAGCCACTGGAATAAGGGACTCAAAGATGGTTTCATTCATTCCACTTTCTCCCAGCAAAACCATACATAAACCACCTTGAAACAAGGGTATATCTCTGTTTTAAAAGGCTTTTGGTCTCACTATTCTTCAGGAAAATTAAAACTAAAAACTGGAGATAACTACAAAGGCTAAATTTTAAAAGATGGTGGAGTAGGAGGTTCCAGTCCTCATACCCCCACAGAAACACTGATTTAAAAACCATCAACTGATTAAAGTACTTTCACGAGAGCTCATAAATCCACGTAAGAGATTGCAGTGCCCAGATGCAACACAGAAATGGAAAAGACACATTTAAGACAGTGGAAAGAACAGTTTCACTTTACTCACATCTTATTCAAGACAAACAAAAATGGAAACACAATCTACCAAAACCTATGGCAAGCAACAAAAGCACTACTAAGAGAGAAGCTTACAGAGATAACTGCTTACATTTAAAAAGAGATATCTGAAATAAACAACTTAATTTTTCACCTCAAGGAAAAAGAAGAAAGAACAAACTAAGCCCAAAATTTGCAGAATGAAGGAAACACTAAAGATTAGAGCAGAAATAAGTGAAATAGAGAACAGAAAAACAATAGAAAGAAATCAAAGAAACTGAGTTGGTTTTTCAAAAAGATAAACAAAATCAGTAAATCCTTAGCTACACTAAGAAAAAAAAAGACTCAAATAAATAAAATCAGAAATGAAAGGAGATATTACAACTGCTACAACAGGGAACAGCAACTATAAGGGACAATTATGAATAAGTATATCTTAATAAATTGGACAACCTAGAAGAAATGGATAAATTCCTAGAATCATACAACCTACCTATGCTGAATAGGAAAGAAATAAAAAGTCTGAACAGACCAATAACAAATATGGAAATTCAGGTATTAACCAAAAAAGTGCCAACAAAGAAACACTCAAGACCAGATGTCTTCACTGGTAATTCTACCAAACATTTAAAGAAAAATTAATTCCAATCCTTCTTAAACCCTTCCAAAACATACGAAAATATGGAGCACTGCCAAATTAATTCTATGAGGCCCACATCACCCTAATACCAAAGCCAAAGATACCACAAGAAAGGAAACTGCAGACTGATATCCCTGATAAACATAGATAAAAAATCCTCAACAAATTACTAGCAAAATGAATTCAAGAGCACATTGAAAGCATCATAAACAAGGATCAAGTAGAATTTACCCTAGGATGCAAGGATGGTTTAACATACACAAGTCAATCAATGTGACACACCACATTAACAGAATGAAGGCTAAAAGTCAAATGATTATTTCAATAAATGAACAGCATTTGACAAAATTCAATATGCTTTTATAATGAAAACTCTTAACAAATTAGATATAGAAGGAACCAACCTCAACATAATAAGGACCACTTATGAAAAGCCCAAAACTAACATCAGACATATAGTAAAAAATGCAAGCCCTTTCTTTAAGATCCAGAACAGACAAGAATGCCCACTCTCACCTCTTCTATTTAACTTAGTACTTAAAGTCCTAACCAGAGCAATTAGGCAAGAAAAACAAATAAAAAGAATCCAAATAAGAAAGAAATGAAATTATCTGTTTGCTGATGACATGATGTTATACGTAGAAAATCCTGAAGACTACACACACATACACACACACACACCACGAACTATTAGAATAATAAATGAATTCAGGCCAGGCATGGTAGCTCTTGCCTGTAATCCCAGCACTTTGGAAGGCTGAGGTCAGAGGATCACCTGAGGTCAGGAGTTCAAGACCAGCCTGGCCAATATGGTGAAACCTGGTCTGTACTAAAAATGCAAAAATTAGCCAGGTTGTGATGGTAGGTGCCTGTAATCCTAGCTACTTGGGAGGCTAAGGCAGGAGAATCACTTGAACCCAGGAGGTGGAGGTTGCAGTAAGCCAATATCTCACCACTGCACTCCAGCCTGGGCAACAGAGCAAGACTCTGTCTCAAGAGAAAAAAAAGGACCAATACATGAATTCAGTATGGTTGCAGGATACAAAATTAACATATAAAAATGAGTTGCTTTTTTTTTTTTTTAGGCAGAGTCTTGCTCTGTCGCCAGGCTGGAGTGCAGTGGCGCGATCTGGGCTCACTGCAACCTCCGCCTCTAGGGGTTCAAGTGATTCTCCTGTCTCAGTTTCCCGAGTAGCTGGGACTAAAGGCATGCGCCACCATCCCCAGCTAGTTTTTGTATTTTTAGTAGAGATGGTGTTTCACCAGGTTGGCCAGGATTTTCTCAATCTCTTGATCTTGTGATTCACCCGCCTTGGTCTCCCAAAGTGCTGGGATTACAAGCGTGAGCCACCGTGCCCGGCCACTAAGCTACATTTTTATACACCAAAACAAATTATCTGAAAATGAAATTAAGAAAAAAAATTTTCACTTACAATAGCATCAGCTATAACTTGGATGTTTTCCCCCCCTACAAATGTCATCTTGAAATTTGATCCCCAGTGTTGGAGATGGGGCATAATGGGAGGTGTTTGTGCAGTGGGAGCAGGTCCCTTGTGAAAGTCTCAGTCCTATCCTCAGGGCAATGAGTTTTTATTCTATTAGTTCCTGGAAGAGCTGGTTGTTAAAAAGAGCCTGGCACCTCCCCACTCTCTCTACTGCTTCCTCTCTCATCATGTGATCTCTGCACAAGTTGGCCCCTCTTCACCTTTCAAAGCAGGCTGAGGCTTTCACCTAATGCCCAATCTTATAGCCAGCAGAATCGTGAACCAAATAAACCTCTTTTCTTTATAAATTACACAGCCTCAGATATTCCTTTATAGCAACAGAAAATGGAATAAGACAGCATTTAAAAGTGATCTACAAATTCAATACAATTGCTATCAAAGCCACAATAATATTTTATATAAAATAGAAAAACAATCCTAAAATTCATATGAAACCTACAAAGACCCCCAAATAACCAAAGCAAGAAGAACAAATCCAGAAGTATCACATTCCCTGATTTCATCATACATTACAAATATCCAGTAATCAAAACAGTTTGGTACTGGCATAAAAACAGACATCTAGAGCAATGGAAAAGAAATAAACACAATCAACTTATCATCAACAGAAAGTGCCAACAATACACAATGAGGAAAAGACAGTCTCTTTATAAATGCATTTAGGAAACTAGATTTCCACATGCAAAAGAATGAAATTGAACTCTTATCTTACATCATACACAAAAATAAATTCAAAATGTATCACAGATTTAAATATAAGTCCTAAAACTGTAAAACTCTTAGAAGAAAACAGGGAAAGAGCCTCTAGAAATTGGACTTCATAATGATTTCTTGTATATGACACCAAAAGCACAGGCCACAAAAGCAAAAAATGGATAATTGGGATTATACCAAACTGAAAAGCTTCTTACAGCAAAGGAAACAATCAATAAAATTAAAAGGCAACCTATGGAATGGGAGAAAATATCTGCAAAGCACATATCTAAGGGGTCAATATTCAAAGTATATAAGGAATGCCTACAACTCAACAGGAAAACAATTTCTTGATTTAAAATTAGGTAAAAAACTAATTAGTAACTTCACCAAAGACATACAAATCATCAACAGATATACAAAAATGTGCTTGGCATCACTAAACATCATGGAAATGCAAATCAAAACCAGGATGATATATCATTTCACACCTGCTAGGATGGCTATTATATTTTTTTAAAAGATAATGGGATATCTATATGCAAAAGACCGAACTCGTGTCTCTCGCCATTACAAAAATCAAATTAAAATGGATTAAAGTTTTAAATATAAGACCTCAGATTATGAAAGTACTACAAGAAAACATTGGGGGAAATATGCAGGACAAATATCATACAATTGGTATGAGCAGAAATTTTTTGAGCAATACCTCACAAACACAGGCAACTAAGGCAAAAATGGACAAATGGGATTATATCAAGTTAAAAAACTTCTGCATATCAAAGAATACAATCAACAAAGTGAGAAGATGACCCACAGAATGGGAGAGAAAATATTTGCAAACTACTTATCTGACAAGGGATTAATAACCAGAATATATCAGAGGCTCAAACAACTCTATAGGAAAAATCTAATAATCCAATCAAAAAATAGGCTAACAATTTAAATAGACATTTATCTGAAGAAGACATGAAAATGGCAAACAGGCATATGAAAAGGTGCTCAACAGCATTGATTATCAGAGAAATACAAGTCAAAAGTACAATGAGATATAGTCTCACTCCAGTTAAAATGACTTATATCCAAAAGACAGGCAATAATAAATGCTGGTGGGAATGTGGAGAAAGGGAACCCTCATATACTGTTGGTCGAAATGTAAATTAATATGCACAGTATGGAGACGGTTTGGAGGTTCCTCAATAAAGTAAAAATAGTGCTGCTATATGATCCAAAAATCCCACTTCTGGGTATATACCCAAAAGAAAGGAAATCAGTAAATCGAAGAGAGACCTGTACTCACGTTTGTTGCAGCACTGTTCACAGTAGCTAAGATTTGCAAGCAACCTAAGTGTCCATTAAAAAATGAATGGATAAAGCAAATGTGGTACATAAACACAAAGATTACTAGTCAGTCACAAAAGAATGAGATTCTGTCATTTGAAGCAACATGGATGGAACTGGAGATCATTATGTTAAGTGAAATAAGCTGAGCACAGAAAGACAAACATTGCATGTTCTCAGTTATTTGTGAGATCCAAAAATCAAAACAATTGAGAGAGTAGAAGGATGGTTATCAGATACTGGGAAAAGCAGTAGGGGGTGGAGGGAGGTGACGATGATTAATGGGTACAAAAATGTCTAGAAAAAGTGAATAAGACCTATTTGACAGCACAACAGGGTGACTGTAGTCAGTAATAATTTAATTGCACATTTTAGCTGGACTCAATGGCTCATGCCTGTAATCCCAGCACTTGGAGAGGCCAAGGCAGGCAGATCACTTGAGGCCAGGAGTTCAAGATCAGATTGGCCAACATGGTTAAACCCCGTCTCTACTAAAAATACAAAAATTAGCTGGGTGTGGTAGTGGGCACCTGTAATCCCAGCTACTCGGGAGGCTGAGGCAGGAGAATCACTTGAACCTGGGAGAGGGAGGTTGCAGTGAGCTGAGATTGCACCACTGCACTCCAGCCAGAGCAAGAGAGCAAAACTCCGTTTCAAAAAGTAATAAGTTAATTGTACATTTAAAAATAACTAAGAGTGTAATTGGATTGTTTGTAACACAAGAGATAAATGCTTGAGGGAATGAATACCCTATTCTTCATGTGATAATTCACATTGCATGCCTGCATCAAAACATTTCATGTACCCCATAAATATATGCACCTACTATATACTCACAAAAATTAAAAATTAAATTAAATTTAAAATTAAAAAATAATACTTCTTTACGAGTTCCTGGAACCTCATCAGCTAGAAGGAATGCCAATGCAAGCAAATGGTGCTTTTTTAAATAAGTTTTCATCGCTGCCATGTCAAGTGGCCTATCCACTCATTTGAATGTTCCACAAAATGCAAGAATAAAGACAATAACAAAGTAATAGTTCCACCTTAAAAAAAAAAAGGAACAAATGTTTGTGAGGATGTGGAGAAAAGGAAACCCTTGTACATCACTGGTGGGAATGTAAATTGGTGCAACCACTATGGAAATAGTATGGAGGTCCTCAAAAAAATTTTTTTTAATATCCTTTGATCCAGCAATTCCACTTCTGGCTATGTATCCAAAGAAATTGAAGTCAGAAGAGATGATAATTACACTCCTATGTTCATTGTAGCATTATTCACAATAGCCAAAATATGGAAACAATAAATGCCCATTGATGGAAGAATGGGTAAAGAAAGGTATTAATACACACAATGTGGTATTATTTGGTCCTCAAAAAGAAGGAAATCCTGCCATTTGTGACAACATGAATGGACTTGGAGGACATTATGCTAAGTGAAGTATAGATTTATGACACAGAAATACAAATACTGCATGATCTCACCTTACATGTGGAATCTAAAGAGGTTGAACTTATAGAAGGCACAGAGTAGAAAGGTGGTTGCTAGTCCTGGGGAGTGGGGAAAATGAGATGATTTTGGTCAAAGGGCATAAAATTTCAGTTATATGGTAAATAATTTCTGAATATTTAGTGTATAACATGGTAACTATAGTTAATAATAATGTATAGTATACTTGAAATTTATAAGAGAGTAGACCCTAAATGTTCTCATGCACACACAAAAAGTAGTAACTATATGAGACAATAGACAAATTTATTGTGGTAATCACTTTATAATGTATCTTTATATTAAAATATAATGTACATTTTGAATATAAACAACTTTTATGTGTCAAAAATTTTTCTTTTAAAATAAGAAAATATACTGATTAGAATAAAAAAGATTATTAGAATTACTAAATGAATTCTACAAGTTCACAAATATAAGATTGATATACAAAAATCAATTGTATTTCTATATATTAGCAAAGAAATGTCCAAAATAAAATTAAAGTCCCATCTTGAGGGCAGTGAGTTCTTATTCTATTAGTTCCTGGAAGAGCTGGTTGTTAAAAAGAGCCTGGCACCTCCCCACTCTCTCTCTCTACTGTTTCCTCTCTCATCATGAAAACAATTTTATTTACAGTGGCATCAAAATAATTAAAATACTTAGAAGTAAAATTTATTAGAAAGAAGTGTAAGATTTGTACCATGGAAACAATAAAAGATTGCTAAGGGAAATTAAAGAAGATTTAAATAAAAGGGAGAAGACACTATGTTCATGGACTTGGAGCCTCAATATTGTTAAGATGGAAATTCTCCTCATATTGATCTATACGTTCAATGTAATCGCTATCAAAACCACAACAGGATATTTTTAGAAGTTGACAAGCTGATATCAAAATGCAAAAGATCTGAATGACAAAAACAATTTTGGAGAAGAAGGACAAAAGGCAGGTACGTAATCTCTCGACTTAAAATCTTATATAAAGCTATAGTAATTAAAACAGTGTGGCACTGTCATAAACATAGACAAATGGGTCAATGGAACAGAATTGAGTCCAGAAATAAGCCCCCCCCTTTTTTGAGACAAGAGTCTCACTCCGGTCACCAGGCACCAGGCTGGAGTGCAGTGGCGTGACCTCGACTCACTGCAACCTCCACCTCCTGGGTTCAAGAAATTCTCCTGCCTCAGTCTCCTGAGTATGTGGGACTACAGGCGTGTGCAACCACGCCCAGCTAATTTTTTTGTATTTTTAGTAGAGCAGGGTTTCACCATGTTGGCCAGGATGGTCTCTAAGCCCTTATTTTTATGGTCAATTGAGTTTCAACATGTGTATGAATATAATTTAATGGAGAAAAAGATAATCTTTCCTAAAAATATTTCTGGCACAATTGGATACTCATATAAAAAATGAATAAAACCCTGTTCTCATATAATATACCAATATTTCTGGCACAATTGGGTACTCATATAAAAATGAATAAAACCCTGTTCTCATATAATATACCAATATTAACTCAAATGTATCATAGATATAGAAATAAAAGCCAAAACTATAAAAACTTTCAAAAGAAAAATGGAACAAAATATTTTCAACATTGGGGTAGGCAAAGGTTTCTTAGATAGTATATGAAAGCATAAATCATAAAAGAGAAAATGATAAATTAGACTCCATCAAAATTAAAAATTTATTTGTACAACAATGTGAATATACTGAACACTACTGAATTGTACACTTAAAATGGTGAGGATGATAGACTTTATGTTATGTGTACAAAAACTGAAAAGGAAAACGCGTGAGGAGAAAACACCAAATGCAACCACACACCTCAAGACCACTAATTTTAAACATACAGATTATATACTAACTTGGTGTAAACAGTACACAAAGCAAAGGTGGACCCTGGGAAGAGTTGGTGAAAAGTCCCACTCAGAATTTTTTATTCTGAGTAGCTCTATAACTTTGAGTAGCGATTCCATTTTCAATTTCAAGAGATTTTATTTTTTATGGATTGAATTGTGTCCCCTAAAAAAGATGGTGAAGTCCTAACTCCTAATACCTTAGAATATGACCTTATTTGGAGATACGGTTTTACAGAGATAATCAAGTTAAAACAAGGTCATTAGGGTGGGCTCTACTCCAAAATTACTGGTGTCCTATAGAAAGGGGGACATTTGGGCACAGATATACATAGAGGGAAGATGTGGTGAAGAGACACAGGGAAGAGATGGCTATTTACATGCCAAGGAGTTCCTGAACTACCAGAAACTGGGAGAGTGTCCCAGAACAGGTCTTTCCCTAGCATCTTCAGAGACAGGCTTTTGAACTTCTGGACTCCAGAACTTTAAGATACTATATTTCTGTTGTTCTCAAAAAATTAAAAATTTCTGTTTCTTGAAAGATGGCATTTAGAAAAGTAAGGCAAGTCACAAGTGGGAGAAAATGCTTGTAATAGAAAAACGTTATATCTAAGCAATTTTTAAAAAATCCAATATCTAGAATATAAAAAGAATTCTTACAACTCAGTAATAAGAAGATAAACAACTCAATTTAAAATGGCCAAAAGCCAGGCACAGTGGCTCACACCTGTAATCCCAACACTTTGGGAGGCTGAGCCCAGGAGTTTGAGACCAACCTGGGCAATAAAGCAAGATCCCATCTCTACAAAAAATAATAGTAATAATAATACAAAAATTAGCTGGGTATTATGGTGTGTACCTGTAGTCCCAGCTATTTGAGAGGCTGAGGCAGGAAGATCACTTGAGCCCAGGAGGTTGAGGCTACAGTAAGCTATGACTGCATGACTGCATGACTGCACTCTGGCCTGGGTGATAGAGCAAGACCCCATCTCAAAAAAAATGTGCAAAAGGTTTGAACAAACATTTTCTCAAAGAAAATATACAAATGGCAAATAACAACATGGAAAAATGTCCAATATAATTAAGCATTAAGGAAATGCTAATTAAAACCACAATTAGACACCACTATATACCTATGAGAATGACTTAAATTAAAAACAATTGACCATACAAAATGTTAGTGAGGATTTGAAGAAACTGGAATACTAACACATTACTAGTCAGAATATAAAATTGTACAACCACTTTGGGAAAGAGTTTAGCAGTTTCTTAGAAGTTATGTATATACATGTCATGTGAATGAGCAATTCTGCTCCTAGGTATTTACCCAAGGTAAATGAAAACAGATGCCAAAATAATTTTTTTTTGTGAGAAAATAGCTGTAATTATATTTTGGACAATGGTTCTAGAGTCAACTATAGATTGATTTTTATACAGGTTTCAATGTATCTTATATATTAAAATGCACAAAAATAAATTTCAGATGTATTATCTAAATATGAAGTATAAAGCAAAAACATTTTGAAGAAAATAGAGAATATCTTCATTATCCATGATAGGAAAATATTTGTGGAAAAAGATATAAAGCTATATTAGCAGAAAATCAAACTGAGTGTCCATGAATGGATGATTGGATAAAGAAAATGTGTTATATATACACAATGAAATATTATTCAGCCAAGAAAAAGAATGAAACCATGTCTTGTGGCAACATGAATGGAACTGAAGGCCATCATCTTAAGTGGAACAACTCAGAATCAGAAAGACAAACACCATATGTTCTCATTTTTAAGTGGGAGCTATACAATGTGTACACAAGAATGCAAAGTGTGGAATGATAGACAATGGAGACTTGGAAGAATGGGAAATGGGACAGAGTGAAGAATGAGAAATCACTTAATGAGTACATTGTACATTATTTAGATGATGGATATCCTAAAAGCCCAAACTTCACCACTATATAATCCATCCACGTAACAAAAGTACACTTGTATCCCATAAATTTATACAAATAAAAAATACTTTTATAAGAATTTTCATAGTAGTTTTATCCATAAAAGCCCCCAATAGAAAATAGCTCAAATGTCCAACAGATGAATGAATAAACTGTGATACATTCATACAATGTAGTAGTACTCAGCAATAAAAACGCACATGCTATTGATATACACTATAATATGGATGAATCTCAAAATAATGATGATGTATTAAAGAAGATACAAGAGTGCCCATACTGTCTGACTTTGTTTATGTGAAATACAAAAAAGGCTAAACCATAGTGACAGAGTGAGATCAATGGTTGCCTCTGACAAGGTATGTGATGTTGTGGGATTGACTGTAAATGTATAGAAGGGAAACTCTTGTGGGGTGATGAAAATGTAATTCTTGACTTTGGTAGTGGTTACAGAGATATATATATCTATCTCAAAATTCATAACTGTGTACTTAAAATGAATTTTATTTTATGTAAATTCTATCTCAATAATGTCAATTGTCAAAATAAGTTAATAAAGGCAGAAAGTGGCTGTCTTCATTATTTCTCTCTCTCTGTATAAAGAGTCAGGCAGAGAGAAAGAGAGAGAGCATGTGGCAACTAGCCATTAATATAAGGGAATAAGATGTGGGTCATTTTAAGTTCATCAGCAAATGCTTGAGTGATCTGTTTAAAGGAACAGTAAGTGGTCAGGCGTGGTGGCTCATGCCTGTAATTCCAGCACTTTGGGAGGCCAAGGCAGGTGGATCACCATGAAGTCAGGAGTTTAAGACCAGCCTAGCCAAAATGGTGAAAACCTGTCTCTGATAAAAATACAAATTAGCCGGGCATGGTGATGACCCCTGTAATCCCAGCTACTTGGGAGGCTAAGGCAGAGAATTGCTTGAACCTGGGAGGCAGAGGTTGTAGTGAGCTGAGACTCCACTGCACTCCAGCTGGGTGACAGAGTAAGACTGTCTCAAAAAAAAAAAATAAATAAAATAAAAAGAACAGTGGGAAAGTGGAAGCCCAGTCTGCTAGGCAGAAGATACACATCTAAGTTCTTATCTCTGGCCAACAGTTTGGGTCATTTTTGTGTAATGGATAGTAATACCAACTGAACCGAGGCCACACACCACCTGTCCACACCACCATGTTCCATGATGTTGTTGTTGATGAAGAGTCCACCCATGCCACCTGTCCTGTGGCCCCCCCCCCCCTGCCCTGTCCATGTCATGTCACAAAAAACAAAGAGGCCAGCCATGTTAGTATGTTCATGTATTAAAATGTGAGGTTGTCACACCACCATAGCCATGTAGTACAGATGTAGCATTATATTGCT
>JAZHEH010000220.1:0-13270 GCA_036589455.1 Ateles fusciceps
ATATCCAAAGACTATAATCGTTCTCTAAGAGCACACATGCACACGAATGTTACATTGCAGCACAGTTTACAATAGCAAAGACCTGGAACCAACCCAAATGCCCATCGATGATAGACTGGACAGGAAAAATGTGGCACATATACACCATGGATATTTTCCAGCCATCAAAAACGATGAGTTCGTGATCCTTTGTAGGGGACATGGATGAACCTGGAAACCATCATTCTCAGCAAAGTGACACAGGAACAGAAAATCAAACACCGCATGTTCTCACTCATAGGCGGGTGTTGAACAATGTGAACACATGGACACAGGGAGGGGGAGTATCACACACTGGGGTCTGTCTTGGGGGAAAAAGGGGAGGGATAGTGGGGGGTGGGGAGTTGGGGAGGGATAGCATGGGGAGGAAATGCCAGATATAGGTGATGGGGAGGAGGCAGCAAATCACACTGCCATGTGTGTACCTATGCAACAAATCTTCCATGTTCTTAACATGTACCCCCAAACTCTAAAATGCAATAAAAAAAAAAAAAATCTTGAAAGGTATGTGTATGTGCCACCAAGCCTCATTTGATACATCGCCAGTGGCACATGCGCTGGGCTTGAAGAAATTGCTGAAGAGATGTATTTCCTGAAAGCCCATAGTAGGCGCAAGTCAAAGGCTCCAGTGACAGAGTCACAAGTATGATTTATAAATCTGAGTTGAAGATGCCTTAAGATACCCATCTTATAGGTTACTAAACAGAAGTCCCAGAATGACAGCGCCTCCTACTCACTCGAGGGTACGACAGTGTAGCGAAGTTGAAGATCTCATACTAGTTGTCTTCCCTAACTCACCGTGGCAACTCCCCATACGTTGGGTGCTTGTTTCTAGAACAAATTCTCTACCCACAGGAACCTCCCCTTCCTTTCACAAAAAAGATGGGATGAACCACCTGACTCTCTCTTGTCTTGCAGGAAGATACAATCTTATAATAATCTAATTTATTTTAAGGAGTAAAAGTAAATTTATAGGTCAGAGTTGCCAACAAAACAAATACAAAAGCGGCGAAAGAGCCATGGGAGTGGCGATGGGTGCCCAAGAGAGGTAAAGTGTATTACCTAAAATGTAAAAGTTTTAGAAAACAATGGAAAAAATCACAAAGCATAAAAAGAAATGGTGTCTTAGTCAGCTAGGTCTGTTATAACAAAATACCATAGGCTGGGTGGTTTAAACAAGCATACATGTATTTCTCATGGGTCTGGAAGATGGGAAGTCTATGATAAAGATGCTAGCAGACTTGGTTATTGGTTGAAGCCCCACTTACTGGCTGGTAGACAGCAGCCCTATCACTATGTGCTCACACGGCCAATCCTAATGCACATGGGAGTGAAGATGTGTCTGTCTTTTCTCGTTATACAGGCACTAATTCCATCACAAGTCCCATCCTCATGACTAATCTCAACTTAACTACCTCGCAAAGGCCCCATGTCAAAAAAGCATCATGTTGGTTGTTAGGACTACAACACATGAATTGGGTGGGTGGGGGTGACACAAAATTAAGTTCAGAACAGAAAAGTGTTACCCACTGAAGGAAACAAAATATTTTTTAAATTACTTTGGGGCCAGACATGGTGGCTCAAGCCTGTAATCCCAGCACTTTGGGAGGCCGAGGCGGGCAGATAGCGAAGGTCAAGAGATCGAGACCATCCTGACCAACATGGTGAAACCCCGTGTCCACTAAAAATACAAAAATTAGCTGGGGCATGCTGGTGTGCGCCTGTAATCCCAGCTACTCGGGAGGCTGAGGCAGGAGGATTGCTTGAACCTGGGAGGTGGAGGTTGCAGTGAGCCGAGATTGTGCCATGCACTCCAACCTGGCGCCTGGCAACAGAGGGAGACTCTGTCTCAAAAAAAAAAAAAAAAAAAAAAAAAAATATATATATATATATATATATATATATATATGTAAATTTTTCATATATTTTTAGATGGCTGTTTAGAGGACCTCAGAGCAGAAGTTCCCTGGCAAAGCTGTTCTTTGTGGAGCATTTTGCATCTGTAGATAATCTGCATTGGATACTGGCCAAGCGTTCTCTTAAAGTACCCTCCCTTGTGCAGATCCAGGAAATAAGTGTGACAACTTTAAAGGCCTAAAGAAACATTTACCATCTCTTCTCTGAGGGCTGTTCCTTGTGGGGTTTCAGCTACACAGCAAGACCACCTTTGCCAGCCAGGCTTCCTACTTCCTCCTCTCCTATTACCTCTTTTGCCATGATCCAAGCCTCCATTCTTTCTGTAACCTGGAGATGGTAGAAAGTGTAAACCGTCCAGGCCGTTTCGTCAAATTGTTTTTATTTGTTTGCTGGCTAATAAGTTTGTATGACTTTCTCCTAATGATTGTCTTTTGTCAGTTTACTTTTCAGCAAGTCTAAAGAAGGCAAAGTGGAAATTTCCTCTAGGACCTTGCACCAGCCCAGCCGTGGTAGAAAATGGAAACAGATACCAGATACTGCCTATGAGAGAGCACAGATGTTCAACTAAACAAAGATTTGAAAGCCAGCCATTATAAATACTTTTTAACACGTTAAGCATCTGTTAAAGACATAAATATGTTCAGCATTAGCATAACAAAGTGGAGGACAGGGCACTGTGACAATGTACCAATAAACAGACACCATCAGAAAAAGAAATTTTAAAAAACACCAAATGAAAATTGCAGAGTTGAAAAGTGAAAAAACTTGAATGAAAAATTTGTTAGGATTATTCTCAAAATAGATTTGAGGTCCCAGAAGAAATAAGCAGCAAAATTGAAGTATAAGCTGATAGTGACAGCAGTCCCAGGAACAAAGGGGAGAAAAAATAATCAATAAAAGTGAACAGAGCATACCAGAAATGTGGTCATCATTAAGCACCCTGGATGTATGTATAAAGGTAATTGTAAGAAGAATCCCAAGAGAAAGAAATAGAAAAAGCGGTTGAAGAAATAATAATTGAAAACACCCCCAAATTTAATAAAAATTTCAGTCTACCAACATTAAAGAAGTTCAAACTTCAAGTAGAATAAAGACAAAGAGATTCACACTCAGACACATCACAGTAAAAAATTATGAGAGACAAAGACACAGAGAAAATACTTAAAACAGCAAAAGAAAAAATGACTCATCTTGTCTAAGAGAAATCCAATAAAATTAACAGCTGACTTCTCATCTGAAATAATAAAACCAAGGGGCAACAGGATAACATTAGAAAAGGCTCAAAAAGTAAACTGTAAAACAAGAATCCTACAATAGGCAAAACTATCATTCAAAAATTAGGGGAAATTAATATATTTTTGACAAACAGAAACCCGAGAGAAAGGGCTGCTAGCAGTCCCACTTACAAGAAATGTTATTGAAAACCAGGTACCCAAACAATAATCTGTTTGGGTGACTTTGCTTTGGCAGTTTTTAAAAAAGTGTATACTTAGGTAATGGGATTGCCTTGTCAAATGGTTGGCTCTGTTTTAAGTTCTTTGAGAAAATTTCAGAGTGCTTTCCATAGGGGCTGGACTAATTTACATTTCCACTAAAAGTATTCTCTTTTCTACAGCTTTGCCAGCATTTGTTGTTTTTCAACTTTCTAATATATGATTCTACCAAAAAGACACATGAACTCATATGTTCACTGCTGCACTGTCTCACAATAGCAAAGACATGGAATCTACCCAGGTGCCCATCGAGTGGAAGACCAGATAAAGAAATTGTGGAACATACACACCACAGAATACTATGCAGCCATAAAAAGAATGAAATCATGTCCTTTGCAGCAACATGGATGGAGTTGGAGGCCATAATCCTAAGCAAATTAACACAGAAACAGAAAAGTAAACGCTGTATGCTCTCATATTATAAGTGGGAGCTAAACTATTCAACACACATGGACATAAGTATGGAGACTAGACACTGTGGACTACTATAGAGAAGTGAGAGGATGGGTTAAAAAATTATCTATGAGGCACTATGCTCACTATCTGGGTGACAGGATCTGTACTCCAAGCCTGAGCACCATGAAATATTCCCTTGCAAAAAATATTGCACACTACAACCCCATTTCTAAAATAAACTATTGAAATTAAAAGAGTACCAGTAAAAGCAATTACATAATTATAAAGACAGTATAGAGTATATTTCCATTTCTTCCTTTGTTGACTGGTTTAAAGCAATAATATAAAACAGTATGTATACAATTATAATGTTTGGCTAATAACATGAATAAATGTAATATATTTAACAATAACAGCAAAAAGAATGTAGGTGGGAGCAAAGCTGTATAAGAGTAAGAAAATGACACCAAATGGAAATTGTAATTCACAGAATCAAATAAAATATAAAATAAGCAAGCCAGAAATGGTACATTAGGAAGTTAATAAACCAACTTATACAAAATATGTACTTGCTCTACCTCTCTTTCCTATGCTCTGAAACATAACATTATACAAAGTCTGATTATAATTATGCATTGTGTTTATAACATATATACATGTTAATATCTAAACAAATATAGCACAAAAAGGGTAAGAGGAAAGAGTTATATAAAATTAAGGATTCCTATATCTCACTGGAATTAAGTTATAAAATCTGAAGTTTATATAATAAGATATATAGTAAACCCCATAGCAGCTATAAAGAAAATAACTTAAAAATAGTGAAAATATCACTAAAGAAATTAAAATGTTACAGTAGAAAATATACATGATATGAGACATATAGGAAACAGAGTAAAATAGAAAATGTAAATTCAAATATACTAATAAAAACATTCATGTTAACTAATTTAACAATTCAACAAAATAAGTAGAGATTAATAGACTGTATTAAAATGGAAGATCCAATTATGTTGTCTACAGGAGATATATTTTGAATTCAAAGAATAAATTAGGTTGTGGATATCCCATTTACTCTGATGTGATTACCACACATTGCAAGTGCCCATATCAAAGTATCTCGTGAACTCCTTAAAAAAAAAAAAAAAAAAAAAAAAAAAAAAAAAAAAAAAAAAAAAAAATAAACACCCATTATATACCCACAAAAATTAAAAAATTAAAAAATATATTTTTTTAAAGATAAATTAGGTTGAAAGGAAAAGAATAGAGGGACATATATGATCCAAACAACAACCATAAGAAAGCCAGAGTGGCTATATAAACATAAGACAAGATAGATTTTTAATGTTACTAGAAAACAGTACATATATACTTCAGAACATCATGTTGTACAAAATAAATACATACAAATATTGTCATTTTTTTAAAAATTAAAATTAAACTGGACATTTTATAATGATAAAGTGGTCAATATATTAGGAAGAGATAATAATTATAAATATATATTTACCTAAAAATACAGCCACCAAATCTATGAAGGAAAAATGCACAGAACTGAGAGAAGAAAGAGAAAATTCAAAAATACTAGTGGGAGTGTTGAATTCCCTACTTCATGATTAATGGGACAACTAGAAAGAAGATCAACATGGAAATAGAATACTCAAATCACATTACAAACCAATTTGACCTAACATATCTATAAAATACTGCATATAACAAAATACATATTCTCAAGTGCACAAAGAAAATGCTCCATTATAGACCATATTCTAGGCCATAAATCAAGCCACAGCTAATTAAAATGAATTAAAATCATACAAATAATGCTGTCAGACCATATAAAATTCAACAGCCCTTCATGCTAAAAACTCTCCATAAACTAGGTATTGATGGAACGTATCATAAAATGATAAAAGCTATATATGACAAACCTATAGCCAATATCATACTGAACGGGCAAAAGGTGGAAGAATTCCCTTTGAAATCCGGCACTAGACAAGGATGCCCTCTCTCACCACTACTATTCAACATAGTATTGGAAGTTCTAGCCAGAGCAATCAGGTAAGAAAAAGAAATAAAGGGTATTCGATTAGGAAAGGAGGAAGTCAGACTGTCTTTATTTGCAAATGACATGATTGTATATCTAGAAGACCCCATCGTCTGAGCCCAAAATCTTCTCAAACTGATAAGCAACTTAAGCAAAGTCTCAGGATACAAAATCAACGTGCAAAAATCACAAGCATTCCTATATACCAATAACAGACAAACAGAGAGCCAAATCAAGAGCGAACTCCCATTCAAAATTGCTACAAAGATAATAAAATACCTAGGAATACAACTAACAAAGGATGTAAAGGACCTCTTCAAGGAGAACTACAAACCACTGCTCAACAAAATAAGAGAGGACACAAACAGATGGAGAAACATTCCATGCTCATGGTTAGGAAGAATCAATATTGTGAAAATGGCCATACTGCCCAAAGTAATCTATAGATTCAAAGCTATCCCCATCAAGCTACCAATGACCTTTTTTCACAGAACTGGAAAAAACCACTTTAAACTTCATATGGGAATCACAAAAGACCCCGCATAGCCAAGACAATCCTAAGCAAAAAGAACAAAGCCAGAGGCATCACACTACCAGATTTCAAACTATCCTACAAGGCTACAGTAATCAAAACAGCATGGTACTGGGACCAAAAGAGAGACATAGAACAATGGAACAGAACAGAGACCCCAGAAGAAACACCACACATCTACAACCATCTGATCTTTGACAAACCCAGCAAAACAAGCAATGAGGAAAGGACTCCACGTTTAATAAGTGGTGTTGGGAAAACTGGCTAGCAATGTGCAGAAAGCAGAAACTGAACCTCTACCTGTCACCTTACACTAAAATTAACTCCAGATGGATCAAAGATTTAAACATAAAACCTAACACCATAAAAACACTAGAAGAAAAAGTAGGCAAAACCATCCAGGACATAGGCATAGGCAAGGACTTCATAACTAAAACACCAAAAGCAATGGCAATAAAAGCCAGCATAGACAATTGGGATCTAATTAAACCCCAGAGCTTCTGTACAGCAAAAGAAACCATCATTAGAGTGAATCGGCAACCAACAGAACGGGAACAAATTTTTGCAACTACCCATCTGACAAAGGGCTAATATCCAGAATCTACAAAGAACTAAAACAGATATACAAGAAAAAACAAACAACCCCATTCAAAAGTGAGTGAAGGATATGAACAGACATTTTTCAAAAGAGGACATATATGAGGCCAAGAAATATATGAAAAAATGCTCATCATCACTGGTCATTAGAGAAATGCAAATCAAAACCACACTGAGATATCATCTCACGCCAGTTAGAATGGCTATCATTAAAAAATCTGGAGACAACAGATGCTGGAGAGGATGTGGAGAAATAGGAACACTCTTTACACAGTTGGTGGGATATAAATTAGTTCAACCATGGTGGAAGACAGTGTGGCAATTTCTCAAGGATCGAGAAATAGAAATTCCATTTGACTCAGCAATCCCACTATTGGGTATACACCCAAATAACTATAAATCGTTCTACTATAAAGACACATGCACACGTATGTTCATTGCAGCCCTGTGTACAATAGCAAAGACCTGGGACCCACCCAAATGCCCATAATCATAGACTGGACAAAGAAAATGTGGTACATATACACCATGGAATACTACACAGCCATAAAAACAATGAGTTCGTGTCCGTTGTAGGGACTTGGATGAATCTGGAAAACATCATTCTCAGCAAACTGACCCAAGAACAGAAAGCCAAGCACCGTATGTTCTCACTCATAGGTGGGTGTTGAACAACGAGAACACGTGGACTCAGGGAGAGGAGCATCACACACAGGGGACAGTTGGGGGTGGTAAGGCAGAGACAACGGGGGTGGAGACGGGGGTGGTGAGGAGGGATAACATGGGGAGAAATGCCAGTATATAGTATGCATTAAAAGTAAAATAAACTAAAAAAAAAAGAAAAAGAAAAAAAAAAAGAAAGGAACTTAGAAAATGTAAAAAAAAAACTTGAGAAATTTACAAATATTTTGAAATTAATACACTCCTAAAATAACACCAATCAGTCAGCCAATAAATCAGAAGGGAAATTAGAAAACATTATGAGGTTAATGAAAATGAAGACACAGTATACCAACTTATGGGATATAACTAACATAGTGTTTAGATGGAAATAGTAAGAATATAAGTAGTTAATGCTTATATAAAAACATAAGTTCTCAAATTAATAACCTAAGATTCCACCTTAAGACAGTAGAAAAGAAAAACAAACTAAATCAATATCATAAAAATGGCCATACTGCCCAAAGTAATTTACAGATTCAATGCTATCCCCATCAAGCTACCAATGACCTTCTTCACAGAACTGTAAAAAAAACACCTTAAACTTCATGTGGAACCAAAAAAGAGCCCACATAGCCAAGACAATCCCAAGAAAAAAGAACAAAGCTGGAGGCATCATGCCACCTACATCAAACTATACTACAAGGTTACAGTAATCAAAACAGCATGGTACCAGTACCAAAACAGAGATATAGACCAATGGAACATAACAGAAGCCTCAGAAGTAACGCTATGCATCTACAACCATCTGATCTTTGACAAATCTCACAAAAACAAGCAATGGAGAAAGGATTCCCCTGTTTAATAAATGGTGTTGGGGAAACTGGCTTAGACACGTGCACAAAGCTGAAATCGATCCCTTCCTTACACCTTAAACACAAATTACTTCCAGATGGATTAAAGATTTAAACATAAGACCTAACACCATAAAAATCCTAGAAGAAAACCTAGGCAATACCATTCAGGACATAGACATAAGCAAGGATTTCATGACTAAAACACCAAAAGCAATGGAAACGAAAGCCAAAACAGACAAATGGGATCTAATTAACTCCAGAGCTTCTGCACAGCAAAAGAAACAATCATTAGAGTGAACTGGCAACCAACATAATGGGAAAAAATCTTTGCAATCTACCCATCTGACAAAGGGTAATATACAGACTCTACCAAGAACTAAAGCAAATTTACAAGTAAAAAACAAACGACCCCATCAAAAAGTGGGCAAAGGACATGAACAGACACTTTTCAAAAGAAGATATTTACGCAGCCAAAAAACATATGAAAAAATGCTCATCATCACTGGTCATTAGAGATATGCAAATCAAAACCACATTGAGATACCACCTCACGCCAGTTAGAATGGCAATTATTAAAAATTCTGGAGACAACCAATGCTGGAGAGGATGTGGAGAAATAGGAATGCTTTTACACTGCTGGTGGGAGTGTAAATTAGTTCAACCATTGTGGAAGACAGTGTGGTGATTCCTCAAGGATCTAGAAACAGAAATATCATTTGACCTAGCAATCCCATTACTGGGTATATACCCAAAGGATTATAGATCATTCTACTATAAAGACACACGCACACGTATGTCACTGCAGCATTGTTTACAATAGCAGACTTGGAACCAACCCAAATGCCCATCAGTGATAGACTGGATAAAGAAAATGTGGCATATATACACCATGGAATACTATGCAGCCATAAAAAAAAGGATGAGTTCATGTCCTTTGCAGGGACATGGATGAAACTGGAAACCATCATTGTCAGCAAACTGACACAAGAACAGAAAATCAAACACTGCATGTTCTCACTCATAAGTGGGTGTTGAACAATGACAGCACATGGACACAGGGAGGGGACCACCAGACACTGGGGCCTGTTGGGGGTGGGGGAGGGGCTAGGGGGAGTGATAGCAGGGAGTGGAGAGATTGGAGAGGGGATAACATTAGGAGAAATACCTAATGTGGGTGACAGGGGGATGGATGCAGCAAACCACCATGGCATGTGTATACCTATGTAACAATCCTGCACAATCTGCACATGTACCCCAGAACCAAGTATAATAAAAAAAGAAAACAAAAGAAAGGATAAGATAAACATTAGAGCTGAATTAAATGAAATATATCATAGAAAAGAAAGAAAAATCAGCAAAACCCAAAGTTATTTTTTAAAATATCAACTAAATTTATAAACCTTTACCTAGACTGACCAAGGAAATGGGAGAAAAAAAACCCAAATAGCTAAAATCAGTAATGAAAGAGGGGACATTCCAACTAACTTTACAGAAGTAAAAAACCGGTTGTAGATAAATGCTATGAACACTTGTGTGCAAGCAGATTGAGTAACCTAAAGAGGAAATGGACAAATCTCTAAGAAGACAAATAAAAATTTGTGAAACTGACTGAAAGAGATACAAAGTCTGAATAGACCTATGACAAGTAAAGAGATTAGATTAGTAATCAAATAATAATAATAAGAAGAAAAAACCTACAAACAAAGAAATGCCAAGGTCTAGATATCTTCACTGGTAAATTCTACAAAATATTTAAAGAAGCGTACAGACGCCAACCCTTGGACAAACTCTTCCAAATAATAACAGAGGAGGGAGTATTCTGGATCATTCTATAAGGCCAATTTTATCCTGGTATCAAAACCAAACAAGTCATATAAAAAGAAAACTCAAGATCAGTAAATACTATGAATATAGATGCAAAAATCTTCAAGAAAACAATAAGAAAACCAGTCCAAACAAAAAATGTATAGCTTTATATATTTATATTTTTTCACCATTTGATGAAAAAGGCAATTCTTTTCTCCCATTGCATTGCCATTGGTTTATATATATAAATTGATATTGGCTATATAAAACACACACATACACATACACACACACACAGCATATACAAATTTTCTATCAAAATTTCAGCTTTTTTTTTTTTACAGCAACTGGTAAGCTAATTCTAATATTCATAAGGAAATGCAATGGACCCAGAATAGGCAAATAACATTGAAAAAGAACAAAGTTGAAAACTCATACTTTCTGATTTTAAAGTTTTCCTAAATACAAGATAATGTGGTATTAACATAAGGTAGACATATAATTCAATGTAATAGAAATTAGAGTTAAATAAATAAACACTCACATTCATGGTCTTACATGGTTTGGCTCTGTCCCACCCAAATATCACCTTGAATTGTAATCCCCACAATCCCCAGGAGTCAAGGGTGGAACCAAGTGGAAGTAATTGACACCTTATGGGGGTGGTTTCCCCCATGGTGTTCTCATGGATTATGAATAAGTCTAGAGGAGATCTGATGGTTTTATAAGCGTCTGGCATTTCCCCCGCTGGCTCTCATTTCTTTCTCCTGCTGCTCTGTGAAAAAGTGCCTTCTACCATGATTTTAAGTTTCCTGAAGGCCTCCCCCAGACATGAGGAACTGGTGAGGGATTAAATCTCTTTCTTTTTATATAATTTCCCAGTCTCTGGCAGCTCTGCAGCAGCATGGGAACAGACAAATCATTGATTCTTTAAAGGTGCCAAGCAAAACCAATAGGAGAAAAGAATTGCCTTTTCAATAAGTGGTGATGGGACAATTATGTAGCCATTAGCAAAGAAAAAAAGTTATCTTTATTCAACCATATGTACAAACTAAATCTAAATGGATTCTAGATCTAAATATAAGTGCAAAAACTATAAAATATTAGAAGAAAATGTGTGACTTAATGACCTTGGATTAAGCAATGGTTTTTTAAATATTATATAATAAGTACAATCAAGTAAAAAGTTAGTTGGTTAAGTTTACACTTGATTAAAACTGAAAACCTTTGCTCTTCAAAGAATGCCATCAGAAAAATGAAGGACAATCCACAGGATGGAGAAAAATACTTGCTAATCATCTACCCGATAAAGATTTATATCTAAAATATATGAAAGACCTGTAAATTTAGACAGTCAAAAGATAACTAAATTTTAAAATGGAAAGGATCTCCTCACTAGCAATTTCTCCTCAAGTTATATTGTTCATAAAAATCCAAAAATGCTAATATCATTAGCCATTAGAAAAATACAATTCAAAATTACAATTTGATGCCCCTTGACACACAGACTGGAATGGCTATCTTATGAAGAAGATAATAAATTTTGGAGAGGATATGAAGGAACTGCAATCTCCATTCATTGCTGGTGGTGATGTCAAATGCTGCTATCACTGTGGAAAATAGTTCAACAGTTTTTCAAAATGTAACAGATGGCTTTACCAAACGATCCAGAAATTATGCGTGTGGGCATATGAAAGCATATGCCCATAGAAAAACTGTTTCACAGATACTCACAGTGACTATTCATAAAAGTCAAAAAGTGAAATCAATGCAATTGTCCACCTATTGATGGATGAATAAAATTTTCAAATGAAGTATTATCGTGTTATAAAAGGAATGAACTGGTATTCTGCTACAATGGAAATAAACCTCTAAAAACATCTATAAGATCTATGGGAATGTTAGGCTTAAAAGACCACAATATTGCATGATTCCATTTATATGAAATGCCCAAGAATAGAACAATAAATGGAGCTCATAAGTAGGTTAGTGGTTGCCTAGAGCTGGGAAGGACTGGAGGAGTAAAATGAGGGATAACTGCTAATGGGTATGGGATTTTAATATGGGGTGATGAAAATGTTCTTAAAGTGTTTGCGTTCTACAGAACTGACTTGACAATAAACTTACTTTAGATTTCTCAGCCAAACTCTTGTCTTAAAAATTATATACTAATTCTTATATTGTTATAAGTGTTAAACTAAATTTGGCCTAGGACACCTTTATGCTTGAAGTCCCCACATAAAGAACTGTACTTAAACTAAGTCAGCTCACAACTTTAGGTACTTTAGAAACAAATAGCTGTGCCTCTAGCCACCCAAAAAACCCAGCTTCAGCTTATTACAGGCAGCCAACTTATCAGTTCAGGTTCAGATAAAGCAAACTAATCAATAAGCTGTTTACGATACCTTGTTCCATTTTCTGTCCACAAATGCTATCTGCCCACATATGCTATCTGCACACATTTCGGAGCAGAGGTCTTAAATCTCTTCATTCTGTGAGCTGCTCAATTCACAAACTATTCTTTGATCAATTTAAGTATGTGACATTTAATCATGTAAAAATTAGAATCTACAAAGAACTGAAACAGATTTACAAGAAAAACAAACAAGCCCATTCAAAAGTGGGCGAAGGATACGCCAACAGACACTTTACAAAAGAAGACATACATGAAGCCAACAAACATATGAAAAAATGCTCATCATCACTGGTCATTAGAGAAATGCAAATCAAAACTACATTGAGATACCATCTCACGCCAGTTAGAATGGCGATCATTAAAAAATCTGGAGACAACAGATGCTGGAGAGGATGTGGAGAAATAGGAACGCTTTTACACTGTTGGTGGAAGTGTAAACTAGTTCAACCATTGTGGAAGATGGTGTGGCGATTCCTCAAGGACCTAGAAATAGAAATTCCATTTGATCCA
>JAZHEH010002203.1:0-5000 GCA_036589455.1 Ateles fusciceps
ATATAGACCAATGGAACAGAACAGAGGCCTCCGAGGCAACATGACACATCTACAACCATCCGATCTTTGACAAACCTGACAAAGACAAACAATGTGGAAGCGAGTCCCTGTTTAATAAATGGGGTTGGGAAAACTGGCCAGCCATGTGCAGAAAGCAGAAACTGGACCCCTTCCTGACACCTTACACTAAAATTAACTCCAGATGGATTAAAGACTTAAACATAAAACCTAACACCATAAAAACCTTAGAAGAAAACCTAGGCAAAACCATTCAGGACATAGGCGTAAGCAAGGACTTCATGACCAAAACACCAAAAGCATTGACAACAAAAGCCAAAATAGACAAATGGGACCTAATCAAACTCCACAGCTTCTGCACAGCAAAAGAAACAGTCATTAGAGTGAATCGGCAACCAACAGAATGGGAAAAAATTTTTGCAACCTACCCATCTGACAAAGGGCTAATATCCAAAATCTACAAAGAGCTAAAACAGATTTACAAGAAAAAAGCAAACAAGCCCATTCAAAAGTGGGTGAAGGATATGAACAGACACTTTACAAAAGAAGACATACATGAAGCCAACAAACATATGAAAAAATGCTCATCATCACTGGTCATTAGAGAAATGCAAATCAAAACTACATTGAGATACCATCTCACACCAGTTAGAATGGCGATCATTAAAAAATCTGGAGACAACCGATGCTGGAGAGGATGTGGAGAAATAGGAACACTTTTACACTGTTGGTGGGAGTGTAAATTAGTTCAACCATTGTGGAAGACAGTGTGGTGATTCCTCAAGGACCTAGAAATAGAAATTCCATTTGACCCAGCAATCCCATTACTGGGTATATATCCAAAGGATTATAAATCGTTCTACTATAAGGACACATGCACACGAATGTTCATTGCAGCACAGTTTACAATAGCAAAGACCTGGAACCAACCCAAATGCCCATCGATGATAGACTGGACAGGGAAAATGTGGCACATATACACCATGGAATATTATGCAGCCATCAAAAACGATGAGTTCGTGTCCTTTGTAGGAACATGGATGAACGTGGAAACCATCATTCTCAGCAAACTGACACGAGAACAGAAAATCAAACACCACATGTTCTCACTCATAGGTGGGTGTTGAACAATTCGAACACATGGACACAGGGAGGGGAGCATCACACACTGGGGTCTGTCGGGGGGAGAAGCGGAGGGACAGCGGGGGGTGGGGAGTTGGGGAGAGAGAACACGGGGAGAAATGCCAGATATAGGTGATGGGGGAGGAAGGCAGCACATCACACTGCCATGTATGTACCTATGCAACAATCTTGCATGTTCTTCACATGTACCCCAAAACCTAAAATGCAGTAAAAAAAAAATCTGAGACCTGTCTCAGATTTTCGGGGTTCATACATGCAATGTAGAATGTTAATGTTTGTAAAACAGACACTATTCTATCTACTGTTACAACTACACTGCCGATTAACCTGAGACTTTCTCCACAAAATAAAAAATGTTGATGAGGTGCAAATAATATATTTAAACTTCAATCATGTTGCAAGTTTTAATATGCCTACTTTTCATTTTTTAATACTGTTTTGACTACTTTAAAGCTGTGGGAAAAATGAGTAATTAAAACATGAATAAAAGTGTTTACGGGGTGGACATGTTTCCTCCAGCCTCAGGATTGGGGTGACTTGAAAGACACCTGCCCATCCCCAGCTATCATCCCAGTTGTCCTGATGGTGGCTCTAACCATTTCTCCTTTCTCTATACGAAGATCAAACTCCAGGAACAAATGCAAATCTTACAATATGCTATGACACGCTATGATGATGAACAGTGAAAGCCTCAAGCAGGGGAGGCTTCTGAAAACCAGACGTGTAGAATATAACGTGTGAAAGTCAACCAGTGTCGGAGCTCCTTCCTCTGCACAAGGGAGCAGACAGGAAGCTTTGGCCTCACCTTCCTCACATGGCCTGAGCCACGTCTCCCCAGGTCAGACCTGAGGAGAATGAAACATTGGTCTTCACTGTGGACATGCTACCAGGTGCTCCAAAGCCATGGCCTCTCCTCGGGTGGGTCCAGAGGAGAACGGAGCTTTGCTTCTAACCCTAACCCTGTCCCTAGACTTTGACTCTGACCCTAAACCCTGATCCATACCCTGGTCCCTAATTCTGACCCTGACTTTGATGTTGACCCTGACCATGACCCCACCTCTAACCATACTTCCAGCCCTGACCCGGACCCAGACCCTCACTCTGACTCTATTATTATCATTACAATCTACCTCTAATCTTACCCTCTAGTCTAAACAGCTGTACCCAAAAGCACTTTGGGATTATTGAACTACTTTTCCTTGAATTCTCTAAGGACATCCTGAAGGAGATGTCGTTATGTATTTTGCAGTCCCTCTGAGTCGTATGGCTTCGGATAAGAAGTTCTAATACTTGGCAAGACATAAGAAGTGTGAAGGGTAACAGCACTGGGTTGTCAGAAATCCATGCTGGCGTTCACGGCCGTCATTGGTGCTGTTCTCCAAATATGTTCAGTTCATTTTTTATGAACACATTCTGACTGTTCCATCCCACCTACTTAAATTTTTGCATGGCCTCATGACTTTTTTTTTTTTTTTTTTGCCATTGGAGGTGAGAAGAAATAACATGTGACTTTTTCAGAAGAAATCTCCAAGAAACAGAGTTCTATCCAGCATGCTTTTTGTCTTTTCTATAGCAATGGAGATCTTACTGATGGTACCTCCTTCAGCCTGGATTCCTGTGTTAGGACGACACAGCACAGACCTACCTCTCACCGGACCCACAATGAGATGCAAATAAATGAGGAAGAAGATTTTTGAGCCACTGAAATTTGGAGGTTGTTTGTCACCGTGGTTTACCGTAGCCCTGACTGACTGACGCAGGGCTGAAGAATGAGTCAGAACTGGGTCTGGACATGTGAGGGGCACTCCTCCAGGCCAAGTAAAATTCAAGCCTCGTTGCAAAGATAACAGTGAGCGCGATGTGTTATTAGGGTGACTGTGGGATAAATAAGGTATACCCGGTGAGAACGATGAGAAGCACAACTTTAAAAGACACCGCTAACTTGGACTATGGAGAGATTCCAATGTCCTGCTTAACATTCGAGACTGTGATGGCTGAACAAACTCATTAAGAACCCTACATGAAGGCTTGGGATAAATGTCCGAGGTTGTCTAATATCCCAATTTGTCATCCTAGAATGGGCAGAGTCCTTAACCAACCCCATTCTAGCGAGACTTCCAAAAGAAAACAGACCCGCATTTCTCCAACAACCCACACTGAGAGACTTTCCTGCACCTCTGACCTGTGACTGACACTCCTCCCCCTTCATTCTGTCCTCAGTGTTTTGGGGGAAACACCTTACTTACAGGTTATCAAGTGTCCCTTATAATTCCCTCCATAGATAGAAAAGACTAATGATGAGGGAGTCCGAGCTCACAGCAGCAAGCGGGCATGTGTGCTCAGCAGCCACGTGGCTCATCTGCCAGGAGATTCCTACATATGATGTTTTGAAATGTTGCTTAACACAAGGGGACACTCTCCTGACTCAGAGGTTTAATTGCTCACCTACTTCTTTTTTCTGCCCTCTTGGGCTCCTAAAATGAAAAGAACCCTGGGGTGATAGAGTGAGTCAAAGGGGTGCCAACCGTATCACAGCAAAATAAAGATCCCTAAAAAATCCCTGGCCTAAGCTGGCAGCCCTGGCTGGGTAAGGCTCAATGTGCTGACAGTGGACATGGGAGCGTGAAGGTGGTGAAAATGTTCACATTAAAGGACTTCCACACAGATTGCAAGAAAAGAGAGAGGAATGGAGATGGCAGCATGAGTCCCTACAATAAAAGCAGATGTTTTGAGACCAGTTATATTTATTCTGACAAAAATTACAGGCAGAAACCAAAGTTTAGCCTGAGGCTGCAATTAATTGTGCAGTAAGTCAGAGGCACACGTGGCCTAGGCAGATGTAAACATTTCTCCCTTATATTAATACAAATACTAAAATAATATCATATGAACACTGGGGTCTACAGTAGTATTTAAAGGAGATCTCACACACAGGTGTGGCTTTTGAAGGTTAGAACTGATGGTCTAGAGAATTCACTTTGTTCCAGAGAGAGAAAGAGAGGAATTTCTTGGGTCCCTTGAGGAACGTGTCTGGCTTTACCTCATCTAGTATGTTTGAACTATGCATAAGGCAGAAGAAAAACCTGAGGATTTCAGATTTAAGGTGTAAAAAGCCACTGGGTGCTTTAAGAAGCCTGGGATTCTTCTGCTGGAAAAATAAGTTCGTTGAGACAAAATGAGTTGGAGAAGGTTGTTATTGAAGTGAAGCAGAATTGCTTTTACTAATCTGCTTATTACCATCACCTTCACCCCCACCCCTACCCCCATCTTAACCTCCAACCCTAAACCCTAACGCCCTGACCCTAACCCTCCCCCTACCCCAATCCCTAATCCTACCCTTTAGCCCTGACCCCCAAACCTCAACAGCAACCCTAACCTTAACTCCTCACCCTACCCCTACCCCTACCCCTAACCTTAACCCTTCACATCTGCCCAGATTCTCCAGCAGAAGCAGGGACCCTTGGCTCCCAGCTGTACACCACTGCATCTGACAGAGGACTCCGCAGTCACCCCCAAATAGGCACCTGAATGCCCACTGTGCCAGCCATGCAGTGGAAGCCCAGGGTTTATTCTCAGGTCTAGAACAAGGGCCCAGCGCCTGCATCAGACTGATCAGGGCTGAAGGGAGCTGGGGCCTCCAAGGTCTTCATAAGACCAAGGCTATCTCGTGCCTCCTGTTAGAGAGCGAGACGCGGACCCAGCAGCACCGCACTCCCACTCCTTCCCTCCACGGCAGCTCGGCAACCTTCCAAGTCAGGGGCCCTTCCCTGATGACACTCCACAAAGCGCTGGACCCTCACACACTGAGGCTGCACACATTATTCTATGTAGATGCGCAC